>JBBGZY010000720.1:3687500-4135323 GCA_037952925.1 Lithobates clamitans
AAAGTGCTAATTTTAAAGGCTAATATGCAAGTTATTGTCATAAAAAGTGTTTGGGGACCTGGGTCCTGCCCCAGGGGACATGGATCAATGCAAAAAATTTTTTTAAAAACGGCCGTTTTTTCAGGAGCAGTGATTTTAATAATGCTTAAAGTCAAACATTAAAAGTGTAATATCCCTTTAAATTTCGTACCTGGGGGTGTCTATAGTATGCCTGTAAAGGGGCGCATGTTTCCCGTGTTTAGAACAGTCTGACAGCAAAATGACATTTTGAAGGAAAAAACTCATTTAAAACTACCGCGGCTATTGCATTGCCGACAATACACTTAGAAGTTCATTGATAAAAACGGCATGGGAATTCCCCAAAGGGGAACCCCGAACCAAAATTAAAAAAAAAATAATAATGTAGGAGTCCCCCTAAATTCCATACCAGGCCCTTCAGGTCTGATATGGATATTAAGGGAAACCCCGGGCAAAATTAAAAAAAAAAAATGACGTGGGGTTTCCCCTAAATTCCATACCAGACCCTTCATGTCTGGTATGGATTTTAAGGGGAACCCCGCGCCAAAAAAAAAAAAACGGCGTGGGGTCCCCCCAAAAATCCATACCAGACCCTTATCCGAGCACGCAACCTGGCAGGCCGCAGGAAAAGAGGGGGGGACGAGAGTGCGCCCCCCCCCTCCTGAACCGTACCAGGCCACATGCCCTCAACATTGGGAGGGTGCTTTGGGGTAGCCCCCCAAAACACCTTGTCCCCATGTTGATGAGGACAAGGGCCTCATCCCCACAACCCTGGCCGGTGGTTGTGGGGGTCTGCGGGCGGGGGGCTTGTCGGAATCTGGAAGCCCCCTTTAACAAGGGGACCCCCAGATCCCGGCCCCCCCTGTGTGAAATGGTAAGGGGGTACAAAAGTACCCCTACCATTTCACTAAAAAACTGTCAAAAATGTTAAAAATGACAAGAGACAGTTTTCGACAATTCCTTTATTTAAATACTTCTTCTTTCTTCTATCTTCCTTCATCTTCTGGTTCTTCTGGTTCTTCCTCCGGCATTCTCGTCCAGCATCTCCTCCCCGGCGTCTTCTATCTTCTTCTCCTTGGGCCGCTCCGCACCCATGGC
Organism: Lithobates clamitans; assembly: GCA_037952925.1. Classification (NCBI taxonomy): domain Eukaryota; kingdom Metazoa; phylum Chordata; class Amphibia; order Anura; family Ranidae; genus Lithobates; species Lithobates clamitans. Next base: position 3,688,617 of record JBBGZY010000720.1, read on the forward strand.
ATGGAGGGAGGCTCCCACTGTCTGACGGCGCTCCTCGTCTGACAGTTCTTAAATAACGGGGGGCGGGGCCACCCGGTGACCCCGCCCCCTCTGACGCACGGTGACTCGACGGGACTTCCCTGTGACGTCACGGGGAATGCCACAGGGAAGTCCCGTCCTGTCCCGTGCGTCAGAGGGGGGCGGGGTCACCGGGTGGCCCCACCCCCATTATTTAAGAACTGTCAGACGAGGAGCGCCGTCACACAGCGGGAGCCTCCCTCCATGCCAGCATGGGTGCGGAGCGGCCCGGAGAAGAAAATGAAGAAGAGAAGAAAAGAAGAAGAGAAGAAGATGAAGAAGATGAAGAGAAGAGCGGGAGCCTCCCCCCATGCCATGGGTGCGGAGCGGCCCGAGGAGAAGAAGATAGAAGACGCCGCGGAGGAGATGCTGGACGAGAACGCCGGAGGAAGAACCAGAAGAGCCAGAAGAACCAGAAGATGAAGGAAGATAGAAGAAAGAAGAAGTATTTAAATAAAGGAATTGTCAAAAACTGTCTCTTGTCATTTTTAACATTTTTGACAGTTTTTTAGTGAAATGGTAGGGGTAAGTACCCCCTTACCATTTCACACAGGGGGGGGGCCGGGATCTGGGGGTCCCCTTGTTAAAGGGGGCTTCCAGATTCCGATAAGCCCCCCGCCCGCAGACCCCCACAACCACCGGCCAGGGTTGTGGGGATGAGGCCCTTGTCCTCATCAACATGGGGACAAGGTGTTTTGGGGGCTACCCCAAAGCACCCTCCCAATGTTGAGGGCATGTGGCCTGGTACGGTTCAGGAGGGGGGGCGCACTCTCGTCCCCCCTCTTTTCCTGCGGCCTGCCAGGTTGCGTGCTCGGATAAGGGTCTGGTATGGATTTTTGGGGGGACCCCACGCCGTTTTTCTTTTTTTTTTGGCGCGGGGTTCCCCTTAAAATCCATACCAGACCTGAAGGGCCTGGTATGGAATTTAGGGGGACTCCTACATCATTTTTTTTTTTAATTTTGGTTCGGGGTTCCCCTTTGGGGAATTCCCATGCCGTTTTTATCAATGAACTTCTATGTGTATTGTCGGCAATGCAATAGCCGCGGGTAGTTTTAAATGGCTTTTTTCCTTCAAAATGTCATTTTGCTGTCAGACTGTTCTAAACACAGGAAACATGCGCCCCTTTACAGGCATACTATAGACACCCCCCAGGTACGAAATTTAAAGGGATATTACACTTTTATTGTTTGACTTTAAGCATTATTAAAATCACTGCTCCTGAAAAAATGGCCGTTTTTAACCACTTGACGACCGCCTCACGCCGATGTACGTCGGCAAAGTGGCACGGACAGGCAAAATCACGTACAGGGTACGTGATTTGCCTTCCGCGGGTGGGGGGTCCGATCGGACCCCCCCCCGGTGCCCGAGGCGGTCGTCCTATGTCCAGCGGCGATCGGTGATGAGGGGGAGACCATCCGTTCGTGGCCCCCCCCTCGCGATCGCCGCCGGCCAATGAAAACGCTCCTTTGCTGCTGTATGCTAAACAGCAGCAAAGGAAGTGATGTCATCTCCCCTCGGGTCGGTATTTTCCGTTCCGGCCCGAGGAGAGACGACAAGTATGTGAGTGCACAACACTACACACACACAGTAGAACATGCCAGGCACACAAATCACCCCGATCCCCCCCCCGATCGCCCCCCGATCCCCCCCCAATCACCCCCCCCCCCCCTGTCACAAACTGACACCAGCAGTTTTTTTTTTTTTTTTTTTTTTTTTCCTGATTACTGCTAGCTGTCAGTTTGTGACAGTTACTGTGTTAGCACAGTTACTGTTACCCCCCTTTAGGTCTAGGGTACCCCCCTAACCCCCCCTAATAAAGTTTTAACCCCTTGATCACCCCCTGTCACCAGTGTCGCTAAGCGATCATTTTTCTGATCGCTGTATTAGTGTCGCTGGTGACGCTAGTTAGTGAGGTAAATATTTAGGTTCGCCGTCAGCGTTTTATAGCGTCAGGGACCCCCATATACTACCTAATAAATGTTTTAACCCCTTGATTGCCCCCTAGTTAACCCTTTCACCACTGATCACCGTATAACCGTTACGGGTGACGCTGGTTAGTTCGTTTATTTTTTATAGTGTCAGGGCACCCGCCGTTTATTACCGAATAAAGGTTTAGCCCCCCGATCGCCCGGCGGTGATATGCGTCGCCCCAGGCAGCGTCAGATTAGCGCCAGTACCGCTAACACCCACGCACGCAGCATACGCCTCCCTTAGTGGTATAGTATCTGAACGGATCAATATCTGATCCGATCAGATCTATACTAGCGTCCCCAGCAGTTTAGGGTTCCCAAAAACGCAGTGTTAGCGGGATCAGCCCAGATACCTGCTAGCACCTGCGTTTTGTGCCTCCGCCCGGCCCAGCCCACCCAAGTGCAGTATCGATCGATCACTGTCACTTACAAGGCACTAAACGCATAACTGCAGCGTTCGCAGAGTCAGGCCTGATCCCTGCGATTGCTAACAGTTTTTTTGGTAGCATTTTGGTGAACTGGCAAGCACCAGCCCCAGGCGTCAGGTTAGCGCCAGTACCGCTAACACCCACGCACGCACCATACGCCTCCCTTAGTGGTATAGTATCTGTACGGATCAATATCTGATCCGATCAGATCTATACTAGCGTCACCAGCAGTTTAGGGTTCCCAAAAACGCAGTGTTAGCGGAATCAGCCCAGATACCTGCTAGCACCTGCGTTTTGCCCCTCCGCCCGGCCCAGCCCAGCCCACCCAAGTGCAGTATCGATCGATCACTGTCACTTACAAAACACTAAACGCATAACTGCAGCGTTCACAGAGTCAGGCCTGATCCCTGCGATCGCTAACAGTTTTTTTTGTAGCATTTTGGTGAACTGGCAAGCACCAGCCCCAGGCAGCGTCAGATTAGCGCCAGTACCGCTAACACCCACGCACGCACCATACACCTCCCTTAGTGGTATAGTATCTGAACGGATCAATATCTGATCCGATCAGATCTATACTAGCGTCACCAGCAGTTTAGGGTTCCCAAAAACGCAGTGTTAGCGGGATCAGCCCAGATACCTGCTAGCACCTGCGTTTTGCCCCTCCGCCCGGCCCGGCCCAGCCCACCCAAGTGCAGTATCAATCGATCACTGTCACTTACAAGGCACTAAACGCATAACTGCAGCGTTCGCAGAGTCAGGCCTGATCCCTGCGATCGCTAACAGTTTTTTTGTAGCGTTTTGGTGAACTGGCAAGCACCAGCGGCGTAGTACACCCCGGTCGTAGTCAAACCAGCACTGCAGTAACACTTGGTGACGTGGCGAGTCCCATAAGTGCAGTTCAAGCTGGTGAGGTGGCAAGCACAAGTAGTGTCCCGCTGCCACCAAAAAGACAAACACAGGTCCGTCGTGCCCATAATGCCCTTCCTGCTGCATTCGCCAATCCTAATTGGGAACCCACCGCTTCTGCAGCGCCCGTACTTCCCCCATTCACATCCCCAACCAAATGCAGTCGGCTGCATGAGAGGCATTTTTATGTCCTCCCGAGTACCCCTACCCAGCGAACCCCCCAAAAAAGATGTCGTGTCTGCAGCAAGCGCGGATATAGGCGTGACACCCGCTATTATTGTCCCTCCTGTCCTGACAATCCTGGTCTTTGCATTGGTGAATGTTTTGAACGCTACCATTCACTAGTTGAGTATTAGCGTAGGGTACAGCATTGCACAGACTAGGCACACTTTCACAGGGTCTCCCAAGATGCCATCGCATTTTGAGAGACCCGAACCTGGAACCGGTTACAGTTATAAAAGTTAGTTACAAAAAAAGTGTAAAAAAAAAAAAAAAATATGAAATAAAAAAAATAGTTGTTGTTTTATTGTTCTCTCTCTCTCTATTCTCTCTCTCTATTGTTCTGCTCTTTTTTACTGTATTCTATTCTGCAATGTTTTATTGTTATTGATTGTTATTGTTATTGTTATTGTTATTATGTTTTATCATGTTTGTTTTTCAGGTGTGTAATTATTTACACTTTACTGTGCTTTATTGTTAACCATTGTTAACCATTTTTTTGTCTTCAGGTACGCCATTCACGACTTTGAGTGGTTATACCAGAATGATGCCTGCAGGTTTAGGTATCATCTTGGTATCATTCTTTTCAGCCAGCGGTCGGCTTTCATGTAAAAGCAATCCTAGCGGCTAATTAGCCTCTAGACTGCTTTTACAAGCCGTGGGAGGGAATGCCCCACCCCCCCCCACCGTCTTCCGTGTTTTTCTCTGGATCTCCTGTCTCAACAGGGAACCTGAGAATGCAGCCGGTGATTCAGCCAGCTGACCATAGAGCTGATCAGAGACCAGAGTGGCTCCAAACATCTCTATGGCCTAAGAAACCGGAAGCTACGAGTATTTCATGACTTAGATTTCGCCGGATGTAAATAGCGCCATTGGGAAATTGGGGAAGCATTTTATCACACCGATCTTGGTGTGGTCAGATGCTTTGAGGGCAGAGGAGAGATCTAGGGTCTAATAGACCACAATTTTTTCAAAAAAGAGTACCTGTCACTACCTATTGCTATCATAGGGGATATTTACATTCCCCGAGATAACAATAAAAATGATTAAAAAAAAAAAATATGAAAGGAACAGTTTAAAAGTAAGATTAAAAAAGCAAAAAAATAATAAAGAAAAAAAAAAAAAAAAAAAAAAACACCCCTGTCGCCCCCTGCTCTCGCGCTAAGGCGAACGCAAGCGGCGGTCTGTCGTCAAACGTAAACAGCAATTGCACCATGCATGTGAGGTATCACCGCGAAGGCCAGATCGAGTGCAGTAATTTTTCCAGTAGACCTCCTCTGTAAATCTAAAGTGGTAACCTGTAAAGGCTTTTGAAGGCTTTTAAACATGTATTTATTTTGTTGCCACTGCACGTTTGTGCGCAATTTTAAAGCATGTCATGTTTGGTATCCATGTACTCGGCCTAAGATCATCTTTTTTATTTCATCAAACATTTGGGCAATATAGCGTGTTTTAGTGCATTAAAATTAAAAAAAGTGTGTTTTTTCCCCAAAAAATGCGTTTGAAAAATCGCTGCGCAATTACTGTGTGAAAAAAAAAAATGAAACACCCACCATTTTAATCTGTAGGGCATTTGCTTTAAAAAAATATATAATGTTTGGGGGTTCAAAGTAATTTTTTTGCAAAAAAAAAAAAACTTTTTCATGTAAACAATAAGTGTCAGAAAGGGCTTTGTCTTCAAGTGGTTAGAAGAGTGGGTGATGTGTGACATAAGCTTCTAAATGTTGTGCATAAAATGCCAGGACAGTTCAAAACCCCCCCAAATGACCCCATTTTGGAAAGTAGACACCCCAAGCTATTTGCTGAGAGGCATGTCGAGTCCATGGAATATTTTATATTGCGACACAAGTTGCGGGAAAGAGACAATTTTTTTTTTTTTTTTTTTTTTTTTTGCACAAAGTTGTCACTAAATGATATATTGCTCAAACATGCCATGGAAATATTTGAAATTACACCCCAAAATACATTCTGCTGCTTCTCCTGAGTACGGGGATACCACATGTGTGAGACTTTTTGGGAGCCTAGCCGCGTACGGGACCCCGAAAACCAAGCACCGCCTTCAGGCTTTCTAAGGGCGTGAATTTTTGATTTCACTCTTCACTGCCTATCACAGTTTCGGAGGCCATGGAATGCCCAGGTGGCACAAAACCCCCCCAAATGACCCCATTTTGGAAAGTAGACACCCCAAGCTATTTGCTGAGAGGTATAGTGAGTATTTTGCAGACCTCACTTTTTGTCACAAAGTTTTGAAAATTGAAAAAAGAAAAAAAAAAATTTTTTTTCTTGTCTTTCTTCATTTTCAAAAACAAATGAGAGCTGCAAAATACTCACCATGCCTCTCAGCAAATAGCTTGGGGTGTCTACTTTCCAAAATGGGGTCATTTGGGGGGGTTTTGTGCCACCTGGGCATTCCATGGCCTCCGAAACTGTGATAGGCAGTAAAGAGTGAAATCAAAAATTTTCACCCTTAGAAATCCTGAAGGCAGTGATTGGTTTTCGGGGTCCCGTACGCAGCTAGGCTCCCAAAAAGTCCCACACATGTGGTATCCCCATACTCAGGAGAAGCAGCTAAATGTATTTTGGGGTGCAATTCCACATATGCCCATGGCCTGTGTGAGCAATATATCATTTAGTGACAACTTTATGAAAAAAAAAAAAAAAAAAAATAAAAAGTGTCACTTTCCCGCAACTTGTGTCAAAATATAAAATATTCCATGGACTCAATATGCCTCTCAGCAAATAGCTTGGGGTGTCTACTTTCCAAAATGGGGTCATTTTGGGGGGTTTTGTGCCACCTGGGCATTCCATGGCCTCCGAAACTGTGATAGGCAGTGAAGAGTGAAAGCAAAAATTTACACCCTTAGAAATCCTGAAGGCGGTGCTTGGTTTTCGGGGCCCCGTACGCGGCTAGGCTCCCAAAAAGTCCCACACATGTGGTATCCCCGTACTCAGGAGAAGCAGCTAAATGTATTTTGGGGTGCAATTCCACATAGGCCCATGGCCTGTGTGAGCAATATATCATTTAGTGACGACTTTTTGTAAATATTTTTTTTTTTTTTTTTTTTTGTCATTTTTCAATCACTTGGGACAAAAAAAATAAATATTCAATGGGTTCAACATGCCTCTCAGCAATTTCCTTGGGGTGTCTACTTTCCAAAATGGGGTCATTTGGGGGGGTTTTGTACTGCCCTGCCATTTTAGCACCTCAAGAAATGACATAGGCAGTCATAAACTAAAAGCTGTGTAAATTCCAGAAAATGTACCCTAGTTTGTAGACGCTATAACTTTTGCGCAAACCAATAAATATACGCTTATTGACATTTTTTTTACCAAAGACATGTGGCCGAATACATTTTGGCCTAAATGTATGACTAAAATTTAGTTTATTGGATTTTTTTTATAACAAAAAGTAGAAAATATCATTTTTTTTCAAAATTTTCGGTCTTTTTCCGTTTATAGCGCAAAAAATAAAAACCGCAGAGGTGATCAAATACCATCAAAAGAAAGCTCTATTTGTGGGAAGAAAAGGACGCAAATTTCGTTTGGGTACAGCATTGCATGACCGCGCAATTAGCAGTTAAAGCGACGCAGTGCCAAATTGGAAAAAGACCTCTGGTCCTTAGGCAGCATAATGGTCCGGGGCTCAAGTGGTTAAAAAAAAATTTTGCATTGATCCATGTCCCCTGGGGCAGGACCCAGGTCCCCAAACACTTTTTATGACAATAACTTGCATATTAGCCTTTAAAATTAGCACTTTTGATTATTCATGTTCGTGTCCCATAGACTTTAACGGTGTTCGCGTGTTCGAACGAACTTTTTTCCTGTTCGCATGTTCTGGTGCGAACCGAACAGGGGGGTGTTCGGCTCATCCCTATTCCTGATGTTATCTCTAACATTGTATAATATTATGTGGAGCTGCGTCTCCACAATTGTATCTCTTTATTCTTTACAATAAACTTTGATGAGAAAAAAAAAGAAGACAATGAAGAAGAAGAAGAAGAAGATGGAGGAAGAAGAAAACAACGAAGGAAGACCAGAAGAAAGAAGATGGAAGAAGAAGTGGAAAGAAGAAGAAATTAATAAAGGACTTGTCAAAAACCATCTCTTGTGTTTTTTAACCGTTTTTACACTTTTTTGTGAAATGGTAGGGGTACAATTCACACAGGGGGGCCGAGATCTGGGGGTCCCCTTGTTAAAGGGGGCTTCCAGATTCCGATAAGCCCCCCATCCGAAGACCCCCACAACCACCGGTCAAGGGTTGTGGGGATGAGGCCCTTGTCCTCATCAACATGGAGACAAGGTGCTTTGGGGGGCTACCTCAAAGCACCCTCCCAATGTTGAGGACATGTGGCCTGGCACAGTTCAGGAGGGGGGGCGCTCTCTCATTCCCCTCTTTTCCTGCGGCCTGCCAGGTTGCGTGCTTGGATAAGGGTTTGGTATGGATTTTTGGAGGGACCCACGCCATTTTTGTTTAAATTTTGGCACGGGGTTCCTCTTAAAATCCATACCAGACCTGAAGGGTCTGGTATGGATAATGAGGGGGACCCCCACACCATTTTTTTTTATTTTTGGCGCGGGGTTCCCCTTAATATCCATACCAGACCTGAAGGGTCTGGTATTGAATTTAGGGGGACCCCCACGCCTTTTTTTGGTTCTGGGTTCCCCAGTGGGGAAATCCAATGCAGTTTTTAATCAATGAACTTTTATGTGTATTGTCAGACCGACAATTCATTAATAGCCGCGAGTAGTTTTAAAGGAAATGTCATTTTGCTGTCAGACTGTTCTAAACACGGGAAACATGTGCCCTTTTACAGGCATACTATAGACATCCCCCAGGTATGAAATTTAAAGGAATATTACACTTTTATTATTTCACTTTAAGCATTATTAAAATCACTGCTCCTGAAAAAATGTCCGTTTTTAAAAATTCTTTTTGCATTGATACATGTCCCCTGGGGCAGGACCGAGGTCCCCAAACACTTTTTATGACAATAACTTGCATATAAGCCTTTAAAATGAGCACTTTTGATTATTCATGTTCATGTCCCATAGACTTTAACGGTGTTGGCATGTTCGAACAGTTTTTTTGCCTGTTCGCAAGTTCTGCTGCAAACTGAACCGAGGGGTGTTCGGCTCATCCCTACTGGGGAATAATAAAACCAATTAAAAAAAAAAAAACAGTTTACAAATGGCAGAGCAATGCAAAATACATTATATAAGTCATGTATGTACAGCATCAATTAAAGGTATCTTTAAGGCTACTTTCACACTGGGGAGAGCAGGCGTCGGTGATAAAGTGGTGCTATTTTTAGCGCTGCTTTACCGTTGTTTTAGCAACGCTATTCGGCTGCTAGCGGGGCGCTGTTAACCCCCGCTAGTGGCCGAATAAGGGATAAAACCACCAGCAAATCGCCGCTACATCGGCGCTTTGCCGGCGGTTTGGCGGCACTGCCCCAATAATTTCTGCAGGACTGTAGCATTACTGTCCTGTGCAATTCTTTACAGGCCCCTAACAAAAAAATAATAAATGCATATTTTTTTGCGTTAACCACTTCCCGCTCGCCCTATAGTGGATTGACATCCGGGAAGTGGTTCAGTTATCCTGACTGGGCGTCATATGATGTCCAACAGGATAACATGCCGCCGCGCGCCCGCGGGGGCGTGCATCGCGACGATCGGTAGAGCGGTGTGTCAGCCTGACACACTGCTACACCGATCTTGGTAAAGAGCCTCCGGCGGAGGCTCTTTACCACATAATCAGCCGTGTCCAATCACGGCTGATCACGCTGTCAATAGGAAGAGCCGTTGATAGGCTTTTCCTCACTCACATCTGACAGATGCGAGTAGAGGAGAGCCGATCAGCAGTTCTCCTGACGGGGGGGGTCTGCGCTGATTGTTTATCAGCGCAGCCCCCCTCAGATCACCACACTGGACCACCAGGGAATGCCACTAGGACCTCCAGGGAAGGGGCAACATGTGGATGGCCAGGTATGTACCCCATGGCCATCCACATGTGCCCAATGTGCCCAATCTGTGCCAATCAGTGCCCACAAATGGGCACTGATTGGCACCATTATGTGTTATGCCCAGCAATGCCACCAATACATTTTATCAGTGCCACCAATCAGTATCATCAGTGCCACCTGTCATTGCCCATCAGTGCCACCTGTCAGTGCCCATCGGTGCCCCCCTATCAGTGCCCATCAGTGGCACCTATCAGTGCCACCAATAAGTACCCATCAGTGCCACTCATATGTACCAATCAATGCCACCTACGAGTGCCCATCAGTGCCATCTATGAGTGCCCATCAGTGCCGTATACCGGTGACACCTATCAGTGCCCATCAGTCTCACCTATCAGTGCCCATCAGTGCCGCCTATCAGTGCCCATCATCAGTGCCACCTCATTGGTGCCACCTCATCGGTGCCCATCAGTGCCACCGTATCAGTGCCCATCAGTGCAGCCATATCAGTGCCCATCATTGAAGAAGAAAACATACTTATTTACAAAAAATTTTAACAGAAACAAAGAAAAACTTGTTTTTTTTTTAAATTTTTGGTCTTTTTGTATTTGCTGCGCAAAAAATAAAAACCGCAGAGGTGATCAAATACCACCAAAAGAAAGCTCTATTTGTGGGAACAAAATGATAAAAAATGTGTTTGGGTACAGTGTAGCATGACCGTGCAATTGTCAGGTATGTACCCCATGGCCATCCACATGTGCCCAATCTGTGCCAATCAGTGCCCACAAATGGGCACTGATTGGCACCATTATGTGCTAGTTATGCCCAGCAATGCCACCAATACATTTTATCAGTGCCACCAATCAGTGTCATCAGTGCCACCTGTCATTGCCCATCGGTGCCACCTGTCAGTGCCCATCAGTGCCCACCTATCAGTGCCCATCAGTGGCACCTATCAGTGCCACCCATAAGTACCCATCAGTGCCACCCATATGTACCAATCAATGCCACCTACGAGTGCCCATTAGTGCTGCCTATGAGTGCCCATCGGTGCCACCTATGAGTGCCCATCAGTGCCGCATACCGGTGACACCTATCAGTGCCCATCAGTCTCACCTATCAGTGCCCATCAGTGCCACCTATCAGTGCCCATCATCAGTGCCACCTCATTGGTGCCACCTCATTGGTGCCCATCAGTGCCACCGTATCAGTGCCCGTCAGTGCAGCCATATCAGTGCCCATCATTGAAGAAGAAAACATACTTATTTACAAAAAATTTTAACAGAAACAAAGAAAAACTTGTTTTGTTTTTTTTTTAATTTTCGGTCTTTTTGTATTTGCTGCGCAAAAAATAAAAACCGCAGAGGTGATAAAATACCACCAAAAGAAAGCTCTATTTGTGGGAACAAAATGATAAAAAATTTGTTTGGGTACAGTGTAGCATGACCGTGCAATTGTCAGGTATGTACCCCATGGCCATCCACATGTGCCCAATGTGCCCAATCTGTGCCAATCAGTGCCCACAAATGGGCACTGATTGGCACCATTATGTGTTAGTTATGCCCAGCAATGCCACCAATACATTTTATCAGTGCCACCAATCAGTGTCATCAGTGCCACCTGTCATTGCCCATCGGTGCCACCTGTCAGTGCCCATCGGTGCCACCTGTCAGTGCCCATCAGTGCCCACCTATCAGTGCCCATCAGTGGCACCTATCAGTGCCACCCATAAGTACCCATCAGTGCCACCCATATGTACCAATCAATGCCACCTACGAGTGCCCATCAGTGCCGCCTATGAGTGCCCATCGGTGCCACCTATGAGTGCCCATCAGTGCCGCATACCGGTGACGCCTATCAGTGCCCATCAGTCTCACCTATCAGTGCCCATCAGTGCCGCCTATCAGTGCCCATCATCAGTGCCACCTCATCGGTGCCCATCAGTGCCACCGTATCAGTGCCCGTCAGTGCAGCCATATCAGTGCCCGTCATTGAAGAAGAAAACATACTTATTTACAAAAAATTTTAACAGAAACAAAGAAAAACCTGTTTTTTTTTTTAATTTTCGGTCTTTTTGTATTTGCTGTGCAAAAAATAAAAACCGCAGAGGTGATCAAATACCACCAAAAGAAAGCTCTATTTGTGGGAATAAAATGATAAAAAATTTGTTTTGGTACAGTGCAGCATGACTGCGCAATTGTCATTCAAATTGAGACAGCGCTGAAAGCTGAAAATTGGTCTGGGCGGGAAGGTGTCTAAGTGCCTGGTATTGAAGTGGTTAAGCACCTGTTTATAAAAAGGTTTTTGGTTTCTTTTTGGCAGGACCTTACTCCACAAGTGCAGGAAATCCTTGCTGAATGGACTGCCCATATTTGAACTACAGTATCTGTTGTCAGACCTGATTCATTGCCAGAAATTCCATGCTGACCAAGGGCCCCTCCCTTTTCTCTCTTGAACAGGAATAAGATATGGTACTCACACACCTGTAATGGGAGAAACTCTGCTCTCTGGTGGCCCTCTTCCAGAAATAAGGCATGTCCACAAGTTCAGCCGTTTAACTTTTTTACTATGACAGTTCTTTGCATCATTACCTTTATCTCCACTTCTGCAGATCCAAGATACATATCCTGCACAGTAAAACACAAACTTAGGATGAGTGCCAAACTCTTCCATTATCCTCATTGTAGACTCTTCCCCTAAGTGAGTTCTCTGAATGAGCTTGTGACAGACCTAGCTTATAAATTATTATACCATAGTCTATTCCCATCACCCTCTGCCACAGGCTCTTCCTGCCCTAGAATATGCAAGGTGGCACAGCTCCATGCACCAAACCCACCCAGACAATAACCTCACTACAAAGGGCACTAACCCCTGCTTAAATATCCATTTCTATTTTTCCAGGTAATTAATATGGAGTGGGCTCTACCCATCATAGCCACACCCTGGTGTAGCAACCACTGGATGTCAATCTTCTAGTTTTAGTTGCTCATTTGGTGAAGTATACCAGATAGTGTCCAACCTACATAATGTCTTCTTTGCTGATGCATTTGTAGATCCAGGGCCCACTGTGTGCCTCTCTGCACAAAGAGCTGCAACCTCTGTACTTGTGTAACAACAGATCTTTGTGTTGAACCCTTTTGTGGCTGTGAAAGGGGAGGCCACACCACAGATAGTGGTGAGGACTGCAGCAAGAGGCACTGGTGTGGGAGACTCTGGAGTGGGATGGAAGGTGCAGGTAAAATCCACAGGCTTTCAATCTCATGCAGGAGAGAGTGAAATAGCAGGACGTTCTAAGTGTTCTAGGCTGAGAAATGTATCCTTTTATATCCTAATAAAAGTACAAAACAAGTACAAAAGAAAAGGACTGCATTTCCTGTAAATATTGACTAACAATATCCAATGTGAAAAAACAAGTGTCAAAAAGAGGCTCGGTCCTTAACCACTTAAGGACCGAGCCTCTTTCTGAGATTTGGTGTTTACAAGTTAAAAACTGTTTTTTTTGCTAGAAAATTACTTAGATCCTCCAAATATTATATATGTTTTTTCTAACACCCTAGAGAACAAAATAGCGGTTGTTGCAATACTTTCTGTCACACTGTATTTGCGCAGCGGTCTTAAGAACAAGCGCACTTTTTAAAAAAAAAAATACACTTTTTTTTAATTAAAAAATAATACAACAGTAAAGTTAGCCCAATTTTTTTTAATATTGGGAAAGATAATGTTACTCTGAATAAATTGATACCCAACATGTCACGCTTCAAAATTGCTCCCACTCGTGGAATGGCGACAAACTTTTACCATTTAAAATATTCTACAGGTTGCATGTTTTGAGTTACAGAGGAGGTCTAGAATTATTGATCTCACTCTAACGATCGTGGCGATACCTCATGTATGGTTGGAGCACCGTTTTCATATGTGGGCACTACTCACGTATGCATTGACTTCTGCACGCAAGCTCAGAGGGATGGGGCGCATTTAAAATTATTTTTTTTCCTGATTTATTTTACCTTTTATTTTTACACTGTTCTTTTAAAAAAAAATGTTGTCACTTTTATTCCTATTATGTGTATTTATTTCTATTTATTCCTATTATGTAAACATCCCTTGTAATAGAAAAATAGCATGACAGGACCTCTTAAATATGAGATCTGGGGTCAAAAATACCTCAGATTTCATATTTACACTAAAATGCAATAAAAAATAGATAAATAAATAAATGTCATTATAAAAAAAGTACCTTTGAGAGCTATGGGTGGAAGTGACGTTTTTATGTCGCTTCCGCCCTGCAATGATATGTAGATGGATGGGGGCCATATTCCCCTCTCTCATCTCCATGCCTAACAGGAGAGCAGACCTGATCACCTCTGTGGCTGCCGATGGCTCCGGTAAGCAGCGGAGGGCACTGGAGCATGGTGGGAGGGGGGTCCCTCTCCCGCCGCTTATAAAAGTGATCTTGCGGCAAATCCGCCGCAGAGACCACATTTATCTGAAAGCGACTGCTCATTGAAGAAGAGGATACTGGGGTTATGGCAGCTAGATGCTGCCATAACAAAGATTCCTCTTCAAAGTTGTAAACAACATAGTAACATAGTAGGTGAGGTTGTAAAAAGACCACCAAGTCCAACCTATGTGTGTGATTATATGTCAGTATTACATTGTATATCCCTGTATGTTGTGGTTGTTCAGGTGCTTATCTAATAGTTTTTTGAAACTATTGATGCTCCCCGCTGAGACCACCGGCTGTGGAAGGGAATTCCACATCCTTGCCGCACTTACAGTAAAGAACCCTCTACATAGTTTAAGGTTCAACCACTTTTCTTCTAATTTTAATGAGTAGCCATGTGTCTTGTTAAACTCCCCAGCTTGGGGAGCCAGTCTGTATGATGAGGCCACAATTTAGTGCACTCAGAATAAGATTAGAGATTTTTTTGAAAAAATGTCTGTTTCACAGACTTTGGATAGAAGTAACGGGTGCAGTAAAATTGGTCTTTGGGTGTTGGTGATGCCTTCACACCGTAACCATATAGAGGTTCTCTTGATGAAAGCAAGAATTGGCCTAGCTGTAAACAATTGAAATTTGATGCCCTGGTCAAACAGTTGCGGAAAAATTGGTCTTTGGGTATTGGTGGTGCCTGCACACCGTAACAGCAGCTCAGTTGCATACTGGACAGGTTCTGGGCAGTGGTCTAGCCTCATAACCCAGAAACCCAGTGAATTGTCGACTGGAAAACTCTCTATGGCTATTTTCGCACATAGATAATCTCCCACTATATGATGCAGACATTGTCGATGGGATGTGGAAGCTGACGGCGCTGGGCGCCGAGGACTAAAAAAATATCAAATGCAACACTGACAATTCTCCACCCGTCTCCATCACTCCTCTTTTGACCAACAGAAGCCTCAAAAGTACCTTTTCTATGAGACTGTAACCTACCAGAGTCTGGAAATGCATTACTATCAGGAACTATGAATCAGAATGACACAGAAGTATAGTTAAATCACGCTTGTTAATTAATAATAATAATAATAATAATGGGGGGCGTGGCTTAGCACATGAGGAAGTAGGATGCTTGTTCCTGGAGCTCCCGCACACACCGGGCATACCGAGGCTCTCAGCACTTCCCAGCACAAGCACCCAGGTCTGTTATGGGAAGGAGAGGTGGGGGAGACAGCCATCGTTCCTCCGATCCACACCCTGCAGGAGATATCGACCGTTTTTTCACCCATTTGGGCCATAACCGCTCTGACCCCCCTGTCCAAGATGGCGCCAGCCCAGACCCCAGGCACACATGCATCCTCACAGGGAGCTATGTCTCAGTGCTCCAAACCCCATATGAAGACCAGGCAGCGCACTAGGTCCCCCCCTGACTCAGAGACAGGCTCAGTCCGCTCTGCAGGTCACTCCCCTGAATCCCACAGATCCTATGGATGGGACATGGAGGCATACATTAAAGCACTCCCTACCAGACATGATTTTGAGGCCTGTGTGCAACGCATGGAACGTGCATACTAACAAGAAATGTCTGAATTGCGCAGAGATTTCACCAATAGAATTGAGGAAGTGGAACACACCATGGAAGAGACTGCATCCACCCTGCATGCACATGACACTATCCTGCACGAACATACCCTCCAGATCCAGCAACTGATGTACCATCAAGACGACCAGGAAAACAGGGCCAGGCGTAACAACATACGCATACGCGGCCTACCTGAATCAGTTGAAACCAAGGACTTAGCCCCTACAGTAATCGCCATGTTTAACGAGCTACTCCAGAAAGACAAAGATGCACCTCTGGAACTTGATCGGATCCATAGAGCCCTTGGCCCTAAGAATCCAAATCTAGAACACCCCAGAGATGTGATCTGCATAGTACACTTCTATGCAGTCAAAGACGCCATCATGCAAGCTGCACGTTCTCAAGCTGCAGTACACTTTAATGGTACCGCTGTGTGCCTGCTTCCTGACATCTCCAAAATGACTTTGGACATGCAGCGTGCCCTAAAACCTCTAACTGGAGCCCTTCATGCAAAACAAATCAAGTACCGTTGGGGTTTCCCCTTTAATCTGTTTGCATCTCATGAAGGGAAATCGGCGACTTTTCGCATGCTGGGTGATCTCCCCAGGTTCCTTGGAACTTTTGAATTACCACAGATCTCCATTCCAGACTGGCCACTTCATGCAGCCACCCCTGGCTTCAAAACGGCAGCAGGATGGCAGAAACGAAGATGAGCAGAAGATCCAAGCCGGACTTCTCCACTGCGACAGATGGCTGAACCCAACCTTAGGATGTCTGACTTGTTTCTATAGTTCTCTCACAGGTTCCAGACCAGTGCAGACGTCCCTGATTGCAGTTTTTGTGGGGACATTTTATTACTAATCCGTTTTCTTTTTCCTTAAATACAGGTTTTATATTAATGTTCCATCCCTTTGCTTCTTGTGAAGCGTGATTGTCTGTGATACAGGCAACACACATCTCCATCCCTCAATTATCCCCAACCTTACCTCATCCCATCCAATCCCTCCCCCCTCCTCCCTCCCCTCTCCCTCCTCCTATACATCCCCCATTGAACATGTTAGTATCTTGTTGCTGGATACGAAAGCCCCCTAGGCTGCTTACATTCCAAGATATCATATGACATAGGCCCTCTTTAGCTAAGATGTGTACCTATTCAGTATTTACACAGCAGCGCAGAGTTCTGAGATGTTATGTTTAAAGTGCTCATATTTTGTGCGGGCTCCTCTGTGCATAACCCGCTGTCCCCCTACTTAGGCCCTTCAGCGCCCACAGCGCTATTAGCTGAAATGTTGTTAACAACACTACTACTTTCTCTCTTCTGAAATCCCCACAATTATTCTTGGGGACTTCAACATCCCTGTCAACACTAACACTACTATTACTTCTAAACTTCTCAGTCTAACCTCATCGCTTGACCTGAAGCAATGGTTACAGGCTCCTACCCACTCCAACGGCAACACCCTTGACCTTGCCTTCTCCTATCTGTGCACTCCGTGCAACCTTTCCAACAATCCATTCCCACTCTCTGATCACCACCTTATTAGTTTTGCTCTCTCCTTGTCTTCCACCTCTTCTCCCTCCAACCGCCCAACAGTTACACGCAGAAACCTTCGCCACCTCAACCCTTCTCTTCTCTACTCTGCTACTGATCACCTCTATGACAAAATCTCCCCCCTGTCCTGCCCCAACCTAGCTACTTTCATTTACAACAGCTCACTGTCCTCCTCCCTAGACAAGCTGGCCCCCCTCACTACACGCAGAATTAGGCCCCGACTGCTACAACCCTGGCAAACAGATGACACCAGAAGTTTCAGAAAACGTAGCCGCGCTCTTGAGCGCCTGTGGCATAAGACTAAGACCCAGGAAGACTTCACACAATATAAATCTGCCCTCCTAAAATACTACTCCTGCCTTCACACTGCCAAACAGACCTACTTTATCACACTCATCAACACCTTCTCATCCAGTCCACGTCAACTCTTCTCTACCTTCAATACTCTACTCTGTCCTCCACTGCCTCCACCCACCAACTCAAACACCGCCCAGGAGATTGCCAATCACTTCAAAACTAAGATTGATACAATTCATGAGGAGATCGCCAATGCGCAAAAACCTCCCCCATGCAACACCCCATGTCCACAGATACAGTCATTACTTCCCTCATTCAACCCTGCTACTACTACTGAGGTTGCTAAACTTTTATCTAGCACTCATCTAACCACTTGCCCCCTGGATCCTGTTCCCTCGCAAATGCTACGCTCACCCTCTGACTCGATTCTACGCTCTCTAACTCACATTTTCAACCTCTCCCTCTCTTGTGGCATCTTCCCAAACTCTCTAAAACATGCGTTAGTCACCCCCATACTAAAAAAGCCCTCACTGGATCCCACCAATCTCAACAACTTACGTCCCATCTCCTTACTCTCCTTCTCCTCCAAACTTCTTGAAAGACTGGTCTACAACCGATTAAGTGACCATCTGACCATGAATAAACTTCTTGATCCTCTTCAGTCCGGTTTTCGCCCTCAACACTCCACGGAAACTGCTCTCCTTAAACTCTCAAATGACCTACTAATGGCTAAAGCCAATGGACACTATTCTGTACTACTTCTCCTGGATCTCTCTGCTGCCTTTGACACAGTGGACTACCCACTCCTCCTCGAAAAACTCCACTCCTTTGGTCTCCGTGACTGCACTCTTCGCTGGTTCTCATCCTACCTATCCCACCGCTCCTTCAGTGTCACTTACAACTCTACTTCCTCCTCTCCTCTTCCTTTTTCCGTTGGGGTCCCCCAAGGTTCTGTTCTCGGACCTCTCCTTTTTTCAATCTACACCACCTCCTTGGGTCAGTTGATTGCCTCCCACGGCTTTAAATATCATCTCTACGCTGATGACACCCAAATCTATCTCTCCACCCCCCAGCTCTCTCCATCTGTCTCCTCACGCATTACCAACTTATTAGCAGACATATCAGCCTGGATGTCACATCACTTTCTCAAACTCAACCTATCCAAAACCGAGCTCATGATATTTCCTCCCTCAGGTGCCACTTCCCCTGATCTCCCTGTCAAGATCAACGGCTCAACTATCAACCCATCTCCCCACGCCAAGGTCCTAGGTGTAATCCTGGACTCTGAACTAACCTTTCGACCCCACATTCTATCACTATCCAAAGCTTGCCGCCTCTGTCTTCGCAACATCTCCAAGATACGCCCCTTCCTAACCATTGACACCGCAAAGCTTCTAATCCACTCCCTGGTCATCTCCCGCCTTGACTACTGCAACTCCCTCCTCATTGGTTTACCTCTAAATAGGCTATCCCCACTTCAGTCCATCATGAACGCTGCGGCCAGGCTCATCCACCACACAAACCGCTCAGCGTCTGCTACACCCCTCTGCCAATCCCTCCATTGGCTGCCACTCAGTCACCGAATTAAATTCAAGATACTAACTATAACTTACAAAGCCATCCACAACTTGGCCCCTAGCTACATCTCTAACCTAGTCACAAAATACCAACCTAATCGTTCTCTTCGCTCCTCCCAAGACCTCCTGCTCTCAAACTCCCTTGTCACCTCATCCCATGCTCGCCTTCAGGACTTCTCCAGAGCCTCCCCCATCCTCTGGAATGCTCTACCCCAATCCGTCCGTTTTTCTCCTACTTCATCCACTTTCAGACGATCCCTGAAAACTCATCTCTTCAGAGAAGCCTATCTGGCCCCCACCTAACAACTGTACATTTATCTTCTCAATCAGCACATCACCCACAGTTATTACCTCTTGTATCTTTTGACCTCCCCTCTTAGATTGTAAGCTCTAAGGAGCAGGGCCCTCTGATTCCTACTGTATCACATTGTATTGTATTTGTACTGTCTACCCTCAAGTTGTAAAGCGCTACGTAAACTGTTGGCGCTATATAAATACTGTATAATAATAATAATAATAATAGTGAGGCTTTTTTGGCCTCGTTCTCCCCTTTTTACTTTTGTATGTCTTCTCCTACTTCTTCACTTAATTTTCTTCTCTTGTTTCGCCACTAGAGGTCTCTCCTCTCCCTCTTTCTCCCCCTTCTCCCACACTTTTGAGACAGCGAGCCTCCATGGTCCTTATTATTGTACGCACAATAAATTTGTTTTTACATGGCAGTACAACCCTCCCTAAAGATCTCCTTGCTGAATTGCAGGGGTCTTAACGTCCCAGAGAAGAGACGGCAAATATTATATCACTTTCATAAAATACAGACCCAAATCCTTCTCTTACAGGAAACTCACTTTAGAACAGACAAATGCCATCAATTTTTCCATAAACAATATCCTGTTTGGTTTCATAGCACCAACCCCTCTGCAAAATCTAAGGGGGTCTCTATAGCATTTCACGCTTCCTTCACTCCAGATGTCCTTGATACTTATATTGACCCCCTGGGAAGATATATCTTTCTTAAATTGTCTTATCTGAATACTATTTACACTGTCATTAACATATACTCTCCTAACCAGAATCAACAACAATTCCTCTCCTCCGTGATCTCCCGTCTGAAAAGATTCTGCACAGTCAACATGATCCTGGGAGGGGACCTCAATGCCGCCTTGATACCTCGTCTTGATTCATCCACCGGTAAGTCCTCGATCTCCCCGTCCTCCCTGACCAAAATGAGAACACTCCTATCTGATTTATCCCTGGTAGACACATGGAGGATGCTACATCCTAAAACTAAGGACTACACGTTTTATTCTCCTGCACATAATTCTTACAGCAGACTGGACTACCTCTTCGTATCCCAATCATTGTTAGATTACTCACCTTCCGCCTCTATTGGTCTCACCCTCTGGTCAGACCACGCCCCCATACACTTGAGCTTAGGACATATCCAAACACGCAAACGGAGCTCCTCCTGGAGACTAAACGATAATTTATTATTTGATTCTGTATGCTCGCAGGACATTATACAGACCATTAGACACTTTGTCTCGGATCATGCCCAGGACATCACTAACCCACTTACTAAATGGGAGGCACTTAAATGTGTACTCAGGGGCAAACTAATTCAACACGGAGCCCGTTTGAAACATGCCCGCACTGCGGATATAACACGACTTCTCTCCACTATTGCCAAACTAGAAGAATCACACAAAAAGGATCCAGCTAACTCGTCTCTCCTAGAACTCTCCAATGCGAGAAGAGACCTCCTGCTTATTTTTGCAGAAAGGTCTCTAATAGCCCGAGATAAGGGACGGTTCCATCACTACTCACAAGCCAACAAATGTGGCAGACACCTTGCGAACACCCTCCAACCACGCCAAGCCAGACGGCCTATCCCGTTAATAAACTCCCCCGTTAAGGGTAAACTCAAGCAGAATTCAGCAATAGCCGAGGAATTCCGCAGATACTATTCCACCCTTTATAATCTCACCCCCAGACCCCACTTACTACACCCACCCCACAAGACCTGTCCTCATATATTCAGGAGACAGCACTTCCACCTCTTCCGCCCTCAGATACGGAGGACCTGGAGACCTCTCTGTCCGAGGCGGAATTTCTAACTGCTATCAAAAATCTCAAGAATGGCAAGAGTCCGGGTCCAGACGGATTTTCCCCCTGCTTTTATAAAACGTTTGCAGCACAATTATCCCCACTACTAGCAAAAGCGTTTAATGCCATCAATGAAAACATTGCTCTTTCCTCATCTATACACCAAGCCCAGATTGTTGTCATCCCTAAACCTGGAAAGGACCCCTCCATTTGCCCCAATTATAGACCGATATCCCTTCTAAATATTGACCTAAAGTTGTATGCTAAGATCCTTGCAAACCGCCTTTCCCCTTTGTTACCACAAACTATACATAGAGACCAGGTGGGCTTTGTTCCTGGCCGTGAAGCCAGGGACAATACCACCAAGACCATACACCTAATCACATATGCTCACCATCACCATATACCAGCCTGCCTTCTCTCCTGTGACGCAGAGAAGGCCTTTGATAGGGTCAGCTGGTCTTTTCTCCAAGCCACCCTCTCACAACTGGGTCTTGGCCCGAAAATGTTGACGCGTATCATGTCTCTCTATTCTGCACCCTCGGCCAGAGTACTGGTAAATGGCATTCAATCAGAAAAATTTATGATTACTAACGGCACCAGACAGGGCTGTCCTCTTTCCCCTCTCCTGTTCGCCCTAGTAATTGAGCACTTAGCACAAGCCATAAGATCTAGTCCCAACATACAGGGGATACAAACCCCCTCGTCCCACTGTAAACTTTCCTTATATGCCGACGATCTCCTTCTCTACGTAACACAACCTCATATTAGCATACCCTCCATATTGGCAGAGATAGACATATTTGGTAGTCTTAGTAATTATAAGCTAAATATCTCTAAAACGGAAGCCCTAAACCTTTTGTTATCACACGTTACTCTCGCCTCCCTTATATCTAACTTTTCATTTCAATAGCGACCTAATTCTATCTAGGTACAGGTACGACCTAATTCTATTTAGGTACAGCTATACCTAAACAAACCTCCGACATATACTCCCTGAATTTTAGCCCCTTACTCCAAAAACTTAGAAAGTTGACAGAAGAATGGATGGACCTACCTTTGTCCTGGGTAGGACGTATTAACACATTAAAAATGGATATACTACCCAAGTTGTTATACCTATTTCAAGCCCTACCCATCGCCCTCCCTTCTGCGTATCTCCGCACCCTCCGCTCTATAGCTATTAAATTTGTCTGGAAGGGCAACCACCCAAGATTGAAACACAAACTCTTATGCTCTCCTATCACGAAGGGGGGTTTGGGCCTACCTGACTTTGAAACATATCATACGTCAGCAGTCCTATCTCGTATCCTTGAGTGGTTCCCTCGCCCTATGACCAAAGCGGCCACAACTGTGGAACAGGACCTATCTACATACGACCTACGAGCACTCCTTTGGGGCTACGACAGGTCATACAAATCCTTATCAACATTGTCCCCCCTCACTAGGGATGCCCTGACAATCTGGTGCCGCAAAAGAGATACCCACTCACTATCCTCGGAACCGAGCCCACTTACCCCCAAACCTTCCAGAAGGACACTCAACCCACTCATTAGACAATTACAACAGAGATTCATGGCCCACTGCACGCCAATTTGTTGATCACACCTTAGGCACATTTATATCCACACCAACAGACGTCACCTCCAAGATGACATGGCTCACTCGTGGACACCTAAATTCCTATTGCAAGACACTGCGTGAATCCAGACAAACTCATAGACCCCTGACCGGGTTCGAATAACTGTGCACCCTTTCTGAGGCTCCTCGACACACCTTATCACTGATATATAAATCAATTATAGACCATACCCACGAAGCTCTACCTAGCTATACTACTAAATGGTCAGTGGAGGTCGGGAAAGACATAACTGAGGCAGAGTGGGGGAAAGCCTTCCTCTTTATGAACAAAACCTCCATATCAAGCTATACACAAGAGAAAAACTATAAATTGTTGTTGAGGTGGTATCGGGTCCCAGCTTCTCTCAGGATCATGTTCCCATCCAACTCAGACAGATGCTGGAGATGCAACACAATGAAAGGTACCTATATACACATTTGGTGGGAGTGTGATGTTCTTCTCCAATTCTGGACTCAAATTTTTCAGATTTACTCAGACATTTATGATAAGCCACTGCTGCCATCACCCTCTATTGCCCTCCTATCCATCATTCCAGGGACAATCAAATCACAAAAAAATGGCCTTCTGAAATTTTTTGTTAGTGCAGGTAGACAACTCATACCTAGATATTGGAAAACCACCACGCCCCCCTCTCTAATTGAGTGGGTAAGGGAGGTAAACAATTTCATGCTAATGGAAGAGATGCAGGCTAAAGCCATAGACAAGTATGCTAAGTTCTCTTTTGTCTGGAGTATCTGGAGGAATTACTCTACCTCAGACAAACTCAAACAAAGACTCTCGGCTAAGAACTCCACTTAGGAGCTAAAAAAGCCACATCCACTATACCATCCACTTGAAGTGAAGACCTCATCTATGGACTGAAGCTCGCTGTCTCTCCCCCCCCCCCCCTCCTCCCCTCCTATTACTTTTCTATCCTACACTTATTTCGCCTTCATCCATTCTGTTTTTCCTCTCTTCCTCTTTTATGTCTCCAACATATCTCTCTAGATGCAATACAATCTATAGGATCTCTTTGTATGTAAATAGAGATCTAAAAATTTGTAACTAACTACACTTTTGATAACTTATGTATACGTTGGTTATCCCAGACTCCCTGGGTCCAGGGGTGCAGCAGGCTCCCAAAGGGGCACCCCTGCACAGGGTAGTTAATGCTTATCTGTCAACAGACACTCGTTATACGGGTTTAACGTAACAATTTATTTATAATGACCTTCGCACTTGTATATGATTGCACTATTTCAACATTTAAAAGAATTATTTGTTTACTAGGAGGCCATATGTCAGGTAACTGGCACTGCTTACACTCCTTTATTTTGTTTTCTTTCTGTTTTTATATGTTTATATATTTGTGAAAAATCATCAATAAAAACTTATTGAACCATAATAATAATAATAAGGTAAACAGAGTAAGCGTAGTCAAAACAAGCCAGAGTTCAGTAACTGGATTGGGTAGTCAGCCAAGCAAATGTCAGAGAGCCAGAGATAAACGTAGTAGTACAGCAAGCAGGATCAGGAGCCAGAAGGAACGTCAGCCGAGCAGGTCTTCAACAGGAACGCGGGAGAAAGTCTCTGTGATGTTGACAAAGGCGAAGGCAGAGAGCTGGATGATTTTATGTAGGCAGGACTGACGAGCAGAATCAACAACAGCTGGGTAACTGTGGAGAGAGATGGGAGCTGGCAATTAGCCGACAGCTGAGCAGCCAGCTCAGAGAAGGAAGGACTGAGCCCAGCCCTGACAGTACCCCCTCCTCAATGACCCCTCCCCCTCGGAGGTCCACCGGGCTTCAGGAGAAAACATCTATGGAAATCACGGAGGAGGACAGGGGCATGTACGTCTGAGGATGAGACCCAAGAGCGTTCCTCCGGACCGTACACCTTCCAATGCACCAGGTACTGTATGCACCCACGGTACCTACGGGAGTCAACAATGGATTGTGCTTTATACTCCTCATGGTTCTCAAACTGTAAAGGGTGAGGATGTGGCACCGAAGTGGTAAAGCGATTGCAGACCAAAGGTTTCAATAAGGAGACATGAAACACATTTGAGATGCACATACTAGAAGGAAGGTCCAAGGCGTTAGCCACTGGGTTAATTCTGCGAAGGATACGGAAAGGCCCAATAAGCCGAGGTGAGAAATGACGACAGCCAGACTCTGTCCCCAACCTGGTAGGAAGGTGCAGGCAGGCGTCTGCAGTCAGCATGGAAGTGGAACGAAGACCACAGAGATGCTCCTCTAATGCAGGAATACTCTGCGGAACAAACAAGTCAGGCAACATGGAGGGTTGGAAACCATTATTCGCCATAAACGGGGACAATCGGGAAGCAGAATTCAAGGCACTGTTGTGAGCAAACTCTGCCCACGGTAATAGGTCTGACCAGCTGTTATGATGGTCAGAAATATAGCAACGTAAGAATTGCTCCAAGGACTGATTAGCTCGTTCTGCGGCCCCATTAGACTGTGGGTGATACGCAGAGGAGAAAGCAAGCTGAATTCCCAACTGTGCACAAGATTCTCGCCAGAACCAGGAGACAAACTGACTACCTCTGTCCGAGACAATCACCTTGGGTAGCCCATGTAAGCGAAAGATCTCCAGAGCAAAAATGGAAGCCAGTTCCTTAGAAGTGGGCAGCTTCTTAAATGGAATACAATGACACATCTTTGAGAACCGGTCAACCATCATAAGGATAACAGTGTTGCCTTGGGAGTTGGGTAACTCCACAATGAAATCCATAGACAGGTGGGTCCAGGGCCTCCCTCCATTGGGCATGGGTTGTAGGAGGCCCACTGGAAAGTGTCATGGAGTCTTACTCTTAGCACACACGGAACAGACAGCTACGAAGGCAGTTACATCAGCCCGTAGACTAGGCCACCAGAATTGTTGGGAAATGGCCCGAATGAGTTGATTCTTCCCAGGGTAGCCAGCTGCCTTGGGAGAATAGTAAGTCTGGAGCACGGCAGTACGAAGACTCTCTGGGACAAAGCAGCGGTCACAAGGTTTCTCAGGAGGAGCATCGACCTGAGCAGCAAGAATTTTGTCACCAAAAGGAGAAGTAAGACTGGTGCGAACCGTAGCCAGAATACGATCAGGAGGAATCACAGGAACCGGAACCGACTCCAAATTAGAAGTGGAGGAAAATTGTTGTGACAAGGCGTCAGCCCTTACATTCTTAGTACCGGGTAAGAATGAGACAATGTAATTAAAACTTGACAAGAAAAGAGCCCATCGCGCGCTTCTGGGAGAGAGGCGCTTAGCCTCAGACAAGAATGTGAGATTCTTATGGTCAGTAAGAATGAGAACAGGCACAGTGGCACCTTCAAGGAGATGTCTCTATTCTTTCAGGGATAAAATGATCGCCAACAGCTCTCTATCACCAATCTCGTAATTGCACTCTGCAGGTGACAATTTCTTGGAAAAGTAGCCACACGGATGCATAGCGCTCTCAGAGTTAGGACGTTGATACAGAAGGGTACCAACTCCAGTCTCAGAAGCATCAACTTCTAGGATAAAAGGCAATGTAGGATGAGGATGTGCCAACACAGGAGCAGAAAAAAAGGCAGCCTTGAGACTCTTAAAGGCCTTAATGGACTCCGGAGACCAACTCTGTGGGTTACTGTCCTTTCTGGTCATATCAGTCAGGGGTTTGACCAGAAATGAGAAGTTACGAATAAACTTCCGATAATAGTTGGCAAAGCCCAGGAAACGCTGAAGAGGATGTAATCCCATGGATCGGGGCAACTGTAGGACTGCCAAAAGTTTCTCTGGGTCCATCGAAAAACCAGCAGTGGAAATGACATAACCCCGGAATTTAACCTGTTCACGATGGAACTCTCACTTCTCCACTTTACAATAGAGATTGTTTGCTCTTAGTTTCTGAAGCACACAACAGACATCTGTGTGGTGGCTCTCCAGGTACTTGGAAAATATGAGGATATCATTAAGATAAACCACCACACATAACTGCAACAAATCTCAGAGGACATCGTTAATAAATTCCTGGAAAACTGCCGGGGCATTACAAAAGCCAAAAGGTATTACGAGGTGCTTATAATGGCCTGTTCTGGTATTAAATGCAGTTTTCCACTTGTCGCCGTCCTTAATCCGCACAAGATTGTATGTCCCTCTCAAATCAAGCTTCGTGAAAACCGTTGCTCCCTTGAGACGGTCAAATAACTCTGTAATCAACGGAATCGGGTAGGCATTCATTATCGTGAAACGATTGAGACCCCTATAATCAATACAAGATCTCAGTTCACTGATCTTCTTCTTCACAAAGAAGAAACCAACAAGAGATGACGATTTGCGAATGAAACCTTGAGAAAGTGCATCTGCAACATACTCCTCCATGGCCTTATCCTCCAAGACCGACAAAGGTTAAACCCGGCCACGAGGGGGTATGGCACCAGGTTGAAGGTCAATTGTGCAATCATAAGGCCGGTGTGGAGGCAAACTACCGGCTTGACCTTTGTCAAAGACATCGCTAAAATTGCGGTACTCCTCCGTCAGGAGAGTGAAGAGGTGCACAGGACCTTGGCTACCTTCTGGAAGCATGTCTCACTGCATTGTGGTGACCAGGAGAGAACCTCAGCACGGAGCCAATCAAAAGAGGGGTTGTGCCTCTGTAACCAAGGATAACCAATAACCAGCGGAAACAACTTGGAATTGGATTATCTCATGGTGAAGAGCCCCTACAGCATGGACAATGGAACCGTCTCATGAGTCACATGGGTAGGCTGTAGAGGTCTCCTGTCAAGAGCCTCAATGGCAAGTGGAGTGTCACGCAGCTGCAGCGGAATTGAGTGCTGCGATACAAAGACAGCATTAATGAACAATTCTGCAGCCCAGGAGTCGATTAGAGCCTGTATCTCGATGGACGACTCAGCCCAAGAAAGGGTGACCAAAACCAGGGGCTTATCCTTCTGAATAACTGGGGATGAAACAACGCCACCTAAGGTCTGTCCATGACAGGACCTCAAGGTTCGGGCGTTCGCTGGATGGGTAGGACAAGACTTCAAAAAGTGACCTGCCTGGCACAATAAAGACACAATCTCTCCCTCCTCCTAAAGGCTCTCTCATCCACAAAGAGAAGCGTGAAGCCCAAGTACATGGGTTCATCTTCACTGACTGACTTGGTACCAGGAGGCATGGGAGGTGATGGAGGCACGGGTGGAACTGCAAAGCTCGGGGGCACTCGTACAGGAGGCTCCTGCAAGCGCTCCTTAAAAGAGAGTCTTTCTCTGAGTCTGGAGTCAATGAGGATGGCAAACATGATCAACCTCTCCAGCACAGTGGGTATATCTCGGGCTGCTATCTCATCCTTGATGGAATCCGAGAGACCATGAGAAAAAGCACCCACGAGGGCCTCATTGTCTGAAGCAACCTCTGCTGCCAGAGTACGGAACTCAATGGCGTAGTCGGCAACAGTTCTTGTACTCTGTTTGATGGACATGAGGCACTTGGCAACAGAAGCGGAGCATGCGGGAACATCAAATATCCTTTTAAAGGAGGCCACAAAGTCAGGGTAACTCAAGACAACAGTTTTTTTTGTCTCCCATAGAGGGTTTGCCCTGGCCAAGGCTCTCTCAGAAAGCAAAGATATCACCAACCTACTTTGCTTCTGTCCGTGGGAAACGTCTGGGCAGCATCTCAAAGTAAATCTCAACCTGGTTGAGAAATCCTCTGCATTGAACTGGATCACCCCCAAATCGCTGGGGAAGCGGAGCGGAACCAGACATACCTCTTATAGAGGTAATACTCGAGGCGGGTGCCTGCACAGAGACTGGCCTGCAACTCAGGTTGTACCGGAGCAGCCACAGTGGGAGTTTCCAGGTGAGCCATGCGACTCAGGAGCATTTGTAATGCTATGGCAAACTGATCCATGCGGTGATCTTGCTCATCCAATCTGGAAAAATATTACCAACAAGTGGATTGACTGTATATTGTGAATTCATAGCCTTTGTCTACTATTAGGAACCATGATTCAGACCGAGACAGAAGTATAGTTAAATCACACTTGTTTATTAATAATAATAATAATAATAAGGTAAACAGTGTAATGCCCCGTACACACGGTCGGATTTTCCGATGGAAAATGTCCGATCGGAGCGTGTTGTCGGAAATTCCGACAGTGTGTGGGCGCTATCGGACATTTTCCATCGGATTTTCCGACACACAAAGTTGGACAGCAGGAGATAAAATTTTCCGACAACAAAATCCGATCGCGTCAATTCCGACCGTGTGTGGCCTGTTCCGACGCACAAAGTGCCACGCATGCTCAGAAGAAATTCTGAGACGGGACAGCTCATTCTGGTAAACTTAGCGTTCGCAATGGATACAGCACTTTCGTCACGCTGCAATGTTCAAAATGGTTTAATACAGCGCACTCTCTTCTTCTTTATAATGTGACAAGAATTAAGTAGTTTTGCTGCTCATATTCACACACACTTCTCACAAAGTTTTATTTGTGTTTTTTTAGTGGGATTCCCTGAATATATTGTTATTAGTTGTCACATCTGACAGTTTTATATATTTTTTTTTTTGTTTTTTTGGATTTTAAGCCTTTTTTTTTATTTAATGTTTGGATTTTTTCCAAGGCTGATCTTTGTTCAATGTTATTTTTATTTTTACTCCAGAATATTTTTGTGTGTGTTTTGTGTGTCAAGTTACCCCAAAACCATTGATATCTTGTATTATTTAATCTCCAGGAGATTGGTTGTTGTTGGTGTTCCTTGTTCATTTCACATTGTATATTTGAAATGTACCTGAATCCTCACAAACAAGCTGTCATTTTTGAAGTAAAACACATAGGAGAGTATAATTCAAAACAAAAATCCTTTATTAAGGGATCAGAACAAAGAGGAAGGCAACACTGGATCAACAGGAGAAATTAGTGAAGCCTGGGACCCCCACGGCAGACATCAATTCTTCAACATCAAAATTGGTGGCCTGAGGAGTCCATATGTAAGGGAGGGCAGTCTGGTCCAGAATTCGCAGAGATCCAGATAGCAGCAGATGACATCTGTGTCCCCAGGCTGTGGTACCACAAGAGGCTGCATTTTTTGGTCAACCAGACTGAACCCAGGGCAATCACTGTCTGGTCTTCCTTTCACGCTTCCTTCCCGGCTGTGGCTGTGCAGTTGGAGATGTGGCAGGAGGAGGAGTAGGACCTGGAGGAGGAGGAGGAGGAGGAGGAGGACCTGCAGGAGGAGGAGGACTGGGAAGACCTGGAGGAGGACTGGGAGGACCTGGAGGAGAGGGAGGAGGAGGAGGAGGACCTGCAGGAGGAGGAGGAGGACCATTGCGAAGGTGTGTCTGAGGTGTAATTTGGCCCCTCCAGAGCCTCCAATATGAGGGCCTCACACATTACTTTTTTGGTTCTTCTCCATCCTCTGCATTTTATATGCAATGAAGGCAGCAATGTTCTCCTCCATGGTGTGGGGTGCTCCCAGGACCTTTGTAGCCCTCCAAAAGAATCCTATAGCAGCCTCCTCTAGGGTACTCCTCCTACTGCCACTTTCTGTTTTCAGGGGGGGTGGAGGGACCTACAGATCAGCCAGCCGGCTCGGCCCGGCCACCTCCTGGCTGAGACTTCCCTGTGTATGAAAAAGGGACATGGTTTTAGTTGTTGCATCATCAATCACAATCATAAATTAGTACTCCAAACTAACATCTAGTTAAAGTCATTGATTGGACAAGCAGAAATCTTTAGAGGAATGCTATACCTGGCTCAATCTGGGCTCCTCCACATGTGGCCTGGAAGGCCCAGGTTGGGCGTCAGAAGCCTCAGCCAGGGGGGAAGGAAGCGTGGAAGGAAGACTTGAGAGGGATGGCCTGGGTTCAGTCTGGCCTGCCAGAAAATGCAGCCTGTCGTAGTACAACATCCTGGGGATATAGATGTCATCTACTGCTCCGGATCTCTGTGAATCCAGGACTTTCTTGCGCTCCCTCAGATATGTACTCCTCAGGCAACCAATTAATATCTTTAAATAGGTGATGTCTTCACATTTTCACACAATTGCGCCAGTGCTGCCTTCCTCTTTGCTTGGTTCTTGAAATGGGGGTGGTTAATCTCCCACAGACAGGGCAGCTCCCTTAGCATCTCTATGAATACTGACATGAAGTCATTATCTTTGAGTAGCATATCCATGTTCACTGCAAGACACAACACAAGACAAAGCCTAATGTCAGACAAAACTCTCCTAATCTTGTTACAATATAGGCCTCAATCTAGAACCAGTATAGGCACAAGTTTGTCTCTTACCTTCGTTCTTACGATCGGCGCGTCCAATGCTCCTTCCTCCGCTCACAGATCGTACGTAATACGCACGCGTGTTATGCTTTATACACACTGCGCATGCGTGTAACTGCGCCCGCCCCTGATGTTCTTTCTAGTCTATTCCCCGCCCCTTTTCGTTCAGCGCAGTGGGTGAAGAGCATGATGGCGGATTTAGAGCAGGTGTGTGCTAATTATAGCAACGAGGAGGAGGAGGAGGAAAGCCCGGATCCAGGCACGTCCCGATACAGAAGGAGACGTTTTAAGGCCACAAATATGTCCTTTGGGGAGATGTTGGAGATGGTCGACATCATGAGGAAGTCCGACTATGACGGAAAATATGGGCCTTACCCCCACCCCAACATCCGAAAGGTCAAAATCATTGCTAAAGTGATCAAAAGCCTTCACAGGATTTTCGGGGTACGAAGATCTAAAGATCAGCTCAGGAAGCGGTGGTCGGACCTGAAGTTGAGAGAGCCAGAGCAGTACCGAAAGATCCGGAGAGTGCTGCAAAAAAGTAAGTAGTTGTGCTGTGTTCCTATTCTTTCTGTCTTTATTCTGTTCGTTCTGCTCCATATGCTTTTATTAATTGTAACGTTTAAAAGGGCAACTTTAATGTTCATGGGCCCATTATTCGTTCGTATCCAACATTTTTCTTTAGCCCTCTAGAACACCATTGTTTAGGCCATATGCATTTTCACACATTTTTTTTGGGCCTACTTGGACATTAAAGTTGCCCTTTTAAACGTTACAATTAATAAAAGCATATGGAGCAGAACGAACGGAATTGTGTAGATGGGTTTGTTACTAGAATGAAATGCCAACTAGATTGTGTGTAAGGAGAGGACACTGAGCAGCTGTTTTCACATCTGGACACTGGAGCACTAGTGTGGGACACAAGAACACCATTTTTATTAGGGGGGCACACAGGTGCTCCAGTGTATACTATAGGGGGGACTACATCTGTGAAGCTTGTACCAAACAGGTAAAGTATTGCAGCTTGACAAAGGCCAATAAAAAATACACATCTTGGAACTCTGCTAAAATAGACAATTGTACCCCACTTACAAGCAATGTTTACTATTTCTAGTTCTGCCATCAAATATCTGTGTGCTAATTATACCATTTTTGTTTTACATAGGGGAGAAAAGACTCGGAGGACACCCCTCATCCGAGGAGACCACAGACCCCCCACCTATGGAAGAAGGTGAAATACCCCCAAACGAAGCTGAGCAGGAGGAAAAAGAAGATGTGGTGGAGATTGGCACCACAACAGGTGAGTGTCTACGACCACAGGCTCAGGTAAAAGAGATGAATGGTGGCAGATTTTTGAGACCTTTTTTTTTTTTATTCATCTCTTTTTAGGTGATCATGAGGTTGTGGATCCCCAACGCTTTACTTCTGAAAATGCCCAGATCCTGATCAAGGAGATCATGGGGTGTAATGCCGAACTGCAAAACATCCAGCAAAAAATCCATGATGTTATTAAAAAAAATAATAACATCATTGATGTTTTGGGGCGAATTTAAACCCCACAAAATCACTTTTTGTATTGTGGTTCAAGATTTTAAAATTTTTTGCAATGTTTAGAAAAGCCAAATTTGGAGGATGCACACAGTGTGCCAACATGTGCTATCTGCCATCACGGGAGATCAATGGACGCATTTTGGGGGTGCAACCCCTTAGTCAATTATAAAGTCGCGTTGAGGAAGGGCTTGCTCCCCCAAAACACGTCCCTTGATCCCCCCTGATGGCAGATAGCACATGTTGACATTCGTAAATTGGAGTGCATCTTCCAAATTTGGCTTTTCCAGGGGTGATTTCCCCCCCATCTGAACGCTATATCAAACCCAGTTCCTAAATACTGATGTTTGATATAGCCTTCAGGTTTTACCTAATGTGAACTTTGTAAGTTCAAGTTTTTTGGCTTTCTTGTTGGTTTTACACAGGCCTGTTTTATCTGAAATGGATATTTCGATTTTTGATAATGCTACTGCAAAAATTGTTATACAACAAACATGTTGGGTTGTTTTAAAAACCTTTGGTAAATGCACATGTGATTGTGCAGGTATAAAAAAGTGGCTTACTCAAGAATGTGTGGATTATTGTCTCAACACTACAACACTTTTGGGGTGATGTAATAGCTGTTTTATGCAAAAATGGGGGTTATTTCCTAAGGGCAAATCCACTTTGCACTACAAGTGCAGGTTCAGTGCAGTTGCAAGTGCACTTGTAGTGAAATGTGTTTTTGCATTTAGTAAATAACAGCCAACAGTGCTTTGTATAAGGGTACCCAATCACGACATTTTCTGCACTCAAAACATTTCTGTCAGGGTCAGCTAAAACAAACACAAGCAGTAAATGTCCACCAAGAATTTCTTTGGTTTTTTTATTATAAAAAGGCTTCACATATTGTCTGGCATATTGATAGCCCCCCTACCCGCAAAGAACTCCAGGTATCGTAACCGGACATCATGGGCACTCAGGGAGGGCAAGCCAGGACGGCCACTTTCAAGCGCCGTCAGTGTTGTTGGGTGTAGGATTCTGGCCTCAGGCCCAACTGAGCCAGCATAGTTGGCAGAATGTTTTCTTAAAAAATTATGGAGAACACAGCACGCCAGTATTATATAGTTCAGTTTATACTCCGCCATATGGATGGGTGTCAGAAATAGTCGGAACCGGCTGGCCAGGATTCCAAATGTATTCTCCACCACTCTTCGGGCTCTGGCCAGCCGGTAAATAAAAACCCTCTGTTGCGGGGTGAGGGTCCTCATCGGGAAGGGCCGCATCAGGTGGTCCCCCAGCGCAAACGCTTCATCAGCAACAAACACAAATGGGAGACCTTCCACATTGTCCTGTGGAGCTGGCAAGTCCAAGCTGCCATTCTGGAGACGCCTGTAGAACTCCGTCTGGGCGATGACTCCACCATCGGATATCCGGCCATTCTTCCCCACGTCCACATACAGAAAGTCGTAATTAGCCGACACCACCACCAACATCACTATACTATTAAACCCCTTGTAATTATAATAGTACGACCCCGAGTTGGGTGGTGGGACGATGTGGACGTGTTTCCCATCAATTGCCCCTCCGCAGTTAGGAAAGTCCCACCGCTGGGCAAAGTGGGAGGCCACAGTCTGCCATTCCTGTGGCGTGGAAGGAAAATGTTGAGGAAAAAAAAATAAACATTATGATTTTTTCACAGAAACATGGCAAGCAGATTAGACACAAACATTCTGGGGCAACCTCCAGATAGCATTTATTAAGGAGAATTTAACAAGGCCAAAGTATAAGGTACACCTATAATATTCCCCCTTCCCCCCTCTCATGGGCCATTTCTAATATTATAGGGGGGGGGACTCTTGGACAGGTAACCCTCTTCACTTCATTGAGAGATGAATGCCTAAATACAGGGTATTACTTGGAACAGCCCCTCCTTAGTTATTGGCAGACCACTGGACAGGTAAGAAGTGTCATAATACAAAGATATAAATACACACTGTACACATTTGAGGACATTTGGACATTCTGCTATTACCTATCAAGATAATAATAGGATACAAAAACTTTAAACAGTACCACTGGAAAGTATACAGGCAGGTCCTTGCACTACATGCTTTGGGGAATTCATTCATAAATCTGAGCACTAAAGAGGTGGGTATAGTGTGTATGGGTTTGGCAAAGTCAGCAGATAGATGATTGAGGATAGAGAATTGGAATCAGCTGACTTAGCAGTTGGGGGGAGGGAGGGTTACTAAAAATTATTTGGGGACACCACAAAAAAAGCCTCTGCCACTCTGCCTGAATTTAAATCAAAAATAACATTTCCAAACATTTTAGGGGGTGTTTGGGGTAAAGTACTACTATGGAGCTGATAAAATACATTGTTAAGTGACTACATGAGGTGAATATAGGGCAGGAGACACCATGCTGGAGAGGTTATTGAAGGGCAAATATGTATGAAGGACATAAAATAATAATTACATAAAAATCCAGCATGCATGAGGACAAAGGGGACATTCACTGCATATTACAATCATGGTAATTAGGGAATGAGGAAAGAAATACAATATATTAGCAAACATTCAATACAATAAAATGTAATATAAAAGGATAAAAATCTTACCTTCATATACTCCTTCTGAAGGACCTGGATGATGGCAGAACAGGTCTCTGGGATAATGATCCCTAGAGCCTGGGGGGAGATGCCTGGCGAGAACTTGAGGTCCTGCAGGCTTCTCCCTGTCGCCAAAAACCGCAAGGTAGCGACCAACCTCTGCTCCGGAGTGATGGCTTGCCTCATGCAGGTATCCTGCCTGCTGATATAGGGGGTCAGCGAAGCCAACAAACGGTGAAATACGGGGTCCGTCATCCGGAGAAAGGTCCTGAAATCATCAGGATTATTCTCACGGATCTCACGGAGCAAAGGCATATGACAGAACTGGTCACGCTGAAGCAACCAATTCTTGGTCCATGAACTCCTCCCCACCCTGTTCATGGACTGAACTTGTGTCAAGGTCAGGACCCCAACACCAAGCCCCCGCACAGCACGAACTCTACGAGGAGTACGCATACGAAACATGGCTAGAAAACGGTCGGCTGCTCAGAACGAAGTAACAGAACGCACTGAAGAACAGCAAGGCCTGTGAAGAGCGACCTGAAAAACAGCAACGAGCAGGCAAGATCACACAGAAAACTCTGATACGAACTGACTGCACGCACTGAAGAGCAGATACAAACCCACAAGCACAAACTGTACGGCAGAAAACGATCTGAAAGCCACGAGTCTGAAAAAGCGCGAATCGTCTCTCACCAAACCTTTACTAACACGAGATTAGCAAAAGGAGCCCAAAGGGTGCCGCGCTTGGTTCTGAACCGGCCTTTTCTAGTCTCGTCGTACGTGGTGTACGTGACCGCGTGGTTGCCGATCGGAAATTCCGACAACTTTGTGCGACCGTGTGTAGGCAAAACAAGTTTGAGCCAACATCCGTCGGAAAAAATCCTAGGATTTTGTTGTCGGAATGTCCGAACAAAGTCCAACCGTGTGTACGCCCTATAAGTGTAGTCAAAACAAGCCAGAGTTCAGTAACTGGATTGGGTAGTCAGCCAAGCAAATGTCAGAGAGCCAGAGATAAACGTAGTAGTACAGCAAGCAGGATTAGGAGCCAGAAGGAATGTCAGCCCAGCAAGTCTTCAACAGGAACGCGGGAGAAAGTCCCTGTGATGTTGACAAAGGCGAAGGCAGAGATCAAGTGAGCTGGATGACTTTAAGTAGGCAGGACTGACGAGCAGAATCAACAACAGCTGGGTAACTGTGGAGAGATATGGGAGCTGGCAATTAGCCAACAGCTGAGCGGCCAGCTCAGAGAAGGAAGGGCTGAGCCCAGCCCTGACAATTACATAAACTCCTCTTTAAGGTGTCCTCAAGATATTTCATTCTCTGCTTCCTCTGTGGGGACAGGATGAGTTCTGAGGCTTTCCCCTTGTAACGGTGGTCAAGGAGGGTTGCCAACCAATAATGATCCTTCTTCTTGATGCCACTAATTCTTGGGTCCTTTCGCAGACTTTGAAGAATAAGGGAGCCCATGCACCACAAGCTTGCAGAGCCATGAGAAGCAGAGTCCTCATGGTCACTGAGGATTACAGTATCTGGAACTGCCTCCTCCCAGCCACGTACTACTTCCAAGGGTTCTGGGGATGAAAAACCATCTCTTAAGATTTGACGTATGTCTTCCTCTGCTTCAATGCCTCCAAAACTCCTTTCTCTCGTCTTGTGTGTTCTGTGGCATCACAAGAATGGTGTCTGCTTAAAGTGGGCATTGAGAGGAAAGGCAGTCCTCCTCTTCCTCCTGCTGCTCTACCTCAAGTGCCCTGTCCATAATACCATGCAGAGTCTGCTCCAGCAGTAACACAACAGGGATTGTGTCACTGATGTATGCATTTTCATGGCTCACCATCCTTGTTGCTTCCTAAAATTGTGAGAGTAAAGTGCATGCATCCTTTATCATCAGCCATTGGCATGGGGAAAAAAAAGCAGAGCCGCCCTAAATCTGTCGTTGTGCCATACTCACACAGGTACTCGTTGACAGCCCTCTGCTGCATGTGCAGCCACTTCAGTCAAAGTCAAGTTACACCAGGTGGTTTATGGGCAGGTGGAATTCCCACTGAATTTCAGCCAACCGAACACTGGCTGTGTATGACCACCTGAAATGGCTACAGACTCTTCTTGCCTGTTTTAGAAGATCTTACAACCCTGGGTACCTGTTGAGGAAATGCTGCACCAACAGATTGAGGACATATGCTAGGCTTAGCACATGTGCCAACTTTCCCTGTCGAAGGTGGACAGGAGGTTAGTGCCATTAATCGCACACCACCATTCCTGGCTCAAGCTGGCATGGCGTGAACCACCTCTTGGTCTGCCCCTGCAGAGCTGAAAGAATTTCTGCTCCAGTGTGGCTTGTCCCCTAGACAGACCAGCTGAAGCACTGCATGGCATCTTTTAGCTTGACTAATTGAATACCCCCTTGAACACTTAAGGCTGGGGTCTCCAAACTATGGCGCTCCAGTTCAGGAACTACAATTCCCATCATGCCTAGTCATGTCTGTGGATATCAGAGTTTTACAATGGTTAATGGGATAAGTAAGTCTGCAACAATGGAGGGCCATAGTTTGGAGATCCCTGGCTTAGGGGGTACTGGTGGTTCATAGGATAATTCAGCAGAGGAGGGCATGGAGGAGGAGGGGGTGGAGCTGGCAAATCTTGCATCATCATCACCACTAGCTGTATGGAGACGTGGCGGAAAAAAAAAGCTCCAGCACGGAACCCTGTCCTGCATCCTTCCCAGTTGCAAGCAGAGTTACCCAGTGTGCTGTAAACTAAATATATCATCCCTGACAATGCTTGCTGAACTACATGTCAGCAGTACCATGGACCTTGCTGCTGACTGTCTTACCCAATGATGCCCCAACATTGCCTTCCACATGATAGTACAGAGCTGGAATGGCCTTACGAGCAAAGAAATA
The DNA here is from genome assembly GCA_037952925.1 of Lithobates clamitans. Classification (NCBI taxonomy): domain Eukaryota; kingdom Metazoa; phylum Chordata; class Amphibia; order Anura; family Ranidae; genus Lithobates; species Lithobates clamitans. The sequence continues at coordinate 3,726,647 of JBBGZY010000720.1, forward strand.
GCGACTGGGAACCTGCCATTGTGATATAGCACATTCTGAAAATTCACAGAAGGGGCAGAATCCACCAGACGGAAAGGCAGGAGGTGTAAAGCCAGCAGCTTTGACAAGCTTAAATTTAGACACTGGGCATGTGCATGGCAGTGACTGTACTTTTTTTCCACTGCAGCAGATGGGGCAGAGAAATTTGCCTTCTACACTCTACAGCTGGTGGTGTGCTGCTGGCAGACATGCTGCAAGGACCTGGTACACCCTTCGCTAAACCATCATCCCTGTCAGTGGAGGTTGCTGAGAGGTCATGAGATATAGCGGGGGTAGACCTGAAAGGTGAGGAGTGAGGAGGTTGGTACCCAAATGTCTGGTGTTTTTGCCACACTTGATATGCTTGAGGAAGTGCTAAGAAAGGCCCAGACAGCTGAGCTGTGGGAAGTGGGTGAGGAGATAATAGCTCTGCAGTCGGATGGAAAAGGGTGGCTGCTCTCAACTCCATGATGGCTGCCTCTGGAGGACATCCTACCTCGTTGAAGTTGTGCCTCACCCTCACTTTCCTCATGTCAGTGACCTCATCACCATCCCCTCCATCCTCATCATCACTGGAGCCAACCTGGCAATATGCTGTGGCTGGGGGAACATTCTACCTTCCTCAACCTCGGATTCAACATCAGAATAATGTAATGTCTGTGCATTATCAAGGAGCAAGTGGCTGATGCTGTGTTCAAATAACTCAGCTGACTCCACCATGCATGATGCTGGGGCTATGGCAGGAGTGAACAAGGAGGCAGAAAAAGCCGCTCTGGCAGCTGTGATGGACTGTGCACTAGTCTCTGCATGGGTGATAGAGAATAAGGAAGAAGAGGATGGTTTAGTAAACCAGTCCACCACTCCCTCTGCATGCTGTGGCTGGATAGCAGGGACAACATCCCTAAACAGAGAAAATGGTGCCCTGCCTGAGGAAGAACCATGTCCACCTTTACCTGACACATACACTGCTGGCCCCCCTCAGAGTGCCATGAAAATGTCTGCCACTCTTTGTGGGCCTCCCGGCCATGATGTGGGGGGGGGGTGGGGGGGTGGGCTTGTTACCGAAATGTAATAGAGATGGGGGAAATGTGTAATTGGATGGACTTTAATCCATGTTGTGTTTGGTGCACTTTAACTTGAGGACTGCCGCTGACAAAAATGGCAACAATTAAAAAGGGGAAACAGCGCTACATTCAGAAACTGCAGAAAATTCAGCTTACAATTTCAAAAAAAGGGGCAGGCACAGGACAAACAAAAAAATAACACGCAGCAACCCAAAAAAAAGAGGGGGTGTAATTCAACACTGTAAACAGCACTACATGTTTTGTAATGCGGTGTCAAACACTGCACTACACAAACACTCCACTGACAATATACTGCTACAATATATTGCAGTAAAACTGTACTGATGCACTACAATATACTGCAGAAAAAATGCATTGATGTACTTCAATATACTACAGTAAAACTGCACTGACGCACTGCAATATACTGCAGTAAAACTGCCCTAACACACTACACTAACACACTTCAATGTACTGCAGTAAAACTGCACGGATGCACTACACTGACACTATGGTAAAAACTGCACAGATGCACTACACTGACACCACAGTAAAACTGCACAGACTCACTACACTGACACCACAGTAAAACTGCACAGACGCATAACACTGATGCTGCACTATCACTTTATTCACACTACACTGAAACTCTATACTCACAATAGAATCATCCCAGATGACAAGGATAACTTGCCACAAATTTGTGGCAACGTTGAATTGTAAGTCTTGTTAACTTAGCCCGTATCTGGATTTTGCAAAAGCATTTGACACAGTTCCCCATAAACGTTTACGGTACAAAATAAGGTCTGTTGGCATGGACCATAGGGTGATTACTTGGATTGAAAACTGGCTACAAGGGCAAGTTCAGAGGGTCATGATAAATGGGGAGTACTTAGAATGGTCAGAGGTGGGTAGTGTGGTCCCCCAGGGTTTTTTGCTGGGACCAATCCTGTTTATTTTGTTCATAAACTACCTGGAGGTTGGGGTAAACAGTTCTGTATTTGCGGACAATGCTAAGCAGGGCAATAACTTCTCCTCAGGATGTGGAAATCTTGCAAAAAGATCCGAACAAATTAATGGGGTGGGCAACTATATGGAAAATGAGGTTTAATGTAGAAAAATGTAAAATAATGCATTTGGGTGGCAAAAATATGAATGCAATCTATACACTGGGGGAGAACCTCTGAGGGAATCTAGGATGGAAAAGGACCTGGGGGTCCTGGTAGATGATAGGCTCAGCAATGGCATGCAGTACCAAGCTGCTGCTAACAAAGCAAACAGAATATTAGCATGCATTAAAAAGGGATCAACTCCAGGGATAAAACGATAATTCTCCAGCTTTACAAGACTCTGGTCCGACTGCACCTAGAGCAGGGCCAATCCTAGGTTCAAAGGCGCTTGGGTGCAGAAATATTTCTGGCGCCCCCACATGGGCATGGTCATCTTACTAACACCTCCCCTTTACAAATGTTTCTATGGCAACAACTCCACCTCTCCATCTATAAGCCCCACCACTTTTCTTTGACAATAATTTAGTCAACGGCTTTGACAAGTCAAAAAAAAATGTTTTATTTATAGACAATTCTGTGTCAAGTCCTTGTAAATCAAATAGTGTAGCAAAAAGCAAAACTTGTAATATAAACATGAACTGAACAATAATAAAATTTTGAACAGAAAATTAGGTAGCAGAAAATGTATAACTACAGATGAAAAATATGCAAGATAGATGGATTCTGTACTTTTTACATTTTCAATAAATACAATCACTGTGGCAGGCAGATGGCGAGCGGGCGGAGGGGGTCACAGTGGCTGCATTTGATGGGCACAGTGGCTGCATTTGATGGGCACAGTGTTTGCATTTGATAGGCACAGTGGCAGCATTTGATAGGCACAGTGGCTGCGTTTAATGGGCACAGTGGCTGCGTTTGAAGGGCACAATGGCTGCGTTTGATGGCACAGTGGCTGCGTTTAATGAGCACAGTGGCTGCGTTTGATGGGTACAATGGCTGCATTTGATAGGCACAGTGGCTGCATTTGATAGGCACATTGGCTGCGTTTAATGGGCACAGTGGCTGCATTTGAAGGGCACAATGGCTGCATTTGATGGGCACATTGGCTGTGCTTGGGCACAGTGGCTGCGTTTGATGGCACAGTGACTGCGTTTAATGGGCACAGTGGCTGCGTTTGGCACAGTGACTGCGTTTAATGGGCACAGTGGCTGCGTTTGATGGACGCAGCGGCTGCATTTGGGAACAGTGGTAGCATTTGATGGGCACAGTGGCAGCATTTGATGGCACATTGGCTGCATTTAATGGGCGTGGTGGCTGTGTTTGATGGGCACAGTGGCTGCATTTGATGACACAGTGGCTGCGTTTGATGGGCACAGTGACTGCATTTGATGGGCACAGTGGCTGCATTTGATGGGCACAGTGGCTGCATTTGATGGGCACAGTGGCGGCATTTGATAGGCACAGTGGCTGCATTTGATGGGCACAGTGACTGCATTTGATGGGCACAGTGGCTGCGTTTGATGGCACAGTGGCTGCATTTGATGGGCGCGGTGGCTGCATTTGGCCACAGTGGCAGCATTTGATGGGCACAATGGCAGTGTTTGATGGCACAGTGGCTGCATTTAATGGGTGCAAGGTCTGCGTTTGATGGGCACAGTGGCTGCATTTGATGGGCACAGTGGCTGTGTTTGATGGGCACAGTGGCTGCATTTGATGGGCACAGTGGCTGCGTTTGATGGGCACAGTGGCTGCATTAGATGGGCACAGTGGCTGCGTTTGATGGCACAGTTGCTGCATTTGATGGGCACAGTGTCTGCGTTTGGGCACAGTTGCAGCATTTGATGGGCACAGTGGCAGCGTTTGATGGCACAGTGGCTGTGTTTGATGGCACAGTGGCTGCGTTTGATGGCACAGTGGCTGCGTTTAATGAGCACAGTGGCTGCATTTGATGGGCACAATGGCTGCATTTGATAGGCACAGTTGCTGCATTTGATAGGCACAGTGGCTGCTTTTAATGGGCACAGTGGCCGCGTTTGAAGGGCACAATGGCTGCATTTGATGGGCACAGTGGCTGCGTTTGATAAGCAGAGTGGCTGCGTTTAATGGGCACATTGGCTGCGCTTGGGCACAGTGGCTGCGTTTGATGGCACAGTAACTATGTTTAATGGGCACAGTGGCTGCGTTTGATGGGTGCAGTGGCTGCGGATGGGCACAGTGGCAGAATTTAATGGGCGCTGTGGTTGCATTTGATGGGCACAGTGGCTGCATTTGATGGGCACAGTGGCTGTGTTTGATGGGTGCAGTGGCTGCATTTGGCCACAGTGGCAGCATTTGATGGGCACAGTGGCTGCGTTTGATGGGCACAGTGGCTGCATTAGATGGGCACAGTGGCTGCGTTTGATGGCACAGTTGCTGCATTTGATGGGCACAGTGTCTGCGTTTGGGCACAGTTGCAGCATTTGATGGGCACAGTGGCAGCGTTTGATGGCACAGTGGCTGCGTTTGATGGCACAGTGGCTGCGTTTAATGAGCACAGTGGCTGCATTTGATGGGCACAATGGCTGCATTTGATAGGCACAGTTGCTGCATTTGATAGGCACAGTGGCTGCTTTTAATGGGCACAGTGGCCGCGTTTGAAGGGCACAATGGCTGCATTTGATGGGCACAGTGGCTGCGTTTGATAAGCACAGTGGCTGTGTTTAATGGGCACATTGGCTGCGCTTGGGCACAGTGGCTGCGTTTGATGGCACAGTAACTGTGTTTAATGGGCACAGTGGCTGCGTTTGATGGGCGCAGTGGCTGCGGATGGGCACAGTGGCAGAATTTAATGGGCGCTGTGGTTGCATTTGATGGGCACAGTGGCTGCATTTGATGGGCACAGTGACTGTGTTTGATGGGTGCAGTGGCTGCATTTGGCCACAGTGGCAGCATTTGATGGGCACAGTGGCTGTGTTTGATGACCACAGTGGCGGCATTTGATGGGCACAGTGGCTGCATTTGATGGGCACAGTGGCTGTGTTTGATGGGCGCAGTGGCTGCATTTGGCCACAGTGGCAGCATTTGATGGGCACAGTGGCTGCGTTTGATGGGCACAGTGGCTGCATTAGATGGGCACAGTGGCTGCGTTTGATGGCACAGTTGCTGCATTTGATGGGCACAGTGTCTGCGTTTGGGCACAGTTGCAGCATTTGATGGGCACAGTGGCAGCGTTTGATGGCACAGTGGCTGTGTTTGATGGCACAGTGGCTGCGTTTGATGGCACAGTGGCTGCGTTTAATGAGCACAGTGGCTGCATTTGATGGGCACAATGGCTGCATTTGATAGGCACAGTTGCTGCATTTGATAGGCACAGTGGCTGCTTTTAATGGGCACAGTGGCCGCGTTTGAAGGGTACAATGGCTGCATTTGATGGGCACAGTGGCTGCATTTGATAGGCACAGTGGCTGCGTTTAATGGGCACATTGGCTGTGCTTGATGGCACAGTGGCTGCATTTGATGGCACAGTGACTGTGTTTAATGGGCACAGTGGCTGCGTTTGATGGGCGCAGTGGCTTCGGAAGGGCACAGTGGCAGAATTTAATGGGCGCTGTGGTTGCATTTGATGGGCACAGTGGCTGCGTTTGATGAGCACAGTGGCTGCATTTGATGGGCACAGTGGCTGCATTTGATGGGCACAGTGGCTGCATTTGATGGGCACAGTGGCTGTGTTTGATGACCACAGTGGCGGCATTTGATGGGCACAGTGGCTGCATTTGATGGGCACAGTGGCTGCATTTGATGGGCACAGTGGCTGTGTTTGATGGGTGCAGTGGCTGCATTTGGCCACAGTGGCAGCATTTGATGGGCACAGTGGCAGTGTTTGATGGCACAGTGGCTGCATTTAATGGGTGCGGTGGCTGCATTTGATGGGCACAGTGGCTGCATTTGAATACACAGTGGCTGTGTTTGATGGGCACAGTGGCTGCATTTGATATGCACAGTGGCTGTGTTTGATGGGCACAGTGGCTGCATTTGATGGGCACAGTGGCTGCGTTTGAAGGGCACATTGGCTGTGTTTGATGGGCACAGTGGCTGCATTTGATAGGCACAGTGGCTGCGTTTGATAGCACAGTTGCTGCATTTGATTGGCGCAGTGGCTACGTTTGGGCACAGTGGCAAAATGTGATGGGAACAGTGGCAGTGTTTGATGGCAAAGTGGGTGCGTTTGATGAGCACAGTGGCTGTGTTTGATGACACAGTGGCTGCGTTTGAAGACACAGTGGCTGCATTTAATGGGCACAGTGGCTGTGTTTGATAGGCATAGTCGCTGCGTTTGGCACAGTGCCTGCATTTCATGGCATGGTGGCTGCATTTAATTGGCACAGTGGCTGCATTTGATGACACAGTGGCTGCGTTTAATGAGTACAGTGGCTGCGTTTGATGGGCACAGTGGCTGCGTTTGATGACACATTGGCTACGTTTGACAGGCACAGTGGCTGTGTTTGATGGGCACAGTGGCTGCATTTAATTGGCACAATGGCTGCATTTGAAGGGCACAGTGGCTGCGTTTGATGGGCACAGTGGCTGCGTTTGACGGGCACAGTGGCTGCGTTTGATAGGACAGTGGCTGCATTTGAATGGCACAGTGCCTGCATTTGACGGGCACAGTGGCTGCTTTGAATGGCACAGTGGCTGCGTTTGGCACAGTGGCTGCCTTTGAATGGCACAGTGGCTGCGTTTGATTGGCACAGTGGCTGCGTTTGAATGGCACAGTGGCTGCCTTTGAATGGCACAGTGGCTGCCTTTGAATGGCACAGTGGCTGCATTTGACGGGTACAGTGGCAGTATTCGAATGGCACAGTGGCTGCGTTTGAATGGCAAAGCAAATTACTTACAGGGTGAGGTCGAGAGTCAGGTCAGGTACAGTGCAGTCACTCACACTCACAGCAAAGCAGGGTCAGGCTTAGTCAGGCAGCTCTTCTCAGAAGTGCTCCACTGTCCGCTCGCTTCCCTCCCTCTGAGCCACGCTGAGTCTGAAGATGGTAGAGGTGGGTGGAGCCGAGCTAGTTTTGAAGCCGCGGCGCGCTCTGAATGCTGGGGCGGCCACAGCACACTCTGAATGCTAGGGCGGCCACGGCATGCTCTTAATGCTGGGGCATCTATGGCCTCTGACGTCATTGGTTGCTAGGAGCCAGGCGGCCAGCGATTCTAGCAACCAGTGCAGTTGAGTGAGCGGCGTGCTGTGTGCCACAGCTTCGGTGCCCCTTCTCTTACAGTACTGGGACGTGGTGCACCCATGCACCCGCCTAGGATCAGCCCTGAGCTAGTGTATGCTGTCCAATTCTAGGCACCATCCTCACGAAGGATGTACTGGAAATGGAGCGAGTACAAAGAAGGGCAACAAAGCTAATAAAGGGTCTGGAGGATATTAGTTATGAGGAAAGGTTGCGAGCACTGAACTTGAGAGGGGATATGATTTCAATTTATAAATACCACACTGGTGACCCCATAATAGGGATACAACTTTTTTTGCAGAAGGGAGTTTAACAAGACACGTGGCCACTCATTAAAATTAGAAAAAAGAGGTTTAACCTTAAACTATGAAGAGGGTTCTTTACTGTAAGAGTGGCAAGGATGTGGAATTCCCTTCCACAGGCAGTGGTCTCAGCGGGGAGCATCGATAGTTTCAAAAAACTATTAGATAAGCACCTGAACGACCGCAACATACAGGGATATACAATTTAATACTGACATATAATCACACACATAGGTTGGACTTGATGGACTTGTGTCTTTTTTCAACCTTACATACTATGTAACTATGTGACTGTGTAATTTGCTGCACATTTTCAGTGGCAAGTTGTACACTTGCAGAGCACTTGAAGCAGAAGTTCTAGTTGAAACTTTTCCAATTTGTAGCAAATTTGCATGGCAAGTCTCTAGCAAGAAAAAAGTTGCAGTGGCAAGTCTACAGCAAAAGCTCTGCAAGTCAAAGTGACCCCTGTTGTGGGATGGGATGTGGTCATGCACAACATAACTGAACCAGAACTTGCAGCAGACTTGCAGAATATTTGCAAAGAAAGTTGATCTGGAGTCATGCAATGCAGACTTGCTGCAATTGTGCAACAAACTTGTGAAGCCCGGCAAGTCTAGCAATAGCTTAGCAAGTCATTTTCAAACTTGCAGCTCAATTGCTTGCCATCTGGGATAGTAACACACTATAGCACACTAGCTCACTAGTAGCAATGAACAGTGCCCTGTCAAACTTGCAGCTCAATTGCTTGCCATCTGGGATAGTAACACACTATAGCACACTAGCTCACTAGTAGCAATGAACAGTGCCCTGTCATATATATTTCCACTTCAACACGACACTGCAAATGGCTCCCCTGGGAAGGAATCTTTTATAGTGTGAGTTAGGTCTATGAGCAATGAGCCATGATTGGGCTAAGTCATTGTGACTTTCTCCAAGTCTGGCTCTGACAGTGCTCTTTGTCATGATTGGGTAAAGACTTCATTGCTACAGCCAATAGGGGCTTAGAATGCACTACGCACCGTGGGCCGAACAAACTGTCGAACACCCTGCCAATTTGGGTGTTCACTGAATGGCACAAATTGCCATTGTGTGGGGCTGAACTTATGCTCGGCCCGAATCGTTCACCCAACACTATTTGTTAATAAAAGCATCTTCATCCACATACCCATCTAATGCATAAAATAGTTTTATGAAAAAATGCCTTTCATTAAAGAAGGATTTGAAATGTTAAGGACCTGAGCTGCAGGGATTTTGTCACGTGTAGCCTAGAACATACAAAGTCTAAAAACAAAAAAAAACAGATCAGTTTCTTAACTGAATTACAGTACATGTTCTCTGCTCCTTGATGATTCAAAGGTTGAAGCTGTGTGATCATTTGTATTCTAGTCCAGAATACTGTGATCAGACTTTTTCCTGAAGGACTGGTCTAAGTCGTTTGGACAAGATGCAAATTCTTAGCCTAGAGCAAGCATGTGTAATAGAAATTACATATATTAACCAGCATAAGATGGTAATGCTGTCACAGTGTGTGAGGGAAGGTATTTTCTGTTTTATAAATGAGGCTCTACAGCTGTAGGAGGAAGATGTCATATATAGGATGAAACAAATATGTTTCCAACACAACCTAAACACGAGTATTCTGAAGTATTATTATTTTTCTTTTAATTTTTATTACAGTGATTGTGATCGATAATTAGTGCAAAATGGTAATGTTAGTTTTGTTTCCTAAAGTAACTGTTTATACAAATTTTGAAAATATAGATATAACTAACAGACTATAAAAGCACTGAAAATCTAAAAGCAAAATAAACAGAGCTTTATTGCATAACTTAAAAAATGTGCTAAACATTGGATTTGTTAAAAAAGAAAACAAAAGGAAGGGTTATGATGGTCACACAGATTATAATCAGGCTATACATATTGCTAATTTCCTAATAACCTGCATTATGAGCATTTAAAGTGCAATTCCAATCAAATAAGGGAGAGATAAGAACTGTTGCCAAGTTTTTACTGCTCTTTAGAGATGGGCCGAATGACCCCCTGTTGGGTTTATGGCAGAACTTTAGAACATCACAAAAGTTCAGAACCAAATTACGAACCCCATTGAAGTTTATGGGATCAGAACTGGAAAAATCAAAAGTGACTATTTTGAAGGCTTATATGCAAGTAATTGGGCATACAATGGTTATGGGGATCAGGGTACTGCCCTAAGGGACAGGTATCAATGAAAAAAAGTTTGTTAAAAACATCAATTTTAAAATTAGCAGTGATTTAATGATGCATAAAGTGAAACCATCAAAATGAGAAATAACAAAAATGAAAAATTCCTTTACATATAGTGCATGGGGGTCCCCTTAGTCTGCTTGTAATGTGGCACATCTGTGCTGTGTATAGAGCTTGCTGCAGCAATAATAACATTTATAAACCCCAAAAAATAACTTTTCCATTCAAGCTTTCTTTATTTTTATAAACAATGGCTTGGGGAGCCAGTCTGTAAGATGAGGCCACAATTTAGTGCACTTGGAATAAGATTAGAGATTTTTTTGAATAAATTCTGATGTCAACTTTGCAGTCTTTGGATAGAAGTAACAGTTGTGGAAAAATTGGGCTTTGGGTGTTGGCGGTGCATTCACACCATAACTCTATAGAGGTACTCTTGATGAAAGCAAGAATTGGCCTTGGTGTCAAAAATTAAAATTTGATGCCCCTGCTCAAACAGTTGCGGAAAAATTGGTCTTTGGGTTTTCGATGGTGCCTTCACAACGTAACCCTATCAAGGTACTCTTGATGAATGCTAGAATTTGCCCTGATGTCAAAAATTTCAATGATATGCAACTGTCAAACAGGTGCAGAAAATTGGTCCTTGGGTGTTAATTGTGTCCATATAACTTACACCAAAAAATTTCTTCCGGATGAAATTCACACCCATAAAGCTAGGCAGCCTAGACAGTCTTTAGAGATTTGATATCCAGAAAGCACGTAATCAACAACATTAGCATCAGGGGCTTGATAGCTGCTACTAATCCAGAACTGATTAATTGCGATATAGTTCACAATACCTCCGACAGCACTAAATGCCTGTTAGGAAAGCATGCTGGATGCAGGACAGCCAAGCAGTTTTATTGCATACTGGGCAAGTTCTGTCTAGTGGTCTATTCTCATGACCCAGTAACCCAGTGCATCATCAACTGGAAAGCTCTCCATATCTGTTTTTGTCCCTAGATAATCTCCCATCATATGATGAAGGCGCAGCTGACAGCCCCAGGCAGGAGGTTTGTGCCATTATAGCACACCCCCATTCCTGGCTCCAGCTGGCGTGGCGTAAACCACCTCTAGGACTGCCCCTGCAGAGCTGCTAGAATCTTTATTCTGGTGTGGCTTCTGTGCCCTAGACAGGCCAGCTGAAGCACTGCATGGCATCTTTTAGCCTGACTCATTGAATAGCTCATTGAATGCTTAGGGGGTAGTTCATGGGACAATTCAGCAGAGGAGGGCATGAAGAAGGAGAAGGAGAAGGGGGTGGAGCTGACAAATCCCGCACCATCACCACTAGCTGTATGGAGACGTGGTGGCACAACAAGCTGTAGCACTGAGCCCTGTCCTGCATCCTTCTGAGTTGCAAGCAGAGTTACCCAGTGTGCTGTGAATGAAATATATTCCTGACCATGTTTACTGGACCACATATCAACAGTAATGTGGACCTTGGTTAATAATGCCACAACATTGCCTTCCACGTGATGGTACAGAGCTGGAATAGCTTTACATGAAAAGAAATAGCGACTGGGAACCTGCCATTGTGGTACAGCACATTCTGCAAATTCATGGAAGGGGACAGAATCCACCAGACAGAAAAGCAGGAGTTGTAAAGTTATCAGCTTTGACAAGCTTGCATTTAGACACTGGGCATGTGGGTGGCAGTGACTGTATTTTTTTTTTGCTGCAGCAGATGGGGCAGAGAAATTTGCCTGCTGCAGTCTACAGCTGGTGGTGTGCTACTGGCAGACGTGCTGCAAGGACCTTGGACACCCTGCGCATATACCATCATCACTGTCAGTGGAGACTGCTGAGAGGTCATGAGTAGAGATGAGCTTCGTGTTCGAGTCTAACCCATGTTTGACTCGAACATCATGTGTGTTCGGCCGTTCACCGAATTACAAACGATATGGGCCGTTCGCACCAAATTCGAGTGGCGCGTCACGGCCCATAATTCACTGCGGCATTGCAGTGCATTGCTGGCTGATGATTGGCCAAGCATGCACCATCTGTACAGAGAGCGGTAATTGGCCAAAGCCAGGGTGACTTTGGCCAATTATGGCTCAGGGGGTTTAGTACACTCCCCACACTATATAAGGCCGCCTGCACGGTGGCCCTGTGTAGTGTGTTCCGGCGTTGAGAGATAGATAGACAGAGAGACAGTGTCATTTGATTTAAGTTAGCTAGAGTAGGCAGACGAGTCAGTTAGCTGTACTTACAGTGTATTGTGTATATATATATATATATATATATATATATACATACTAGGTGTTGTGTGTATATATATATATATATATATATATACTGTATTCAGTTTAGCTAGATCCGTTCCTGTTATTCTCTTTCTACTGGCAGGCAGGTGTTTTTACAGTATTTACTACTAACTGAAGAAAATTGGTGATGTTCTTCTTAACCTATTAGTCCTATTAGCTACAGTGTTTAAAGTTAGTATAGTGCGTTCTCTGCACAGTGTGCACCTAAAGCTACCTGAAGAAAATTAGTGGTGTTCTTCTGATCTTATTAGTACAGTACCGCAGGCAGCTGCAGCATTTACAATTTAGTGTAGTGTGTCCTCTGCACAGTGTGCACCTAAATCTACCTGAAGAAAATTGGTGGTGTTCTTTTGATCCTATTAGTACAGTACTTCAGGCAGCTGTAGTATTTACAAATTAGTGTAGTGCGTCCTCTGCACAGTGTGCACCTAAAGCTACCTGAAGAAAATTGGTAGTGTTCTTCTGATCCTATTAGTATCGCAGGCAGCTGTAGAATTTACAAGTTAGTGTAGCGCGTCCTCTGCACAGTGTGCACCTAAATCTACCTGAAGAAAATTGGTGGTGTTCTTCTGATCCTATTAGTACAGTACCTCAGGCAGCTGTAGTATTTACAAATTAGTGTAGTGCGTCCTCTGCACAGTGTGCACCTAAAGCTACCTGAAGAAAATTGGTGGTGTTCTTCTGATCCTATTAGTACCGCAGGCAGCTGTAGAATTTACAAGTTAGTGCAGTGCGTCCTCTGCACAGTGTGCACCTAAAGCTACCTGAAGAAAATTAGTGGTGTTCTTCTGATCCTATTAGTACAGTACCGCAGGCAGCTGCAGTATTTACAAGTTAGTGTAGTGCGTCCTCTGCACAGTGTGCACCTAAAGCTACCTGAAGAAAATTGGTGGTGTTCTTTTAATCCTATTAGTATCGTAGGAAGCTGTTGTATTTACAAGTTAGTGTAGTGCGTCCTCTGCACAGTGTGCACCTAAAGCTACCTGAAGAAAATTAATGGTGTTCTTCTGATCCTATTAGTACAGTACCGCAGGCAGCTGCAGTATTTACAAATTAGTGTAGTGTGTCCTCTGCACAGTGTGCACCTAAAGCTACATGAAAAAAATTGGTGGTGTTCTTCTGATCCTATTAGTACCGCAGGCAGCTGTAGAATTTACAAGTTAGTGTAGTGCATCCTCTGCACAGTTTGCACCTAACGCTACCTGAAGAAAATTGGTGGTGTTCTTCTGATCCTATTAGTACAGTACCACAGGCAGCTGCAGTATTTACAAGTTAGTGTAGTGCGTCCTCTGCACAGTGTGCACCTAAAGCTACCTGAAGAAAATTGGTGGTGTTCTTCTGATCCTATTAGTACAGTACCTTAGGCAGCTGCAGTATTTACAAATTAGTGTAGTGCGTCCTCTGCACAGTGTGCACCTAAAGCTACCTGAAGAAAATTAGTGGTGTTCTTCTGATCCTATTAGTACAGTACCGCAGGCAGCTGCAGTATTTACAAATTAGTGTAGTGTGTCCTCTGCACAGTGTGCACCTCAAGCTACCTGAAGAAAATTGGTGGTGTTCTTCTGATCCTTTTAGTACCGCAGGCAGCTGTAGAATTTACAAGTTAGTGTAGTGCATCCTCTGCACAGTGTGCACCTAAAGCTACCTGAAGAAAATTAATGGTGTTCTTCTGATCCTATTAGTACAGTACCGCAGGCAGCTGCAGTATTTACAAGTTAGTGTAGTGCATCCTCTGCACAGTGTGCACCTAAAGCTACCTGAAGAAAATTGGTGGTGTTCTTCTGATCCTATTAGTACAGTACCTCAGGCAGCTGTAGTATTTACAAATTAGTGTAGTGCGTTCTCTGCACAGTGTGCACCTAAAGCTACCTGAAGAAAATTGGTGGTGTTCTTCTGATCCTTTTAGTACCGCAGGCAGCTGTAGAATTTACAAGTTAGTGTAGTGCATCCTCTGCACAGTGTGCACCTAAAGCTACCTGAAGAAAATTAGTGGTGTTCTTCTGATCCTATTAGTACAGTACCGCAGGCAGCTGCAGTATTTACAAGTTAGTGTAGTGCATCCTCTGCACAGCGTGCACCTAAAGCTACCTGAAGAAAATTGGTGGTGTTCTTCTGATCCTATTAGTACAGTACCTCAGGCAGCTGTAGTATTTACAAATTAGTGTAGTGCGTCCTCTGCAAAGTGTGCACTTAAAGCTACCTGAAGAAAATTGGTGGTGTTCTTCTGATCCTTTTAGTACCACAGGCAGCTGTAGAATTTACAAGTTAGTGTAGTGCGTCCTCTGCACAGTGTGCACCTAAAGCTACCTGAGGAAAATTAGTGGTGTTCTTCTGATCCTATTAGTACAGTACTGCAGGCAGCTGCAGTATTTACAAGTTAGTGTAGTGCGTCCTCTGCACAGTGTGCACCTAAAGCTACCTGAAGAAAATTGGTGGTGTTCTTTTGATCCTATTAGTATCGTAGGCAGCTGTTGTATTTACAAGTTAGTGTAGTGCGTCCTCTGCACAGTGTGCACCTAAAGCTACCTGAAGAGGGGGGGGCGTGGCCGGCTGGAGACCTGATCAGACGTGCCCAGTGAGAGCTCCTGCCGTTTTGGGGAATACCTTCATCCTTTTCCCCCTAGCAGGACCGCCTCACCACTTTCACTAAACCGGGGGTCCCCCTGCACACTGAGGTGTCACCTGCGACCGCTGACACGTCGATCCCGAGAGCTGGCCAAATCTACTACAGGCCGCCGCTTCGGCCTTCACAAGGGGAGCGGCGGCCATATTGGTACACCCGGCCCGCACAGGCCGCATCCGGATCTTCCTGGCCGCACAACACTTAGCTCTCCCCCTACACGAACACCAGGACGGCTTAGCCTGGGACCGCTGACACGGCGGACCCGTGTTCCGGCCGTTTTAACTACAGGCCGCGGCTTCGGCCTTGGCAGGGGGAGCGGCGGCCATACTGGTGCACCCGGCCTACACATCCAGGCCTTCCTGGCTACTCCGCACCTGGATCTACCTCCACACAGACACCAGAGCAGCCCAGCCTACTGACTGAAGCCTGCATTCTCCCCTGTGCCACTCCTGCATGCCAGCCTGTAGGACTACCATCACACACAGTAAGTGGCGGCCATCTTACTACACCTCAGTAGCTTCCTCATCTCTCCTGTGCTCAATCCATGGCCAATCAAAACACCAGGGTGCCCTGATATAGCAGACTGTGACCTCAGAAAGGGACTAAACTAATATTTACCTCCACTCGTGGGGTGGATTATAACACTAACCCTGGGGCCACGTGGAGCGGCCATCTTGCTTCACCCTGCTGCAGTGTATGCACTTGTTCCTTAACCCCTTTGCTCCTGGATCACTGTGTATCTACACTGTCACAAGAACTGCCCAGAGGACCCAGCTGCCACTTGTAACCCTTCTCCCAGAATAAATACTCCTTGGCTGACAGTTTGCTACCTCGCCATAGTTCTGCAACACGTTTCCATCTCATACTGTGGTGTAAAAACTAGCAGGGAGCGCAGTCCTGGCTCCAGAGTCGCAGGTGGCGACCGTCCTATCCCCCATAGTAGATATCATGTTTTCTGGCTGACGATGGATGGCTGAAGAAATGGGCTACTGAGCTCTGCTCTCCCGACATTATCAGGCTGTGTTGCAAATTACCTACACCCGGAATCTCTATGTCATCCTCAAGCTCTCACTCCTCTGACTCCGCTGAGCTGCAGCAAGGTACAATCCAGTGCTACCTACTACGTACATCATCGCTTGACTCCCGCACGGGAAAGGACAAGCTGGCAGCCAGTTGCACCCCAGGCAAATCTAAACCCCCTTCTCTGACTCATATGGACTCCTCAAAATACAAGGACGCTACGGGTGAGCCCTCAGCCCCTTCAATGGCCGATATGCCCCTTGACATCCCCTCCGAAGATGGCCCCGCGGAGCTATTTCCTCCGGCCTCGGGCGGATCAGCCGGCTCTGCGACTACAGCCCTTCTTTCTGCCTTTAGGGCGGACTTTGAATCCTGGGCATCCAAGATGGAAGCCTCCCTCCATGTAGAACTACAAGCCCTCCAGCATCGGGTTTCAACGACAGAGAATGCTGTATCCGTTCTGGCTACTACCCAAGATGACCATACGGCTCGTATTGTGGCCCTCGAATCTGCAACCACCTCACATTTATCCCGCTTGCAGCAACACCAACTCCGCATAGAGGACAGCGAAAACAGGAGCCGCAGGAACAACATTAGGATACAGGGAGTGCCGGAAGCAACCTCAGGTACTGATCTAAAACCCACTGTCGTTTCTATCCTCAACCAGGTCCTGGGCAGGGAAGTTACATTCCCTATTGAACTGGACAGAGTGCATAGAGTGGGAGGCATGGGGGGAGACCGCAGCGACCGCCCCCGTGATGTCCTATGCCGGGTCCATTACTATACCCTCAAAAAAGAGATTATGCGTAAGGCCTGGCGCTTAGGTCCTGTAGAATTCGATGGATCTACAGTACACCTCTATCCGGACCTCTCCCGCAACACCTTATACAATGGGAGGCACTGAAAGCAGTATTACGTGGAATCTTCATTCAATTAGGATCTCGTCTGAAAAAGGAACGCTCAGCCGCTATAGTGGATGCAATCCACAAGCTCCGAAACCTGGAAACTGACCATAAGCGTTCCCCAACAACCGAAACGCTCACTGAGGTTTCCAAAGCCTGATTACATCTCAGAGGACTATATGAGACATCTGCACGTACATTTGCAGACAAACTTGCTTTCCATCAGTATAAATTCCAAGACAAGTGTGGCAGGTCACTGGCCCGCTCCCTGCACCCAAAAAAATCCTCTACCTTCATCCCCCATATCCAAGGACCGCATGGAGAATTAATCTCCTCACCTTCTAAGATTGCGCAGACATTCAGGGATTTTTATCAATCCCTATACAACATACCTGTGGCCCAATCGTCAGGCTCCCCCTCTACTACAGAGGAGCACAAGTCCTCTTATATCAGGGAAACTGCGCTCCCCACTTTGGATGAGGACACCATTACCGAACTTGAAACACCTATAACAGCAGATGAAGTTGCGAAAGCCATTGCAAGTACACCAACTGGCAAGAGCCCAGGGCCGGACGGCTTTACCCCAAAGTTTTATAAATTATTTGCTCCCCTCCTTATTCCCTTCCTCACTAAAGTATTCAATTCTGTATCAGAGGGCTCAGTGTTTCCCCCACAAACACTTGAGGCTCATATTTCCCTTATTCCAAAACCAGAGAAGGACCCGACTTTACGTACAAATTATAGGCCAATATCCTTGATCGGGGTGGATTTGAAGATTTTCGCTAAAGTATTAGCCAACAGGTTACAACCATTGTTGCCCAGTTTGATCCACTTGGATCAAGTAGGATTTGTGAGTGGCCGAGAAGCAAGGGATAACACCCTGAAAACCCTTCTTTTATCCAACTATGCCCGAACCCACAATATTCCTTTATGCCTCTTAACAGTCGATGCAGAGAAGGCATTCGACCGAGTAGATTGGCAATTCCTTCGGTTATCTCTACAACAAATAGGACTGGGAGCCCACATGATCTCAAGGATAATGTCCCTATACTCCTCTCCATCCGCTAGGATAAGACTGAACGGTTCTTTGTCGTCGGCATTCTCTATCTCTAACGGGACACGACAGGGATGCCCCTATCTCCCCTCCTGTATGTTCTCACCATGGAACATTTAGCCATTGCTTTGCGAAACAATCCCTCTGTGCACGGAATAACAGCCGGACCCACTCAAACTAAACTTGCTCTGTTTGCAGATGACCTTCTTCTATTTGTGATACGTCCACACTTGTCTTTAACCTCGGGGATGCAGGAGTTCCAGAGATTCGGGGAAGTCAGTAACTTTAAGGTAAACTATAATAAATCAAAAATTCTCAATATTTCTCTGCCAAAGTCGGACCTACGCAGGCTTTCTACTGCCTTTTCCTTTAAAACAGGATCCACCTCCATCAGATACCTCGGTATTCAGATACCGGAGGATGTATCCCAACTCTTTTCCAAGAATTTTACCCCCTTACTTCTCAGAACTCAGGCCGATCTGTCTAACTACACACTTAAACGGCTCTCCTGACTTGGTAGGGTGAACACCTTGAAAATGGATGTCCTTCCCCGGTTTTTGTACCTATTTCAGACAATCCCTATATACATACCTAACTCCTATTTTCGGAAATTGCGCCAGCTGTTCTCTAAATTTATTTGGAATTCAGCCCGTCCTAGAATTAGATACAAAATGTTATCTCTTCCGAAAGCGAGAGGGGAAGCTGGAGCCCCGGACGCTTCCTTGTATCATAAGGCAGCAATATTACTCGCATATTGGACTGGTTCCATAACCATGCGACTAAGCTCTGCGTTCACTTGGAAAGCCATATGAACTCCATTGATCTCTCAGCTCTTCCATGGACCACACCCGCAATTCGTAGGGGTTCACTCCCCCTCTGTGACCTCACCCGCCAAACGATCCAAATTTGAGATTGCCTAAACTCTGGAGGTAACATATCCAATCCTTCGGGACCTATGACCCCCCTATTTGGGACCCCAGCCTTCCCACCGGCTATGCACGTGACAAGCTTTGGACCTTGGCGGAAAGAAGACCATAGGAGGCTTTCTCAGGTTCTCCGTACAGACCCCACTCTAATGCCAGATACTCCCCCCGAATCGCTTTCTAGATACCCTATGCAATGGCTTCAGAAACAACAACTGACTTCCTATATCCAAACCTTCCATTCAATACAAGATATTCTAGTTGAACCCACAGGATTCGAGGATATGCTCCTCCAAAACGATCCTCCAACACACGTGGTATCACAGCTTTATTCCCTTTTGTTGAATGCTCTTCACCCTGATCTCCCACCCTAACGAAGGCTTGGGAAAAAGATCTCCAACACTCCATCTCCCCCATTGACTGGCAAAAATGCTTTATTCTAACACACAAGCTCTCCCTAGCCACTAAAACTCAAGAAAAGGGGTTTAAACTAGTGACGAGGTGGTATAGATGCCCTTCGACAATACATCGCTTCAACTTGACAAACCCAGATACTTGTTGGCGATGTTTAAACTCCAGGGGCACCATGCTCCACATTTGGTGGGAATGCCCACCCATACAAAAATTCTGGCAACAGATCTTCCTACTATACTGCAGGCTGATGGCGACGGCTCTCTCTCCTTCACCCGAGATAGCTCTCTTGTCCATGCTCCCGGGCACGCTCAAATCCATTAAAAAAGATGTATTACGCCATTTCTTGGCTGCTGCTAGAATGGTGATCCCAAGATATTGGAAGTCAAGAACTGTACCTTCCCTGGGGGAGTGGGCTATTGAGGTGGACCGCATCAGGGACCTTGAACGCCTGTTGGCTGAGGAATCTAATAAAGACAACCAGTTCTCTCTTACGTGGACTTCGTGGTCCATTTTTCGATACTCATCGGACTTCATCCCCTGGGCAGAGGGCAACCTGGACGGTACCGCCCCATGACCATGCTGGAGTGACTCCTGTTCCTAACCTTTCTGTTTTTCTACTTTCCCCCTAATCCTTCTCCTTTTCATATCAATGTATTCCTTAAAATTCAGATGCAGAATACGACCTGCACAAGCTAATCCTATACAACATAACAGGTTCCTGGAATAAGTTGATTGTAAAAACACACGAAGTTTACTTGTAATCCCCTCCCGTATATGGTGAGGGCTCTTTGGTTATCCTTGTTATATCTCATTATGCTAATTAGAAAAACGTTTTTTCCTTGTGATCTGCACACATAACGTACTACAATATGTATCCTGCGAATACACTGGATCTTTTGTTATCAACACTACTACTACTACTAATGATGTATATGTGAAGTACTTTTTCTTGTATGCTTTTTTTTTCAATAAAATCAGATTGAATTGAAGCTACCTGAAGAAAATTAGTGGTGTTTTTCTGATCCTATTAGTACAGTACCGCAGACAGCTGCAGTATTTACAAATTAGTGTAGTGTGTCCTCTGCACAGTGTGCACCTAATGCTCCTTGAAGAAAATTGGTGATCTTCTGATCCTATTAGTACCGCAGGCAGCTGTAGAATTTACAAGTTAGTGTAGTGCATCCTCTGCACAGTGTGCACCTAACGCTACCTAATGAAAATTGGTGGTGTTCTTCTGATCCTATTAGTACAGTCCTGCAGGCAGCTGTAGAATTTACAAGTTAGTGTAGTGCATCCTCTGCACAGTGTGCACCTAACGCTACCTGAAGAAAATTGGTGGTGTTCTTCTGATCCTATTAGTACAGTCCTGCAGGCAGCTGCAGTATTTACAAGTTAGTGTAGTGCATCCTCTGCACAGTGTGCACCTAAAGCTACCTGAAGAAAATTGCTGTTGTTCTGCTCCTATTAATACCACAGGCAGGCAGCTACAGTAATTACAGTTAGTGTACTGTGTCCTCTGCACAGTGTGCACCTAAAGCTACCTGAAGAAAATTTGTGTTGTTCTTCTGATCCTATTAATACCACAGGCAGGCAGCTACAGTATTTACAGTTAGTGTAGTCCATCCTCTGCACAGTGTGCACCTAAAGCTACCTGGAGACAATTGCTGTTGTTCTGCTGCTATTATTACCACAGGCAGACAGCTACAGTATTTACAGTTAGTGTACTGTGTCCTCTGCACAGTGTGCACCTAAAGCTACCTGAGTTAAATTGGTGGTGTTCTTCTGATCCTATATTAATACCACAGGCAGGCAGCTACAGTATTTACAGTTAGTGTACTGCGTCCTCTGCACAGTGTGCACCTAAAGCTACCTGAAGAAAATTGCTATTGTTCTGCTCCTATTAATACCACAGGCAGGCAGCTGCAGTATTTACAGTTAGTGTACTGTGTCCTCTGCACAGTGTGCACCTAAAGCTACCTGAATAAAATTGGTGGTGTTCTTCTGATCCTATATTAATATCACAGGCAGGCAGCTACAGTATTTATAGTTAGTGTACTGTGTCCTCTGCACAGTGTGCACCTAAAGCTACCTGAATAAAAATGGTGGTGTTCTTCTGATCCTATGTTAATACCACAGGCAGGCAGCTACAGTATTTACAGTTAGTGTACTGTGTGCTCTGCACAGTGTGCACCTAAAGCTACTTGAAGACAATTGCTGCTGTTTTGCTCCTATTTATACCACAGGCAGGCAACTACAGTATTTAGAGTTAGTGTACTGCATCCTCTGGACAGTGTGCACCTAAAGCTACCTGAAGACGGGGGGGCGTGGCCTGACGTAGCATGGAGTAGGACGCACAGATATAGAGCTCCGTCCATCACTCCTAATCCTCATCAATCCTGTGTGTTAGGTTCGGTTCTTTTGGACCTCTTAGCCTAGGCTCGGACACTGGGTGTGTGGATTCCAACCGTCACCGGTGAGGTAAACAAAACACATACACGGGTTGTACGTGAGTAATGAATACAACTTTAATAAGGCGGGCATTTGAATATATAGTGTAACTGTCACGTATTCCACTCGTAGGTGGACCAATCAAAATACAAGTTGAAGATATACATAATAGCAAAATAACATGACCTTTCTTTGTGTGTTACCACATAGCTGTCTTTATCACACCTCCCTGGGTCTCATCCTGCATAGACTAAGTTTGTGCGTCATTTAAACAGAAGCGCGTATCTATGTTCTAAGAATTCTAATATCACCTAAGTAAAAGCGTGTAACCACATTCTAAGAATTCAAATGTTACGGCCTGTGGTTAAAACAAATGTATGTAAAATAGAGAACTTATCTTAAACTAACTTAACACCTTCTATCTAAATAGATTATTGCTTCCGTAGCTAAAAAACCACAGAGGTTGAAGTCTTGGCTAGAATATCACTGAAATTACAAGTTCATCTAAAATACAAGCTTTTCAGATATTTACTTAATAATCAAGAAGCAATTATCAATCAGAAGCAGTTTACCCTTATAAAGCAATTATAAATCAATACAATCAAAAGCATTTTACCCTTATAAACCTCCCTTTGATCATGTCATCTGTCCAGATGTCATTGATCATTTTACATAGCAGTATCATACCATCTCTCTTCTCCCTTTGGGGGAAGTGAAGAAAGGAGCAAGTTAGAATCCGGGGTGGGCTCCTTTGACACCTCTAGTTTCCCCATTTTACCCAGGATACAGAATACCAATTTAACAACCAGGTATATGGCGAAAAACAAAACAATTACCAAGAGCAACACTATGCCTATCTTTTTAAAGAACCCTGTAATGTTGGACCAAGCTCCTCCGAACCAACCTCCCACACCTGAAAGAGGATTCCAGTCATCTGTGAACGTCCTGGCCTGTTCTAATAGTTTACTCCTTTGAGTGGCATGGTTCTGTATTATATCATGATAATCAGGTATAGTCAAATGTTCAATTGGGGTAGTAAAGTTATGGATATAAGTACAACACATTTCCTTATCATCCATAAGATTACATAGACCAGTGATAGCAGCTAACATTTGTTCCTGATGTATAATGATAAGTTCTTGTTGCATCCTTAGTTTAAGAGTCTCTTCATTTAATAAGTCGATATCTTTGGATGAGGAGTTTATCAAACCAAGTATGATGTCAGAATATCTATCAATATCCTCCAGTGCAGACCACATTCCTATTCCTCCTATGGAGGCTAATAATTTCTCCCACCAGGCAGTAATTGCTCTCTTGGGGCGTGAGAATGAAAGTGTCCCATGGGCTGGAACCATGTGGACACTTTGAGTATCACCAGATATACCCATGTATGGAATCATTCGGGCTAGGGTGCACCAACCTCCTGTCTCAGAGTCTATGGGGATGGGGATGGAGGTGTGACAGGTGAGACCACAACACACCATCCAACCCCTGGGCAAATGTGGGGCAGAAGAAACTTCCTCTTGAACACTACGCCCTGAGCGTAGTCCTACCAAACAAAGCCAATCACCCAAACTAGGGGTGGAATCAGTGTTAATGAAAAGGTCATTCATGTGATAAGTATGCAACCAATTCTGCAAGGGTGTTTTATCCATTCCAGACCTGGCATGAACACAGTTAGAAATATTGTAGAGTGTATAATTACCTACTCTTTCATCCGCATCAGCAATCGTGGCAGTATTTAACCCTACGATTTCAAATGATCTATCTGCCATGAACTTTTGTACATCTCGAAGTGTAAAATTTACCTTTGTGTTCCTGCAAAATTCTCCATTAGGAATTCCTCCTTTTATCAGTGATACACCATTCAAGAAACAAAAATCTGGCTCATCAGTGTAACCTGAAAAGATGATGGGATTAGGCCTAATAGTGATATTAGCCATTTCATGTATGTCCGTTTGCTTGGTCAGTAGTTCCAGACTAACAGGTTTTCCTACCATGGGCATTTGAGTCCTACCTGTTCCCATATGGGAACATACCCAGCAGGGTACATTCTCATGTCTACTAAAAGATCTCCCAAATTGATATTGTAGCTTAAAGTGATGTGGAATGTCTGACAATAAACTATAAGTTTTACTGTCCTGCAAAGGGGGTGGGGGCCTATTAACTTTTATTCCTGAACCTAATTTGGATCTCTTGTTGACTACTTTAATGTCCTCGTTCCTGACAATTGCAATTTTTGAAACCTTGTCTACCGTCAATTGGGTGATATTTCTTTTGGTATTGTTTGCCTGCAATATGGTTTTAACCACGAAGGGGTGTTTGGATGGAACACACATTACCATTTGGGGTTTGTTATTCTTTGTAGATGCTTTAAGGAGTAATTTTAATGCTGATATGGGACAGTTATCAGGGGTTATGTAATATCCCAGTATGAGATTTTGGACTGGCATTCGCTTTGACATATCGCGGGGGTAACAACACTTGGGATCCCTAGGGGCATCTCTATTAGACCAATAAAGGGGTCTAATGGCTCTCTTATTTCTATGGTGTGTTTCATTGGTTCCCATGTTCTCCCACCCACATGATTTGTGATCATAGCATATTATGAAAACACAGATGCCTGCAAAAACAGTGAAAGTCAAGGCAGCTAGGCATATGAAGTATATGGATTTCCTGTTCTTGGTCAATTGGATTCGTCTCCTTCCTCCTTCTCCTGATTGTTCTCCTCCTTCTCCTGATTGTTCTCCTGGTCTTGCAAGGCAAGGTTCTCCATTTCCTCCATCAGTTCTATCTCCTGATCTGAGAGTGTTGGTTCCTCCAGATAGTCCGGGTTGGGATGAGGTGGTGGTACCGGTGGATCCGGAGTGTCCGGGTAGTTGGGGCTCTTCTTCAGTCGACTCGCATGGATCCATTGTGGTGAGTAAGTAGTCAGTACAGCCGTTCTGGAAACTTTCTCGATGTCCCATGGTCCAGTGAAGATGGGTCCAGTAGTTTTCCTTCCAGCCAGCTGTTTGATCAGGACCTTGTCACCCGGAATGAAGGGATGGGTAGGTTCTGTGGAAAGAGGAAGATGGGTGACAGACACATGCTCATTGATTCCTTCAATGCTACTTACCAGTTCTTTCACGTACTTTTCCTGCAAAGAATATAGGTTAATGTCTTCAGTTGAGTCTAGCTTGGGAATGTCTATTTGGCATGGTTTTCCCATTAATATTTCAAAGGGGGAGAATAGTGTTTTTGAGTGAGGTGTGGTTCTAATCTGGAATAGGACAGTAGGTAGGAAATCTATCCAGTTCTTAAAAGTACCCTGGGTTGCCTTTTTTAATTTGTCCTTTATGTTCCTATTCATTCTCTCTACCATTCCTGCACTCTGGGGGTGATAGGGGATGTGAAGTTTCCATTGAATTCCCAGTATTTTGGCCAACTCTTGTGTAGCAGCGGAGGTAAAGGCTGGGCCTTGGTCAGACCAGATTCTCTGAGGGATCCCAAACCTGGTGATCCAATGGTTAAGTATACCTCTGGCAGCTATCTTTGCGGTTTCCCCTGTGGTGGGAATTGCCTCCACCCAACCTGACCATTTGTCCAAGATGACCATTAGGTACTTTAAGTTACCCTTCTGGGTGGGCATATGGGTAAAGTCCACCTGGAGGTCCTGTAATGGGCCCAAAGGTGGAGGTAGAACCCCATGCAGGCCATATCTTTTTCCTTGTACATTGTTCTGGGCACATGTTAGGCAACTCTTGGTCAGTGTCTCAGCTTGTTTGTGGGAGTCTAGAGTACAAAATAGTTCCTCATAAAGTTTTAAAAGGGGTTTTGATCCTATGTGGCCAGGGCCATGAAGATATGACAAAAGAAGGGGGGCACTGGCTGTGGGAATGCCTATTACCCTCCCTTTTGTCCAAAGACCATTATGGTCTTTGGTCAATCCTGCTTTGGACCAATGTATTACATCTTTCTCAGTAGCAGAGGACTGCATTTGAGCGGCCACAGTGGGGAAGTCTGGGGAATTGAAATCTTGTTGGAAAAACACAGAAGTGGGGGTTGGGGGTACTTTGGCTTTAAGAGCCACTTCTTTAGCTATTCTGTCTGCCAGAGCATTCCCTCTTGCTATGGTGCCTTTATCAGTGGTATGAGCCTTCACCTTGACAATGGATATTTTGCGGGGTAATTTGATTGCCTCTAGCAACGCTAGGACTTGCTCTTTGTTGGCGATATTTTTGTTATCTGCCGTTTTAAACCCTCTTTTCGCCCAGATGACCCCATAGTCGTGTACGACCCCGTATGCGTACTTGCTGTCTGTGTAAATGTTCACCTCTTTGTCCTTAAAGAGGGTACATGCCCGGGTCAAAGCTGTGAGCTCTGCAATTTGTGCAGATCCTCCTGGTATAACATCAGCTTCCAGAACCACATCTGGTAGCTGCACAACAGAGTACCCTGTTAGAAAGGTATGATCAGTAGGTCTGGAGCAACTACCATCTACAAATACATCCTCTGCCTCTTTAAGTGGTACATCAGTGAGATCCCTTCTAGGTGAAGTGACTTGTTCCAGTTGAATGGTGCAATCATGGGGCACCTCTGGTTCACTCTGAGGAAGAATTTTGAGCAGGCAATGCAGCATTCTTACAATGGGTGTTGTGTCAGGTGTGTATTTGATTTTAAGTCCTGCAGTGTTGAGGAGAAGAATCTCATACCCACTTGCCCTCTGGGTGGTCATATGTTGTGTATTGAGGTTTTGCAGAAGATGAGTGACTGTGTGGGTGGTGTGAAGTGTCATGGGGTGTCCTAACACTATTTTGCTGGCCTCCTGTACAGCCATGGCACATGCAGCAATGTTTTGGAGACAAGCTGGCATGCCCTGTACCTGCACTGGTAACTTCTTGGAAATGTAAGCCACTGGCCTGTATCCGCTACCATGGCTCTGAGCCAGTACCGCTGCAAATGTTGGACCGGATACTACACAGTATAGATGTGTATCCTTTTTGTAATTCATTAGTCCCAGGGCTGGTGCCTCGGTCAAAGATTCCAACAGGGTCCTGAAGGCCTGCAACATTTCTTCCGTCCATTGTACCACCTTAGGGGCAGTCACTAGGGTGGACGGTCTGAGAATGGAGTCATAGTAGGAGCAGTCTGGAATCCACTGTCTACAGTACACAATAGATCCTAGGAAGGATAGCAAAGCACTTTTGTCCTTTGGGGGTGTGAGGGCAGTTAAGGCCTTTACTCTGTTTGGAGAAACATGCCGTTCCCCTTTCTGAAGGATACATCCCAGGTATTCGACCCGTGGGGATACCCATTGTACCTTTTTCCTGGAGGCCAAGTGTCCTTGCTCTGCAAGGTGATCCAGAAGACTAGTTGAGTCCTCCTCACATCCCTCCCTTGAAGTGCTGCACAGAAGTATGTCATCCACATACTGTATAAGGACAGAGCCCTGACTCGAAGACCAGTTCCTAACAGACTCGTTTAAAACCATGGAGAAAGCTTCAGGACTGTCCACAAATCCCTGAGGGAGCCTAGTCCAGGTTAGTTGCCCTGGTTGCCCTGGTTGCCCGTGGTGGCTCCAGGAAAATGCAAAGAGGGGCTGTGCCCCCTTCTCAATGGGAATGCTAAAGAATGCATTCGACAAATCAATGACTGTGTAGTACTCCGTGTCTGCAGGGATACTGGTAAAAATGAAAGAAATGTCAGATACCAGTGGTGGCAAGGGCTCTATCGCTTTGTTTAGGGCTCTGAGATCTTGCACTAGTCTCCATTCCCCACTAGCCTTCCTCACAGGGTAGATGGGGGTGTTCCATGGGCTGATTATGGGTGTGAGTATGCCTTGTTCAATGTAAGTGTTGATTTGTGGTGTAATGCCTTTGATTTTGCTTTCGTGTAGGGCATATTGTTTCTGGAAGATAGGTGAGAAGTTGGGACGTAGTTGTGGTCTGTAAGGTGTGCAATTTATGAAACCTACACTGGCTTTATTCTCTGCCCAAATTCTATGTGTCTCTAGCGAGACAGGGATCACCAGGAAGTACCCTCTCAGGTCACTTCTTTTTGGACTCTGTAGGTCACAGTATCTGGAGGTGGCAGTTACAGCTCCTGTCTTGTCAAATTCAATTTTAATCCCCAGGGCTGACATTAAGTCTCTCCCCATGAGGGAGACTGGGCAATTTGGTAATATGGCAAACTTTTGATAGGTCAGCAAGTCACCCTGAGGGGTGGCTACAGCGAGTGGGGGGGTGATAGAGTGGGTGAGTTCAGTTCCATTTATACCTATTGAGCGTCCCTCGCTGCAATCCGATGTGTCAAAGTGAGGGTCATTTAAGCTACTGGAACTTGCCCCTGTGTCTATTAGAAAAGATATACAATTCCCTTCGACTTGTAATATAACCTGGGGTAGTTGTTTCCAAGAGACATTATGACACACTAGCACGAGAGATGGAACTTGCTCAAGGCATCCCTATTGGTGATATTGTGAGTTTTGATTGTTGGAGGGCCAAGACATGGGAATGTGGTGGCGAGGGGTGGGTGAGGGATTGGCAGGTGGGTTAGAGACCTGCGGTGGCTGATAAGGTCTTTGATAGGTGTTGGAAGGTGAGGGACCCTCTTGGTATCTAGGTTGGTAAACCTGGTTCCTGGCTGGCTGTGGGCCATAGGGATATCCCTGTCCTCCTTGTCCTCTACCTCTCTGCCGGTTATCCTGTTTCCTTTGTAACCCCTTTCTCCTAGGGCACTGGGATTTCCAATGTCCATATTGACCACAGCTGAAACAAGCCTGGTCTTGGGGTACTATCTGAGGGGTCATGATGTCTGCACTTAGTTCGTCCTGATAGAAGGTACCACCCTTCTGGGTGAATACCCCTGCTATGTCCCTAAGCCTATTCTCCTGCATGAAATCTTCTGCTGTCTGTGACATCCAGCTGGGAGTCACTAGTTTAAGGAATTGTGTTATTTTTGGATCCCCCCCAGTCATGATAGTGGTCATGAACACAGAGTCTCCCTGCCCATCCACATTTTTGAACAGCTTGTGTACACGGGTGCAAAAGTCAAAGAATTTTTCTTTTGATTCTTGCTTGGCCATTACCAACTCTTGGAGGGCATTCTGACCCTTATAAGTGGAACACCAATGTTTGCAAACTGCTGCCCAAAAAGTTTCCCAGTTTTCCTCTTTGTCAACAATGTGAGTTTGATACAATTTCTTCACATCTAACTTACTTGCAGGTTCAGGATCTAAGATGTCCAAAAGACCTCTCAAATCTTCCCCATCTAGGCTAGCCCCGGTACAATATTTCTGGAGGAAACTACAGGCCTCGCGGGGGTATCTTTTTGGTATGGGGCATAGATCCTTAATTTTCTGTACTTGTCCCAGGGGTAAGGGTACATGAATTGCAGTTTCTCCCATAGATATCATGGGGTAAGAGAAGGAGGGAGCTTCCTTTTCCTGTGTATCTTTTACCTCTGTTGGTGGGGAGTGGCTGGGGATGCCTTCGGTACCAGTAATACCTAGGCGTTGTTGTTTTCTTTGTATGCGGGTGAGCATTTGTGGGCTGTGCAGGACCTGACTTACTATCTGTTCCTCTTCTGGAGTTAGGGACTCACCTTCTTCTTCCTCTTGTTCCACAGGGAGGGATCTCTTTAAGTCTGCCTCCGCTTCTTCCTTTCTCTTTTTTATTTCTAAAATTCTAGCGTCTAGAATTTCCACTTCTTTGAGCATCTCCGCTTTCCTATTTGCTATCTCCCATTCTTTCTGTCTTATTTCTTCCTCCAGCTGTCTGTTAACTTCCTCTTGTTCTTTTAAAAGCCTCTCATATCTCTCCCTCCCCTCAGTCTCTTTCTCTGCCCGAATTCTTTCTGCCATTTCTCTTTCTTTTCTTAGGGCTAACTCTTCATTTGTTTCCTCTCCACCATACTCATCCTCTGTGTCCATTTCTGTCTTTGTGCCTTCCTCTTCATCTTTTTGATCCATTTCTAACTTCCATTGGGCTCTCTGACCAGGGGTTGCTGATTGGTGTATGAGGGTTATCATAGTATTCATGTCTACACCGGGTATTAGGTCTGTCTCTAGATTAGGGTAGAGAGCTAATTTTCTCTCTGGGGTTACTGTGTCATCTTTTACCATAACATAAGGTGGAGGTGGTTCTGGTGCAGAGGGGAGTGTGGTGGTCAACTGACCCTTTGGTTTAGTTACTTTCACATACTTCTTTTTATATGTTTTTAAATGACCCTCCCACAATTTACATGTTTGTTTCATATAATCTGGGTCCCATGATCCCGGAGGATAACTATTTTTATGGGTTCCACAAATTTTCTGGACTTCCTGCCAGTCACTTTCATTACAAGGGCCAGCTGTGCCTATGTCTGGAAGTCCTATTTGGTGACACCTTTGTCGGACGTTGGTCCAGAAAGGTTCAATACTTCCAGCTGGGACAAGGGTATATATGTACTCATATGGAGTAGGTTGACAAACCTGACCAACTTGGGGTATCTGAGTCTGGGCTTCCTTGTCCATCTTGTCTGCAGAATTCCCCATTTATCTCTGGTGGTATTTGGTGGCTAGAATAGGGACAGGGATGGTAGCAACCAGTATGTCTTATGATCTGGGATATTACTTCGTCATAAGAGGACCCGTACAATAAATTGTGCTCACCGATAAAATTATGTATATTAATTTTCAACAAATATGAGGTGGGTGAGTTGTCAGTTTGGGGATAGACTAGGGTTTTTCCCAGTCTGGTAGTGAAACCGTAAGGTCTAGTGGATATTAATATGGGAAGATCTTCTTGGTACAAAAACAACAAGCCTAGTCTACATTGGCCACATCTAGTGATAGGTATTTCACAATAATCAAACAAGCCCATAGACATTTGAAAAGCGATACTTACGTGCCCTGTAACATAAACAGTATCTATACTCTAAATCCAATAACAAGAATTCTTATGAACAACTATTGACCTTAAAATTTCCTTACTCAACAATATACTTATGCTATAAGCAGTAAGTTATAACTTTTCACAATTTTAAAATGCAATAAAAATAAACAATATGCATATACCAATAATTCATATGTGCACTTTCTATCAATGGGGCTCCACAATAACACCCGTCCTTTGGACTTGAGCGTAATAAATTACTTCCCAAGTATAATTTTTGACCTGCACTAGTCAAACTATCCCTTTCCTGTAAAGAACCCGACCTTTAACTTCCCAGAGGCCAGCCTAGCCTTCTGCAGAAGCACAGAATATCAATAAAACAGTCTACAACAAAAATTGTGGTCGGTCGCCGCGACAGAATAAGTGTACAGACTTCACCAAAAATTAGGTAAAATATTGTCCACTTACCTGCCGGACAGGACCATCCCACTTCTGACACCAGCTCTGTTAGGTTCGGTTCTTTTGGACCTCTTAGCCTAGGCTCGGACACTGGGTGTGTGGATTCCAACCGTCACCGGTGAGGTAAACAAAACACATACACGGGTTGTACGTGAGTAATGAATACAACTTTAATAAGGCGGGCATTTGAATATATAGTGTAACTGTCACGTATTCCACTCGTAGGTGGACCAATCAAAATACAAGTTGAAGATATACATAATAGCAAAATAACATGACCTTTCTTTGTGTGTTACCACATAGCTGTCTTTATCACACCTCCCTGGGTCTCATCCTGCATAGACTAAGTTTGTGCGTCATTTAAACAGAAGCGCGTATCTATGTTCTAAGAATTCTAATATCACCTAAGTAAAAGCGTGTAACCACATTCTAAGAATTCAAATGTTACGGCCTGTGGTTAAAACAAATGTATGTAAAATAGAGAACTTATCTTAAACTAACTTAACACCTTCTATCTAAATAGATTATTGCTTCCGTAGCTAAAAAAACACAGAGGTTGAAGTCTTGGCTAGAATATCACTGAAATTACAAGTTCATCTAAAATACAAGCTTTTCAGATATTTACTTAATAATCAAGAAGCAATTATCAATCAGAAGCAGTTTACCCTTATAAAGCAATTATAAATCAATACAATCAAAAGCATTTTACCCTTATACTGTGTATCCTGCATCAGCAAATCGGCTGGATTGTGTCCCTGGGACACCTGGAGCAGAACTATCCGGTTCTTGTGGGGAGAGAGCGCGTGACGGCCCGAACGGAGCGGCGATCTCCCGCCCGGCGGCTCACCAAATTTAGACCGCGGCTTCGGCCTACCACCGGAGGTCGCGGCCATCTTGGTCCTCCTCATCTGCGGCCCTGCCTGAAGCCTACACCACTATACAGGTACCTAGCTGCGGGATAACCCCCTGGGAGAACGCTATTGCACTCATCCCCCTGACTACCAGCCTATATACTTATCAAAGGCCCAGAGAGAACGGCCTGGATTGCGGCCTAGACCCCTGTGCTGAGACCGGCGGCCATTTTGGTACACCTACCTCCTCTGCCTGTACTGTAACATAGCCTGCGGTCCTGCTCTCCCCCTCCACCACTGCATGCTCGGCCCTCTGTGTCCCACAGGACATAGCTCCAGTCTGCCAATACCACTGAGAAAGGGGGGGTAATACCCCACATACGGACACAGCAAGATTAACTCCTGTCCCCACTTTCCCAGATACCCTAACATCTGGGCATCATGTCGCCATCGAAATCTCAGAAAGCTGCCGCATCTAAATTGGACCAATACCGCCGACAGGACAGGGAGGAACAGGCAGAAAATGACGGCGACAATACACATGGCGAGGTGCGCACAGCGGGAGACACAGAAAAGCTGCTGGAAGCAATAACCCTCTGCAGAACATCACTTGCCTCACAGATAGAAGAAGTCAAGGTAGACATATCCTTGATCAGACAAGACTTCCACAAACTCCGAGACCGCGTTAAAGAAACTGAAACCCGCATCAGCGACATGGAGGACACCATTCCCCCAATGAGAAGGGAGGTGCACCACATGAAGCAGCAAATCCAACAACTATTCTCCAAGCAAGAAGACCTTGAGAACAGAAGCAGGAGATGTAACCTCCGCCTCATTGGTCTGCCGGAGGGGGCTGAGGGTAAGGATCCCACGCTTTTCCTGGAGCAGTTGCTCATCAAGACCTATGGTAGAGAGGCCTTCTCCCCCATGCTGGCAGTTGAAAGAGCCCATCGCATGCCCGCCAGACCGCCGCCACAAGGAGCCCCACCGCGTACTTTTATAGCCAAAATGCTCAACTACAGAGATAGAGACGCTGCCCTGCGACTTGCAAGGGAAAGGGGCAACATCCCCCTAGGCAACGTAAAAATTGCGGTGTTCCCTGACTTTTCGGCGGAGGTGCAGCGACGCAGACAAAATTTCATGGAAGCAAAGCGCAAACTTAGAAGCCTCAACATGAAATATGCCATGCTGTTTCCAGCGCGTCTCCGAGTGGAACACGACGGCCGAGTTTCCTTTTTTGAAGATCCTGCTGAGCTGATGGCCTGGTTGGAACGCAGAAACAACCTGGAAAAGGCGGATTAAAGTGTCTGTGAGTATGTAACCATACGCTAATCTTCCACATGCACACCCCTGACACAGATGCAACAACAATCCACTATCATTCTCCACTGAACACCCACCCCTATTTACTTCACCAGTTGTTACCGTTGTGAAGAATAGCCCAAGGGGTAGAAGGACACAGTGCCTACACAAATATCTACATATACTCCCCTCTTGTGGGCTCAGATCCAGTTTGTATTCTGCGGATCATTTCTGACACACAATGCTGGAACTTTCCTGGGACAAATCCCTAAATGATCGAACTACACACATTACTTTTTACATCTCAATGGAGCTCTGGACTACTGTAGTCCTACAGTCCACAAGCAGAGTGCAGCGTACTCAGCCCCCATACAAGTCTGAACCTGGCGGCCCAAGAAGAAAATACCACAACAACACCAATCTTGATAATGTGCAAACTCCAACTACACACCTGAGTGAAGAGAGGTTAGCCCTCTCTGTGTTTCTTCTTCCATGGAAAGAGAAGTTTGGAGGGGCACAGACAACTATCCTACTTCAAGTACTTTACTTTCATTATTTTTTTTCTCAATATGCCGTCAGGGCCGAGACTATACAGAAAGTTTTGTTATGGGTGAATGCTAGCATCAGTTGGGGAAGATGCAAAGCAGGGAGGGGGGAGGGGGGAGGGGAAACCTACAAGTTAAATTTCAATGTAAGTGTTTTAATGTTTAAGCGTATGGTGCTGACATACCTTTTGTTTCACTGGTGTTCAGATGTTGCATACAGTGAGTTACATCACACAACCAGAAAGAATATAACCATTTCTGTTTTTCTCCAATTAAGGAAAGTAGGGTATAGATTGAGATCACAAAAACATATTCTATTACAACTCCCGTTCCTATACAAATATGTTACCCTTCAATATAGTGTCAAGTCTAGGTTTGTGGGGAAAGCATTGTCATGCATACACACCGAGACCAAATGGAGAGAATACGTATCAGGGGGGGAGGAGGGGGAAACTAAAAAGCCAGATCCAACTGCACGTGCTCCGGTTAACCTGTGTGTGACAATGCTATATCCTACGTTTAACTGTTGCTCAATCGCTACCCATAGCATGTTATACCGCAGATGTATTGGAAGTCCGATACTTTCTGTTATGTTTCTTCTAAGGAAAGGGAGCCTCAGGCTGGGTGCACAGAAATCCGTCTCATTTTATTTATTGCCCTTTTATTATTTCTTCTTTTATCACGCTATCAGATGCAAAAACATAAAGAAAAATCTGTTACTGCTGCAGGCTAGCACTGACTCGGTGGGGGACGTTGCTGGGAGGGGGGAGCGGAAAAGGGAAGCTGAAAAACTAGACCTAAACGTGCGCACTTTAATTGCTACGTCCACAACACCAACGCGTCCCGGTCCCATCGAGTGTTCACTGGACAAATATAATATGTTATATCACGCATCCCTGCTGTTTAACCTTCTTACATCGTCCCGCTACAATGGGGCTAAAAGCTACATTAACATACTAAAATATAAGCACAAACAACAATGCCTAAAATATCACTGAAGTTCCTTACATGGAACATGAGGGGATTACGTGATAAAATTAAACGGGCGGCAGCCCTCGCATTTATTAAAAAGCAAAGAGCGGATGTGGTGACCCTGGTGGAGACCCACGTTGAGGGTAGACTTCAGATGACACTGCGTCGCCCGTGGGTGGGTTGGGCATTCCACTCGACCCATACATCACACTCGAGAGGTGTCTCGGTACTTATCGCAAAAACAGTGCACTTTGAATTATGCGAGCTACACACTGACCCACAAGGTAGATTTATATTTATATCCGCTAAATTACACGGGGAACCCTTCTTGATCCTAGCTGTATATGTCCCTCCCCCATTTTCCACTTCCATACTACTAGAGGGAATCTCCTTTATAGCAAAATACCCAACAGCTCAGACAATATGGATGGGAGATTTCAATAGTACACTCAATGAGGAACTGGACAGACTGAGACCAACTCCACTTGCTACAAACCCCCCCAGAGATACTAAACTTGCCAGGCTTTTCTCACCTTTTCACTTGATGGACACCTGGAGGCATAAACACCCGCACACGCGTAAATACTCCTGCTTCTCAGCAACACACAATACCATGTCAAGAATTGACTTTATTTTTATATCCCAAAATCTGTTAGCACGTCTCCTTGAGACAGAGTTTGGTCCTAGACTGCTCTCGGATCACGCTCCATATTGGATCACCCTCACCTTCCATATAGATAAACCACCAACTTCATGGCGCCTTAATCCGTTCTGGCTGACATTGTTGCCAGAGGATGACGACTTGTCGGCCGAATGGGAGACCTTCTTTCGGGAAAACACAAACACTGCCTCTTTTCCTATAGTATGGGAAACTTTTAAAATACACGCCAGGGCTACCCTAATAACTCGCATCAACAAGATCAAAGCAAACTCAGCAGATATATATGAAAGGGCGGAGACTGAATTCTCACGCATAGAACACATATATCAAAATGACCCATCCCAAGCTAATGCCTCCCACTTAAAACTACAATCTAGGATCATGAACCAACTCCAATACAAAAAAGCAAGACAGAAATTATTTTTTGCCAAACAGAAATATTTTGAGCAGGGTGAGAGAGCTGGAAAACTTCTGGCGTTTCTAGCTCGAAATGAGGACAAACCCCCAGTGGTAATTGCACTGCATAGCCCAGAGGGGCAAAAAATCACAGATCCTCCTGTTGTGTCATCCAAATTTAGGGAGTTCTTTATGGACCTATACAATTCTAGGACCCAAGAGGGACCAGATGATATGATCTCCTTTCTGGAAGGAGTAGCATTCCCTCAACTTACGCTTGAACAAAGGGAACTTCTAGAGGCCCCTCTCACTAAAGAAGAAATAGACGCCGCAATTGCAAGTTTCGCCAAATCTAAATCCCCTGGCTCAGATGGGTTACCCATAGAATTTTACTCACATTACAATGAAATAATCACCCCCAAACTGCTTACCCTTTATAATGTCATGTTTCAACAATTCACCCTCCCACCCTCTATGGGTGAGGCCACAATTGTCTTGATACCCAAACCGGGCAAGGACTTGGGTCACCCGGAATCCTACCGCCCTATCTCATTACTACAGGCTGATATTAAGATTCTGGCCAAAATTCTAGCCATGCGACTCAATCAAGCGATACTCAACCTTATACATGCTGACCAGGCGGGTTTTATGCCGGGACGTAACACTTCCTTTAACCTACGGAAATTATTTATAAACCTGCAGGCCACACATGAGAATGTAGGCACAAGAGTGATAGTCACCCTTGATACTGCCAAGGCTTTCGACTCGGTTGAGTGGGGATACCTCTGGTGCTGTCTTGAACGATATGGTTTTGGTCCAAACTTTATTCAATGGGTACAATTACTATACCAGAACCCCACGGCCAGAGTGGTGGCAAATGGATGGCCGTCTCAGAAGTTCGACCTCCACAGAGGCACGAGACAGGGCTGCCCATTGTCCCCACTACTGTACGCTCTGGCTGTGGAACCACTGGCTGTTTCTATCCGGACAGACCCAGAGATCATAGGATTAAAAACTGGAACCCTCACAGAAAAAATCAGCATGTACGCTGATGACACACTACTTTATCTGGCGGACCCAGGTCCTTCCCTCCACCGGGCTCTTCAGACAATTGAACGTTTTGGGAAATTCTCGGGCCTCAAAATAAATTGGGGGAAATCCCAAGTTTTACCAATAGACACTTTCCCACCCACGGAATTCCAAGCCACCCTACCATTACAAAGAGTAGACACAATTAAATACTTAGGAATAAATACCTCCAAAAATCCAGCAGACTACATAACACTAAACATTAAACCATTATATTCCCTTATTAAAACTAAAACACAATCGTGGACTAGACTACCCTTAGGAGTATGGGGCCGCATTAACCTTATAAAAATGATACTACTCCCTAAAATATTATATATACTCTGGCACACCCCAACATACATACCTCTAAAACACTTTAAAATAATGGAGTCCCTTCTCAAGCCCTTTGTGTGGGGAAAAAATAGACACAAGATTGCATGGCAAACCCTCAAAAACCCAACAGACATGGGAGGTACAGCACTTCCGGACCTTAATCACTACTATATTGCGTCCCAACTCTCCCAACTTTACCATATAGACAAGGTGGACAGTGAAAGATTCCGGATGCTAATCTGCCCACAATGGGCCCAAGGAACCTCAGATTCCATATATGCTATCACTGTGGGCACTAAGACCAACGAAGGTAACACACACAAAACATCCCTGTTGTATCAATACAGACGCATCTGGGAACTCGCAAACAACAAACTCAATATACCCAGACACAACGACTTCACTCCCTTATGGTGCAACAGAGACCTACCAGAGCTCCATAATATTCATGACCCGAGACCTTGGTTGGAGAGGGGTATACTCTACTTACACCATGTCTGGTCAAACGGAACCCTTAAAAACTTTGACACCCTTAAAGAGGAATTCCATCTAGCCAACAATATGGTATTCAGATTCCTCCAACTGAGACACGCAATACAGGCACAATTTCCGCAACCCCCACCACAGTCAGCCCCCAATCCCCTAATAGCAATCATAAAAGACACAGACCCAAAAAAATTAATATCCTGTTTCTACAACATGCTCACTATCCCAATAGCCACAAAAATAATATACGGCCTCAAAGCCCGCTGGGAAAGGGATCTGGGTAACCTAGAAGATGAGGAATGGGAAGAAGCACTGGACACATGTAAAGAGGTATCTCCCAAACTGTCAGACAGGTTGACACAATTAAATATAATACACCGTACATACCTAACCCCGCATAGGATAGCCAGATACAAACACAACTGTCCAACATTGTGCCCAATGTGTAAGTCCACAGAGAGTTCGTTCTACCATCTCCTCTGGTCATGCCCTCAGATACAGGGCCTATGGAAACAGATAGTGACCTTCCTTCATGACAACATGGGCTCACCTGTGACACTGGACCCCAAACAATGCCTGTTGGGTGTGTTCCCAAACCCACTGGAAAAATACACCAAGGTATTTCTACAGGAGACCCTGTTCTCATGCAGAAAGATAATAGCTAGGAAATGGATGCGCCCCCTACCACCCGAGACTAAAGAATGGAAAGCAGAGGTAAATGGGACACTCCCATATAAACGAGTGATATACATCAATAGAGGATGCCCAGACAAATACAATAGAATATGGGATCGATGGCTACAGGACTCGGAAACCTGCTCATGACCAATATAAATTTCTATGCACTGGAGAAATACCTCTCCTCAATGAAAATACTATAATTATACCCTATATTAAACGATAATATCAATAGAGAACATCAGAAGAAATGTACTACAGACCATTCATGTATGTAACCATCTTTATATCACGTACAATTACATTGCAATGTATACATGTATAAATACGTGCAAATGATATGACTTGTATGTATTCTATATCACAATAAAAAACTTTGTTGGAGAAAAAAAAAAAAAAAAAAGCTACCTGAAGACAATTGCTGGTGTTCTCATACTAATAATACCACAGGCAGGCAGTTGATTCCGCTAGCTGCAGTATCAGTATATATATACATCCCAGCTTTGTACAGCTACATCTCACTGCAGGCCATTAGTATGTCTGGAAGGCCAACAAGGAAAGGCAGACAGTCACAAGCCAATAAAAGAGGGCAAGCAGGCTCTTTGTCTAGAGGCAACAGTGCTGATCATGGAGAAGGTGTATCCTTATCAACAAGACTTGGTAGAGTGGATGACCAAGTCGTCCTCATCCTGCTCATCCTCTCTCACCCAGGCTCAGGGTACTTTGTGTGGTAAAGCAGCTGCCAACGCGGCCTCTTCACTCGGCTCAAGGGCATCAGTCACTCCTTCCCTAGCCCTACCATGTCCTCCTGAGGAGTCCCCTGAACTGTTTGACCATAGTGTTGGGTGCATGCTCCAGGAGGATGCCCAGCGTTTTGAAGGCTCCTATAATGGTACCCAGCTAGAGGAAGGCAGTAACGTGAGCCCAGAGACAGGGGGTGCCCAAGAAGGACAGCAATCTGGCAGTCATGTTCCCCCAGCTGCAGCATACTGCCATCTTTGCTCCAGTGATGAGGAGAGAGGGGATGATGAGGTCACTGACTCCACGTGGGTACCTGATAGGAGAGAGGAGGAGGAGGAGGCACATCACCAACGAGGCAGGATGCCCTCCAGGGGACAGCTTAAGAGCAGCACACTGACTGCATCACACCGCAGAGCTCCGCATGTGCAGGGCGTTGCTGTCTCTGCGCGTTATTCCAAAAGTCCTTTGGTGTGGGCCTTTTTTTCAGACAAGTGCATCAGATCCCACCGCTGCTATTTGCAACATATGTCTCAAGCGTATCTCGCGTGGCCAAAACATCTCCCACTTGGGCACCACATGCTTGATCAGACATATGTTGACCTGCCATGCAGTTCGTTGGCAAGCGCACTTAAAAGACCCACACCAAAGAACAAAGAGGACCTTCCCTTGCTCCTCATCAGCTGGGATCTCCAACCCCACTATACCTTCAGTCCTCTCTGAGACCTGCACTGAGAGGAATGAAGGTGTAGAATTAGGTGTGTCACAGCCAAGTACTTGGGGGCAATCTGCTATCGGTACACCGACGTCAGATTGTACCAGGCAAATTTCCCTGCCCCAGCTGCTGCACCGCCAAAAGAAGTTTGCTCTCAGCCATCCACATGCCCAGCAGTTGAATGCTAGCTTGGCTAAATTGCTAGCACTTCAACTGCTGCCTTTTCAGTTGGTAGACTCTGCCCCCTTCTGTGAGTTTGTGGAATGTGCGGTTCCTCAGTGGGCAGTTTCCAAACGCCACTTTTTCTCATGGAAGGCGATTCTGACTCTCCACAGGCATGTGGAAGGCAATGTCTTGGGCTCGCTGGACAGGGCGTTCAGCGGTAAGGTGCAAATTACCGCTGACTCATGGTCCAGCAGGCATGGACAGGGATGTTACCTATCTTTTACCGCGCACTGGTTGACTCTTCTGGCAGCTGGGAATTATGCAGGACAGGGTGCAGTAGTGTTGGAGGTTGTTCCGCCACCACGCCTCCAAAATACTTCAAGTGGTGATTCTGCCACACCTCTCTCCTTCACCCCCTCCTCTTCTTCTTCCTCCATGGCCTCTTCCTGTGCTGATTTGTCTTCGGAACCAGTGATGCTCTGTAGGCATTCAAGGTGCTACGCAAGCAGGCAGGCCAAAAGATGCCATGCGGTGCTTGACCTGGTGTGCTTGGGGGATAGGAGCCACACTGGGGCAGAGATTCTGTCAGCTCTGCAGGGGCAGGTTCAGAGGTGGTTGACGCCACGCCAGCTTAAGGCAGGTATGGTCGTTTGCGACAATGGTAGCAACCTCCTCCCTGCCCTCCGACAGGAACAACTGACCAATGTGCCCTGTTTGGCTCACGTCCTTAACCAGTTGCTGACCGCCTAACGCAGATATACTTCGGCAGAATGGCACGGGCAGGCAAAATCATGTACCTGCTACGTGATCTGCCTCCCACGGGCTGGGGGCGCATCGCCCGAGGTAGTCAGCATCAGTGGGGAAGCTATACAGGCTGAGGGGGAGGCCACTTATTCGTGGCCATCCCCTCGCGATCGCTCCACATGAATGAAATTCTTCCTCTGCTGCTGTAATGTAGACTGCGGCAGAGGAAGTGATGTCGTCTCTCCTCGAGCCGGTCTTTTTGTTCCAGCGCCGAGGAGAGGAGACATCAATGTGAGTTGCACCAACACTACACTTTCAGTAGAACACACTAGGCACACTTTTCACCCCCCATCACCCCCCGATCACCCCCCGATCACCCCCTGTACCCCCTGTCACAGTGACACCAATAGCAGTTTTTTTTTTTGCATTGGTGTCAGTTTGTGACAGTTATAAGTGTTAGGGCAGTTAGGGTTAGCCCCCTTTAGGTCTGGGGTACCCCCCTTTAGGTCTAGGGTACCCCCCTAACCTCCCCTAATAAAGGTTAACCGCTTGATCACTCCCCGTCACCAGTGTCACTAAGCGATCGTTTTTCTGATCGCTGTATTAGTGACATAGGTGACGCTAGTTAGGGAGGTAAGTATATAGGTTCGCCGTCAGCCTTTTATAGCGACAGGGACCCCCATATACTACCTACTAAAGGTTTTAACCCCCTGATTGCCCCCTAGTTAAATCTTTCACCAGTGATCACCGTATAACTGTAACGGGTGATGCTGGTTAGTTAGTTTGTTTATTATAGTTTTAGGGCACCCGCCGTTTATTACCTAATAGTATCTGAACGGATCGATATCTGATCCGATCAGATCTATACTAGCGTCCCTAGCAGTTTAGGGTTCCCAAAAACACAGTGTTAGCGGGATCAGCCCAGATACCTGCTAGCCCCTGCGTTTTGCCCCTCGGCCCAGTCCTGCCCAGCCCACCCAAGTGTGGTATTGATCGATCACTGACACTTACAAAACACTAAGCACACATAACTGCAGCGTTCACAGAGTCAGGCCTTATCCCTGCGATCGCTAACAGTTTTTTGGTAGCATTTTGATACAGTCGCTGACAGTCAGGAGCTTTTTTGTCTGTGCGTCTCACTAGTGTACCCCTAAATTTAGAGCCCAAAATGGCAAATCGAATTTACACTAGTGAAGAGGCCTACATGTTTCTGAGCATGACAGATAGTGAAGAGTAGGGATGAGCTGAACACCCCCCTGTTCGGTTCGCACCAGAACATGCGAACAGGAAAAAAGTTTGTTAGAACGCGCAAACACCGTTAAAGTCTATGGGACATGAACATGAATAATCAAAACTGCTAATTTTAAAGGCTTATATGCAAGTTATTGTCATAAAAAGTGTGTGGGGACCTGGGTCCTGCCCCAGGAGACATGGATCAATGCAAAAAAAAGTTTTAAAAACGGCCGTTTTTTCAGGAGCAGTGATTTTAATAATGCTTAAAGTCAAACAATAAAAGTGTAATATCCCTTTAAATTTCGTAGCTGGGGGGTGTCTATAGTATGCCTGTAAAGGGGCGCATGTTTCCCGTGTTTAGCACAGTCTGACAGCAAAATGACACTTCAAAGGAAAAAAGCCATTTAAAACTACTCGCGGCTATTGCATTGCAGGTCCGACAATACACATAGAAGTTCATTGATAAAAACGGCCTGGAAATTCCCCACAGGGGAACCCCGAACCAAAATTTTAAAAAAAAATGACGTGGGGGTCCCCCTAAATTCCATACCAGGCCCTTCAGGCCTGGTATGGATATTAAGGGGAACCCCGGCCAAAATTTTAAAAAAAATGACGTAGGGGTCCCCCTAAATTCCATACCGGACCCTTCAGGTCTGGTATGGATTTTAAGGGGAACCCCGCGCCAAAAAAAAAAAACTGCGTGGGGTCCCCCCAAAAATCCATACCAGACCCTTATCCGAGCACGCAACCTGGCAGGCCACAGGAAAAGAGGGGGGACGAGAGAGCGCCCCCCCTTCCTGAACCGTACCAGGCCTAATGCCCTCAACATTGGGAGGGTGCTTTGGGGTAGCCCCCAAAACACCTTGTCCCCATGTTGATGAGGACAAGGGCCTCATCCCCACAACCCTGGCCGGTGGTTGTGGGGGTCTGCGGGCGGGGGGCTTATCGGAATCTGGAAGCCCCCTTTAACAAGGGGACCCCCAGATCCCAGCCCCCCCCTGTGTGAAAT
The DNA here is from genome assembly GCA_037952925.1 of Lithobates clamitans. Taxonomy (NCBI): domain Eukaryota; kingdom Metazoa; phylum Chordata; class Amphibia; order Anura; family Ranidae; genus Lithobates; species Lithobates clamitans. The sequence continues at coordinate 3,769,377 of JBBGZY010000720.1, forward strand.
GGTAAGGGGGTACTTACCCCTACCATTTCACTAAGAAACTGTCAAAAATGTTAAAAATGACAAGAGACAGTTTTTGACAATTCCTTTATTTAAATGCTTCTTCTTTCTTCTTTCTTCTATCTTCCTTCATCTTCTTCTGGTTCTTCTGGCTCTTCTGGTTCTTCCTCCGGCGTTCTCGTCCAGAATCTCCGCCGCGGCATCTTCTATCTTCTTCTCCTTGGGCTGCTCCGCACCCATGGCATGGGGGGAGGCTCCCGCTCTTCTCTTCATCTTCTTCTCTTCTTCATCATCTTCTTCATCTTCTTCTCTTCTTCTGTTCTTCATTTTCTTCTCCGGGCCGCTCCGCATCCATGCTGGCATGGAGGGAGGCTCCCGCTGTGTGACCGCGTCTCCTCGTCTGACGGTTCTTTAATAACGGGGGCGGGGCCACCTGGTGACCCCCGCCCCCCTCTGACGCACGGTGACTTGACGGGACTTCCCTGTGACGTCACGGGGAATGCCAGAGGGAAGTTCCGTCATGTCCCGTGTGTCTGATTGGTCTGGTATGTAATTTAGGGGGACCCCCACGTCATTTTTTTTTTTAAATTTTGGCCGGGGTTCCCCTTAATATCCATACCAGACGTGAAGGGCCTGGTATGGAATTTAGGGGGACCCCCCACGTCATTTTTTTTTAAATTATGGTTCGGGGTTCCCCTGTGGGGAATTCCCATGACGTTTTTATCAATGAACTTCTATGTGTATTGTCGGACCGGCAATGCAATAGCCGCGAGTAGTTTTAAATGGCTTTTTTCCTTTGAAATGTCATTTTGCTGTCAGACTGTTCTAAACACGGGAAACATGCGCCCCTTTACAGGCATACTATAGACACCCCCCAGCTACGAAATTTAAAGGGATATTACACTTTCATTGTTTGACTTTAAGCATTATTAAAATCACTGCTCCTGAAAAAACTGCCGTTTTTAAAACTTTTTTTTGCATTGATCCATGTCCCCTGGGGCAGGACCCAGGTCCCCAAACACTTTTTATGACAATAACTTGCATATAAGCCTTTAAAATTAGCACTTTTGATTTCTCCCATAGACTTTTAAAGGGTGTTCCGTGGCATTCGAATTTGTCGCGAACACCCTAAATTGTTCGCTGTTCGGCGAACTTGCGAACAGCCAATGTTTGAGTCAAACATGTGTTCGACTCGAACTCGAAGCTCATTCCTAGTGAAGAGGAAGTCACTCATCTGTCAGATTCAGGCTCAGAATACGATCCTGTAGATGACAGTGGCTCCATGACAAATAGCTCTGACGACGGAGTTGTGGTCCCTGCCAAGGTCAGGCGTACCAGACCCCAATCTTCTTCTTCTGTCCTTGAAGTGCAAGAACCGCAGGTCCCTCGTATGGAACAGAGAAGTACTAGCGCCGCTATCTATTCCTTCTGGTGAACTGGCAAGCACCAGCGTCCTATTATACCCTGGTCGTACATCCAGCACTGTAGTATCACGTGGTGAAGTGGTGAGTCCCATAAGTGCAGTTCAAGCTGGCGAGGTGTTAAGCACTAGTAGTGTCCCGCTGCCACCAAGAAGACGAACACAGGCCTGTCGTGCCCATAGTGCCCTTCCTGCTGCATTTGCCAATCTGAATTGGGAACCCACCACTTCTGCAGCACCCGTACTTCCCCCATTCACTGGCCAACCCAGCATTCAGGTGGAAACAGTTGATTTTATGTCACTGGATTTTTATTCGCTGTTTTTCACCGAAGATCTATATAGATCTATTGTGGACCAAAGCAATTTGTATGCTGGTCAACACATCGCCACTATTCCCCAGTCCTCCCTTGTCAGAGATTGGAAACCAATTACGGTTTCCGAATTTAAGATCTTTCTGGGCATAAATAAAAAGAGTGAGTTGTGGTCATATTGGTCCACTGACCCAATTTACCATATGCCCGTGTTCTCTGCCTCCATTGCCAGGGCACGATACGAGCAGATTTTGTGGTTCGTGCACTTCAACAACAATGAACTCTGTCATCCTCGTGGTGACCCTGAATACGATCGGCCCTGATTAAATTTTCTGTCTGCTTGTCATTCAAACAGTACCATCCCTGCAAGCGTGCCAGATATGGGGTCAAGATGTATAAGCTCTGTGACAGGGCCACAGGCTATACATGTAGTTTTATGGTTTACGAGGGCAAAGATAGTCACGTAGAGCCGACAAACTGCCCTGACTACATAGGAAGTGCTGGCAAGATAGTGTGGGACTTGGTGTCACCCTTATTCAGAAAGGGGTACCACTTGTACGTGGACAATTATTACACAAGCGTGCCACTTTTTAGTCACCTTTTTGATCATCAGATTGGAGCATGTGGCACCATGCGACCTAATCGCCGGGGCTTTCCCCAGCAGCTTGTAGATTCCCGTCTTAGGCTGGGGGAGAGAGCCTGCTTGCAGTGTAATAATTTGCTCTCTATGAAGTGGAGGCATAATAAGAATGTTTTCGTTCTGACCTCCCTTCATGCAGACACGACGGTCCAAATTACTATGGCGATTGGTGTTGTGGAGAAACCCCTCTGTGTCCACGCATATAACCAAAATATGGGAGAGGTGGACCTTAATGACCAGTTGTTGGCGCCGTACCTAGTTGCCCGTAAGTGTATTCACCAAATTCCCACCAGTAGTAAATTTGCGCTTACTCCAAATAATCAAAAAATAATAAGCTGCTAACACAGCAACTAGAATAATTGCCCAACAAATTATTAATACAGAAAAGTGTAGCGCTAAGTCAACAAGGCACCTTAAAAATGATAGGTTAAGAGACCTATGCCTTATACGTGATATAACTAAACACATATAAATATTTCACATTTAGAAAACTTAAAAATGGAAGCAAAAGTGATTAAAATGAACGGTCAGTGAATTGAAACTGAATGGGTCACCACCCAAAAGTGAAATAAGGAGCACCTTCACCAGCATACAACATAAAGTCTTTAGAGATGATGGTGTGCAGTCAATCAAAAAAGTCCCACATCGCTATATTGAATATTGCATATATGGACCAACTTCAAATATCACACCACAGTGTCTTCACAAACGTGCAGTGCACTCAGATGGTACAGATGGGGGCTTACCGGAGGGTTTGAACCCAAAACAGCGTATGCTGTGAGGGTCAAACCGGCTTTTATTGCTCCCTGGCAATAGTGAGAAGACCTTGGCAGCCTGAAGACATTGAGGGGGGCTTTTCTGAAGACGTATCTTCTCCAAACATAATAATGGATCTCACCGCGTATGGTTCATAAAGGATACAGAAAAGGCTACATAGTGTAATACCGTAGAAACCGTGTTTATTAAAAATTAAAGAAATACACTTACATGATGTAGATGGTAAAAAAGCCCCGCTATGTGCCCCATTATGTGCCCCGCTATGTGCCCCATCATGTGCCCCGCTATGTGCCCCATTATGTGCCCCGCTATGTGCCCCATCATGTGCCCCGCTATGTGCCCCATTATGTGCACCGCTATGTGCCCCATTATGTGCCCCATCATGTGCCCCATCATGTGCCCCGATGTGCTATGTTCCCCATTATGTGCCCCGATGTGCTATGTTCCCCTTCATGTGCCCCGATGTGCTATGTGCACCATCATGTGCCCCATCATGTGCCCCATCATGTGCCCCATCATGTGCCCCGCTATGTGCCCCATCATGTGCACCCTCATGTGCCCCGATGTGCTATGTGCCCCATAATGTGCCCCATCATGTGCCCCGATGTGCTATGTTCCCCATCATGTGCCCCAATGTGCTATGTTCCCCATCATGTGCCCCGATGTGCTATGTTCCCCATCATGTGCCCCGATGTGCTATGTGCCCCATCATGTGCCCAGAGCCCTGATGTGCCCCATGCCCTGATGTGCCCCGATGTGCCACGTGCCCTAATGTGCCATGTAGCCTGATGTGCCCTAATGTGCTATGTGCCCTGATGTGCCCCATGCCCTGATGTGCCATGGGCCACGTGCCCTAATGTGCCATGTAGCCTGATGTGCCCTAATGTGCCCCATAATGTGCCCCATCATGTGCCCTGATGTACCATAATGTGCCCTGATGTGCCATGTGCCCCGTGCCCTAATGTGACATGTGGCCTGATGTGCCATGTGCCCCATAATGTGCCCCATCATGTGCCCTGATGTGCCATGTGCCCCGTGCCCTGATGTGCTATGTGCCCTGATGTACCATGTGGCCTGATGTGCCCCATGCCCTGATGTGCGATGTGCACCATAATGTGCCATGTGCCCCATCATGTGCCCTGATGTGCCATAATGTGCCCTGATGTGCCCCGTGCCCTGATGTGCCCTGTGCCCTGATGTGCCATGTGCCCCGTGCCCTGATGTGCCATGTGGCCTGATGTGCCCCGTGCCCTGATGTGCCATGTGCCCTGATGTGCCATAATGTGCCCTGATGTGCCCCGTGCCCTGATGTGCCATGTGGCCTGATGTGCCCCGTGCCCTGATGTGCCATGTGCCCTGATGTGCCATGATGTGCCATGTGCCCTGATGTGCCCCGTGCCCTGATGTGCCCCGTGCCCTAATGTGCTATGTGCCCCGTTGTGCCCCGTGCCTTTATGTGCTATGTGCCCTGATGCGCCCTGATGTGCTATGTGCCCGGATGTGCTGTGCCCCGATGTGCCCCGTGCCTTTATGTGCTATGTGCCCCAATGTGCTTTGCCCTGATGTCCTGTGCCCTGATGTCCTGTGCCCCGGTGTGCTGTGCCTCAATGTCGTGTGCTCTGATGTTCTGTGCCCTGATGTGCTATACCCTAATGTACTGTGCCCTGATGTGTTGTGCCCTATTAGCTGATGTGCTGGGCTCTGTACCCTGATGTGCTGTGCACTGTACCCTGATATGTTGTGCCCTGTACGCTGATGTAGTGGGCACTGTACCCTGATATGTTGTGCCCTGTACGCTGATGTGCTGGGCACTGTACCCTGATATGTTGTGCCTTGTACGCTGATGTGCTGGGCACTGTACCCTAATATGTTGTGCCCTGTACGCTGATGTACTGGGCACTGTACCCTGATATGTTGTGCCCTGTACACTGATGTACTGGGCACTGTACCCTTATATGTTGTGCCCTCTACGCTGATGTACTGGGCACTGTACCCTGATATGTTGTGCCCTGTACGCTGATGTACTGGGCTCTGTACCCTGATGTGCTGTGCCCTGTACCCTGATGTGCTGTACCCTGATGTGCTGTGCCCTGATGTGCCTTGTGCCCTGATGTGCTGGGCTCTGTACCCTGATGTGCCCTGATGTGTTGTGCCCTGATGTGCCTTGTGCCCTGATGTGCTGGGCTCTGTACCCTGATGTGGCCTGATGTACCGTGGCCTGATGTGTTGTGCCCTGGGCCGGTCTGGATGAAGTCCAGGGCCACATTTTTGTCCCAGTCCAGCCCTGATAACACCTGTTATTTGAGTTCCTGGGGTCATACATTCTATGACATCATTAATATGATGTGTGTTCTTTTTATGTTTTGTACATTACCATTTTAACTTTATCCAATTAAAAATTTCAAATACCTTTTATCCTATATGTGTGCCTACAAAGTCCATCTTTTCAAGTTCTTAGTTTTTTTTGTTTAATACTGGGACATTGACATATTGCTACTAGTGCATCCACAGTGTCACCCTGTGAGGATACACGTTAAATTCCATCTTTTTTACATCACAGAGCTGGTGGATGTTAGAGACCTTGCGCTCCTCCACCTTCCATTTGAGGATGCCCCACAGATGCTCAATAGGGTTTAGATCTGGAGACATGCTTGGCCAGTCCATCACCTTTACCCTCAGCTTCTTTAGCAAGGCAGTGGTTGTCTTAGAGGTGTGTTTGGAATGTTGGAATACTGCCCTGTGGCCCAGTCTCCGAAGGGTGGGGGTCATGCTCTGTTTCAGTACTTCACAGTAGATAGTGGCATTCATGGTTCCCTCAATGAACTGTACCTTTCCAGTGCCGGCAGCACTCATGCAGCCCCAGACCATGACACTCCCACCACCATGCTTGACTGTAGGCAAGACACCCTTGTCTTTGTACTCCTCATCTGGTTGCTGCCACACATACTTGAAACCATCTAAACCAAATAAGTTTATCTTGGTCTCATCAGACCACAGGACATGGTTCCAGAAATCCATGTCCTTAGTCTGCTAGTCTTCAGCAAATTGTTTGCAGGCTTTCTTGTGCATCATCTTTAGAAGAGGGAGTCCTTCTGGGACGACAGCCATGCAGACCAATTTAATGCAGTTTTCGGTGTATGGTCTGAGTGCTGACAGGCTGACCCCCACCCCTTCAACCTCTGCAGCAATGCTGGCAGCACTCATACTGCTATTTCCCAAAGACAACCTCTGGATATGACGCTGAGCATGTGAACCCCCCTGTTCAGTTCGCACCAGAACTTGCGAACAGGCAAAAAATTTGTTCAAACACGCGAACACCGTTAAAGTCTATGGGACACGAACATGAATAATCAAAAGTGCTAATTTTAAAGGCTTATATGCAAGCTATTGTCATAAAAAGTGTTTGGGGACTTGGGTCCTGCCCCAGGGGACATGGATCAATGCAAAAAAAAGTTTTAAAAACTCATAGTTTTTTCGGGAGCAGTGATTTTAATAATGCTTAAAGTGAAACAATAAAAGTGTAATATCCCTTTAAATTTCGTACCTGGGGGGTGTCTATAGTATGCCTGTAAAGGGGCGCATGTTTCCCGTTTTTAGAACAGTCTGACAGGAAAATGACATTTCAAAGGAAAAAAAGTCATTCAAAACTACTCGCGGCCATTAATGAATTGCCGGTCTGACAATACACATTAAAGTTAATTGATAAAAACGGCATGGGAATTCCCCACAGGGGAACTTTGAACCAAAATTTTAAAAAAAATGACGTGGGGGTCCCTCTAAATTCCATACCAGGCCCTTCAGGTCTGGTATGGATATTAAGGGGAATCCCGGCCAAAATTTAAAAAGAAAAAATTGCATGTTGTCCCCCTCAAAATCTATACCAGACCCTTCAGGTATGGATTTTAAGGGGAACCCCACGCCAAAATTGAAAAAAAAATGGTGTGGGGTCCCCCTAAAAATCCATACCAGAACCTGGCAGGCCGCAGGAAAAGAGGGGGGACGAGAGAGCGCCCCTCCTCCTGAACCGTACCAGGCCACATGCCCTCAACATTGGGAGGGTGCTTTGGGGTAACCCCCCAAAACACCTTGTCCCCATGTTGATGAGGACAAGGGCTTCATCCCCACAACCCTTGGCCGGTGGTTGTGGGGGTCTGTGGGCGGGGGGCTTATCTGAACCTGGAATCCCCCTTTAACAAGGGGACCCCCAGATCCCGGCCCTCCTCCCTGTGTGAAATGGTAAGGGGGTACTTGTACCCCTACCATTTCACAAAAAAACTGTCAAAAATGTTAAAAATGACAAGAGACAGTTTTTGACAATTCCTTTATTTAAATGCTTCTTCTTTCTTCTATCTTCTTTCTTCTTTCTTCTATCTTCCTTCGGTTTCTTCCTCCATCTTCTACTTCTTCTGGTTCTTCTGGTTCTTTCTCCGGTGTTCTCGTCCGGTATCTTCCTCTGCGGCGTCGGCGTATTCTTCCCTTCTTTTCCTCGGGCCGCTCCGCATCCGTGATGGCATGGAGGGAGGCTCCCGCTGTGTGACACTTCTCTCTTCATCTTTTTCTCTTCATCTTTTTCTCTTCATCTTCTTCTCTTCATCTTCTTGTCTTCATCTTCTTTTCGGGCTGCTCCGCATCCATGATGGCATGGAGGGAGGCTCCCACTGTGTGACAGGGATTTCCCTCTGGCATTCCCTGTGATGTCAGGGGGGGCGGGGTCACCAGTTATGTAACCCCGCCCCCTTCTGATATCACTGGGAATGCCAGAGGGAAGTCCCTATTAAGTCCCCGTGCATCAGAGGGGGGCGGGGTCACCGTGTGGCTCCGCCCCCCGTTATTTAAGAACCGTCAGAAGAGGAGAAGCGTCACACAGCGAGAGCCTCCCTCCATGCCATCATGGATGCGGAGCAGCCCGAAAAGAAGATGAAGACTAGAAGATTAAGAGAAAAAGATGAAGAGAAAAAGATGAAGAGAGAAGCATCACGCAGCGGGAGCCTCCCTCCATGCCATCATGGATGCGGAGCGGCCCGAGAAGAAGGGAAGAAGACGCTGCCGCCGCCGCGGAGGAAGATGCCGGATGAGAACAACAGACAGAGGAAGAACCAGAAGAACCAGAAGAAGATGCAGGAAGAAACCGAAGGAAGATCGAAGAAAGAAGAAAGAACATAGAAGAAACATGCATTTAAATAAAGGAATTGTCAAAAACCGTCTGTCAGGAAAGTCCTGTCAGTATCAGACGCCCTGTGCGCACGTGCACCAGGCGGGTTATTTAAACTGATCTGTCACATGAGAATCTTGCTGTCTGCTCTACAGCGTTATGTGTGCACTTCCTGAGAACACTTCCTGTTTCCTGTACTAGACCCGGCTTGTTCCTGATTATCCTAGTTGTCTGCCTGCATCTGATCCCGGCTTGTCTCCGACCATCCCTGCTTTCTGCCTGCATCCGACCCCGGCTTGTCTGACCACTCTTCTGCCTGACCCTTTGGCTCATCTACAGTCCGCCTGGCTATCGATCCGGCTTGTCTGACCTTCCAGTCTGCTGCACCAGTGTTCCAGTCTGCTGTCCTGTGTGTTCCAGCCTGCTATCCAGTTCCAGTCTGCTATGTGGTTCCAGTCTGCTGCACCAGTGTTCCAGTCTGCTGTCCTGTGTGTTCCATTCTGCTATCCAGTTCCAGTCTGCTGTGTGGTTCCAGTCTGCTGCACCAGTGTTCCAGTCTGCTGTCCTGTGTGTTTCAGCCTGCTATCCAGTTCCAGTCTGCTGTGTGGTTCCAGTCTGCTGCACCAGTGTTCCAGTCTGCTGTCCTGTGTGTTCCAGCCTGCTATCCAGTTCCAGTCTGCTGCACCAGTGTTCCAGTCTACCTACCAGATCAGCTTAATCTCCACTGCACAGTGTTTCCAGAGTTCCAGACCTACCTCCTGCTGTTGATCCTGCCAGGCACTCGTGCCACTCCTGACTCTTGTGCTTCCTGTATACCCTACCAGGGCCCTCGAGTCGGAGCCGCAAGAGAGGCCATCCCCTGCAAGTCGGGCTCGTCCACAAGGTACGTGACAGTAGCAGACAGCCATGACCGAGCCCGAGCAGGGAGCCTCTCCTATGGAAGAACTTTGTATGCACCTGGCCGGCCTTACACAGGCTGTTAAGAGTCTCCAGGAAGGATATACACGTCTGGAAGAACGGGTCCAAGTACTGTCTGGTCCCACTGAGACCCAGGGATCTTCTCTGCCATCTATCTCTGCTAGCAGTACTACTTCCCCTACAGTAGTGATGCTGCCCCCTGAACCAAGGGTTCCCACTCCTGAAAAGTTTTCTGGAGTACGAAGTAAATTCAGGGCATTCCGGAATGCATGCGAATTGTACTTCGCCCTTCAACCTCGCACCTTCTCGCTTGAAGCCACCAAAGTAGGTTTTGTGATCTCACTACTCCTGGGTGACCCCCAAACATGGGCTCACCGCCTTCTGGAACTGAAAGCCGAGGTGTTGACCAATTTAACCACCTTCTTTGATGCAATGGCCCAGCTATATGAGGACTCACAGCTTTCTGCAACCGCAGAAGCCGCCCTGCACACCCTTCAACAAGGGTGTAGGGCAGTAGAGGACTACGTTGCGGAATTCCGCCGATGGAGTGCAGACACGGACTGGAATGACGCTGCCCTCCGCTACCAGTTCCGTATGGGACTTTCCAACCCTTTAAAAGATGAACTGGCCCGAGTGGGAATTCCTCTGACTCTGGATGCCTTGATTAATCTTGCCATACAGATCGACCGACGGTTGAGGGAGCGAAGAGCAGAAAGAGGTGCTGGGCCTACTCGCCCAACCTGGATGTTGCCTAGGGTCCCCAGCTATACCCATCCTGCACCCACCTCTAGTCCTGCTGTTTCACCTGATACCTCTGAGCCCATGCAACTTGGAGTCCTCCGCCCATCTCTCACGATGGAGGAACGCCAACATCGCCGGGCTAACAACCTGTGCCTGTACTGCGGGGAACCCGGACACTATGTCAGGAACTGTCCTAACAAACTCCTTAAGTGCCTGTCTGTCTCCTCTGGTGATGTGACTGCTTGGCCTAAGACTTCCGCTCACTTGACTCTTTCTATTTCTTTGCAGCTCCCAGGAAAGACTTTACAGGTTCCCGCTATCATTGATTCCGGGGCTTGCAGCTGCTTCTTGGACTCATCCTTTGCAGCTAAACACCAGATCCCACTGCGTTACAAGGCCCATGGACTCTCTATTCATCTGGCCGACGGGTCTGCAATAAAATCTGGGCCGGTTATACAAGAATCCGCTCCCCTTCCAGTCACCATCTTCAACTTGCACCAAGAACTGCTTCGCCTGGACATCATCACTTCTCCTTTATTTCCTATTATTCTTGGCATGCCGTGGCTACAAGCCTATAACCCTACTATCAACTGGGTCACAGGAGAAATTACGTTTTCCTCTCAGTACTGTCAACAGTTCTGCACTTTGAAGGACTCTGGTGAATCCACTGCTCTGTTATGTCTCAACACTGATTCTGAGTTATCCCAGGCGGTCCCCAAGGTCTATCATGACTTTTTAGATGTCTTTAGTAAAAAAGGGGCTGAAGCCCTTCCTCCTCATCGGGCTTACGATTGCCCCATCGAGCTCCTTCCTGGAGCCGAAGTTCCCTTTGGCAGGATATTTCCTTTGACCGAGCTGGAGCAAGGAGCACTAAAAGCCTACATCGACGAGAACCTAGAAAAGGGTTTCATCCGGCCCTCTACATCCCCAGCAGGTGCAGGCATCTTTTTTGTTGAAAAAAAGGATCACTCTCTTCGTCCTTGTATAGACTACTGCGAACTCAATAAAATAACTGTTAAAAATCGGTACCCTCTCCCCTTGGTACCAGAATTATTCCAGAGACTGGGGACTGCTACTATTTTCACCAAATTAGATCTCCGAGGGGCTTACAACCTAGTTCGCATTAGAAAAGGGGATGAGTGGAAGACAGCTTTCCGCACTCGCTTCGGGCACTTTGAATACATGGTGATGCCCTTTGGACTATGTAACGCCCCTGCAACTTTTCAGTACTTCATAAATGATGTTTTCCGGGACTATTTGGATCTATTTGTCATAGTCTACTTAGATGACATTCTCATCTTTTCTTCTTCCCTGGAATCCCATCGCAGACATGTTAAATGTGTTTTAGCTCGACTCCGGCTACATGGCTTGTACGCTAAGGCTGAAAAGTGCGAGTTCGAGCAAGAGAGTATTCCATTCTTGGGGCTAATTATCTCAGTGGAAGGAATCAAGATGGATAACCATAAGGTTGCTGCAATTCTTGACTGGCCAGCCCCTACTGACAAGAAAGGAGTCAAATGTTTCATTGGCTTTGCCAACTTCTATAGAAAATTCATTAAGGGGTTCTCAGCCATCATTGAGCCCATCACTCAATTGACCAAACAAGGGGTGCGTTTTCATTGGTCGCCCGAAGCTCAATCCGCCTTTGAATCTCTCAAAAGACTGTTCACCTCTGCTGCTGTTTTGAAACATCCCAATTCCTCTTTACCATTTGTCCTGGAAGTGGACGCTTCTGAGAGTGCTGTTGGTGCGATTCTTTCCCAGCGACAAGGGACCAAAGCTCTGTTATACCCTGTAGCCTTCTTTTCTCGCAAACTATCATCCGCAGAAAGGAATTATGATGTAGGAGATCGGGAACTACTGGCCATAAAATCCGCTCTGGAAAAGTGGCGGTATCTTTTGGAAGGAGCTGCTCATCCTATTCTGATCTACACAGATCACAAAAACCTGGAATATCTTAAATCCGCAAAGAGATTGAGACCGCGACAAGCCAGGTGGGCCTTGTTCTTTTCCAGGTTCTCCTTCCACGTGACCTATCGGCCAGGCTCCAAGAATATAAAACCTGACGCTTTGTCTAGGATGTTCCACAAGCCTCAAGAAACCTCACCTCCAGATACGATCCTTTCTCCTGGAAATTTTTTCCTGTTGCAAGAAGACCTACTTTCCCGGATTAAGCAAGCTTCGGTAGGGTTGGTACCTGCTATCAGAACAAAACTACAAGAAAAGGATGGTCTGCTTTGGTTCGGGAGTAAGATCTTTGTACCTGAAGGCCTACGGGTCACAATTTTAGAACTTTGTCATGATCACGCACTAGCAGGACATTTTGGTGTTACCAAGACGGCTGATCTTGTCCTGCGCACCTTCTGGTGGCCCCAAGTGCCTAAGGACTATAAGAAGTATGTGGAATCCTGTACCATCTGTGCTCGGAATAAAGTCAGTAGAACCAGGGCCTGGGGATTACTGAAACCTCTACCTGTCCCAGACAGGCCATGGAAGATGCTGTCTATTGACTTCATTGTCGAGTTGCCTCCGGCTGAAGGGCACACTGCCATCTTTGTGGTGGTAGATCGGTTATCTAAAATGGCTCATTTCATTCCAATGAAGGGTACCCCCTCTGCTCCTGAAACTGCACAAACGTTCATTAGAGAAGTGATTAAACTCCATGGAATTCCGGCTAATATCATTTCTGACCGAGGAGTACAATTCACTTCCCGATTCTGGAGAGCCTTGTGTAAAGCCCTAGGAATTGAACTATCATTTTCCACCGCCTATCACCCCCAGACGAATGACCAAATGGAGAGGACCAACCAGACTCTCGAGCAATATCTTCGTTGTTTCTCTTCCTTTTCTCAAGATGATTGGTTCTCGTTGCTCCCCTTGGCTGAATTTGCCTATAATAATGCTGTCCATTCTGCCACAAAGCAAAGTTTGTTTTTTGCCAATTACGGGTTTCACCCTACCTTTTTGCCCAGCTCCATTCCTGAAAGTTCCGTACCAGCAGTCCAGGAAACAATAAATTTTTTCTCTGTCAATAACCAAATATTAACCACTTCAGCCCCGGAAGGATTTACCCCCTTCCTGACCAGAGCACTTTTTACAATTTGGCACTGCGTCGCTTTAACTGCTAATTGCGCGGTCATGCAATGGTGTACCCAAACGAAATTTGTGTCCTTTTCTTCCCACAAATAGAGCTTTCTTTTGATGGTATTTGATCACCTCTGCCATTTTTATTTTTTGCGCTATAAACGGAAAAAGACCGAAAATTTTGAAAAAAAATGATATTTTCTACTTTTTGTTATAAAAAAAATCCAATAAACTCAATTTTAGTCATACATTTAGGCCAAAATGTATTCGGCCACATGTCTTTGGTAAAAAAAAAGTCAATAAGCGTATATTTATTGGTTTGCGCAAAAGTTATAGCGCCTACAAACTAGGGTACATTTTCTGGAATTTACACAGCTTTTAGTTTATGACTGCCTATGTCATTTCTTGAGGTGCTAAAATGGCAGGGCAGTACAAAACCCCCCCAAATGACCCCATTTTGGAAAGTAGACACCCCAAGGAAATTGCTGAGAGGCATGTTGAACCCATTGAATATTTATTTTTTTTGTCCCAGGTGATTGAATAATGACAAAAAAAAAAAAATTTACAAAAAGTTGTCACTCAATGATATATTGCTCACACAGGCCATGGGCATATGTGGAATTGCACCCCAAAATACATTCAGCTGCTTCTCCTGAGTACGGGGATACCACATGTGTGGGACTTTTTGGGAGCCTAGCCGCGTATGGGGCCCCGAAAACCAAGCACCGCCTTCAGGATTTCTAAGGGCATAGATTTTTGATTACACTCCTCACTACCTATCACAGTTTTGAAGGCCATAAAATGCCAAGATGGCACAAAACACCCCCAAATGACCCCATTTTGGCAAGTAGACACCCCAAGCTATTTGCTGAGAGGCATGTTGAGTCCATGGAATATTTTATATTTTGACACAAGTTGCTGGAAAGTGACAATTTTTTTTTTTTTTTTGCACAAAGTTGTCACTAAATGATATATTGCTCAAACATGCCATGGGCATATGTGGAATTGCACCCCAAAATATATTCTGCTGCTTCTCCTGAGTACGGGGATACCACATGTGTGGGACTTTTTGGGAGCCTAGCCGTGTACGGGGCCCCGAAAACCAAGCACCGCCTTCAGGATTTCTAAGGGCATACATTTTTGATTTCACTTCTCACTACCTATCACAGTTTTGAAGGCCATAAAATGCCAAGATGGCACAAAACCCCCCCAAATGACCCCATTTTGGAAAGTAGACACCCCAAGCTATTTGCTGAGAGGCATGTTGAGTCCATGGAATATTTTATTTTTAGACACAAGTTGCGGGAATGTGAGAATTTTTTTTTTTTTGCACAAAGTTGTCACTAAATGATAGATTGCTCACACAGGCCATGGGCATATGTGGAATTGCACCCCAAAATACATTCTGCTGATTCTCCTGAGTACGGGGATACCACATGTGTGGGACTTTTTGGGAGCCTAGCTGCATACGGGGCCCCGAAAACCCAGCACCGCCTTCAGGATTTCTAAGGGCGTAAAGTTGTAATTTCACTCCCCACTACCTATCACATTTTTGAAGGCCATAAAATGCCCAGATGGCACAACCCCCCCCCCCAATTGACCCCATTTTGGAAAGTAGACACCCCAAACTATTTGCTGAGAGGCATTTTGAGTCCATGGAATATTTTATATTTTGACACAAGTTGCGGGAAAGTGACAATTTTTTTTTTTTTTTGCACAAAGTTGTCACTAAATGATATATTGTTCAAACATGCCATGGGCATATGTGGAATTACACCCCAAAATATATTCTGCTGGTTCTCCTGAGTACGGGGATACCACATGTGTGGGACTTTTTGGGAGCCTAGCCGCGTACGGGGCCCCGAAAACCAAGCACCGCCTTCAGGATTTCTAAGGGCATACATTTTTGATTTTACTCCTCACTACCTATCACACTTTTGAAGGCCATAAAATGCCAAGATGGCACAAAACCCCCCCAAATGACCCCATTTTGGAAAGTAGACACCCCAAGCTATTTGCTGAGAGGCATGCTGAGTATTTTGCAGCTCTCATTTGTTTTTGAAAATGAAGAAAGGCAAGAAAAACGTTTTTTCTTTTTTCAATTTTCAAAACTTTGTGACAAAAAGTGAGGTCTGCAAAATACACACCCCTGGACTTACTCATTGGTTCAGAAGTGGCATTGAATCCTGATTGGCTGAAATTCAAACCCAGTTGGCCATCATGCTTCTCAAATAAGCATTATGCCATGTACACACGGGCAGACTTTTCCTTGTCAAAAGAAGTTTATTGAGTATACAATGTTATAAAGATACATAAAGTAAGTTTACAAGGATCTATAAAGTAAGCTCATTGTTTTACAGTAGGGTTTATATAGGTAAATATCATGAAATTTCAAATATTAAACATTGGGTTCACGTAAACCCAAATTAAAGATATATATCATTTCCTTAGTTACTTTTGTAGGTATTTAAATGATTTATACCTACTATACATATTGTTTACAAGTAGAGTGTATATAGGTCAAATAAATTCTGATAATGAGCTTTAATCGTAAGGTGGAGAAAAGGAAAGAGAAAGAAGAAAAAGGGTTGAAAGGTAGAGGTATGGTCCACAAGGTTGTCCCGCTCGTCAGTTTATTATTCTTTTTAGTTCTCTTTGAAGCCTTAGAATGGGTGTCTCTGTAAGTCATTTAATCTGTTACCATGGCAACAGGACAGAGTCATTGAAGTTTGACAGGAACTGTTGTTTTATCCAAGGATGCCAAAGTTTTTCAAATTTTGTAATTTGATTTTGATCGATGGCTACCATCTTAGCATGGGACATTGTATTATTCATTCTGTGAATTGTTTCTGCTAGTACCAATGTAGGAGATTTCCATGCCTTGGCCACTGTTTGTTTTGCAGCCGTTATTAGTTGGATCATAAGTTTGAATTGAGAGAGTGTTAACCATTCTGGTTTTAGATTAAGTAAAGTTAAATATGGATCTGGTTGTATTATTTTTTTAAATATTTTAGATGCAATCACGAAGACTTCCTTCCAGAAGGTTTGGATTACTGGGCACGTCCACCATATGTGTAAATATGTGCCTATTTCTGGGCATCCTCGAAAACAAAGAGCTGAGGTATTAGGTGAATATTTTGCCACTCTAGCGGGTACAAGGTACCAGCGAGTTAGGACTTTATAATTTGTCTCCAGTGCTAAGATGTTGGGTGAAGATGACTTAGATGTGAGCCATATGTTAGACCAGTCTGTGTCTTCTAAAGTTCGTCCCAGGTCCTCCTCCCACCTCTGAACGTAAGAGGGTCTATTAAGATTTGCTACTCCATATAATTGATTATAAAGTGATGAAATTGTACCTTTAGCAAATGGATCTTTTGTACAGATTGATTCAAAAATGGATAATTGGGATAATTGTGTATCCCCCTTTAGGAATGGTGTATAGAAATTTTTGATTTGGAGATATCTAAATATCTCAGAGTTTGGTAGATCATATTTTTCTCTAAGCGATGGGAATGAAAGGAATGATTTAGATGCTATGAAGTCATTTAGTGTCTGAATGCCTGATGTTGTCCAAGCTTTAAAAGAATTTGGGTAGATCCATGCCGGATAAAAGGCCGGATTTCAGATAAAAGAAAGGAGAGGATTGTGTGGAGATTGTAACTGATATTTGGTTTTTAGTTTATCCCAGAGAGATAAGAAGTGTTTAGTTATGGGATTATGAATTTTAAAGCGGTCTTTAGGATCAAGCCATAATAAATTTGATATTAATAGAGGGTCATTTTCTGAAGCCTCTATAAATACCCATAATGGCATTTCCTGTTTTGCATGGTATTTGGACAGACTGGCCAAATGTGCTGCTCTGTAGTAGTTAGTAAAATTAGGGTATCCCAGGCCTCCTTTATTTTTGGGAAGATGTAGTGTGTGTATAGGTATACGTGGTTTAGAAGAGCCCCATATAAATGAAGTTGCTCTTTTTTGTACTATTCTCAAAAAATAGGAAGGAATTGGAATAGGGAGGACTCTGAATAGATAAAGCAATTTGGGTAGAATAGTCATTTTGATTGCATTAATCTTCCCTATCCAGGATAAAGGAAGTTGCGACCATTGTTTTATTAGATTTGTGTTCTGTCTTAATACAGGAGGATAATTGGTTGAGAATAAGTCAGAATGAGATGCTGTTAAATGAATTCCAAGATATGGAATTGATTTTTCTGCCCATGTGAATGGGAGTGCAGCCCTAGCCGGGATCAATTCCATGTTTGTGAGTGAAATATTAAGCACTAGGCATTTCTTAGGATTAATCATAAGGCCGGATAGGGCTGCAAATCCATCAAGAGCTGGTATTAAGTTAGAACCAAAGACCTGTGGTGATGATAGAAAAAGTAATATATCGTCTGCAAATATACATAATTTGTGTGTAATACCTCCTACTTCAATGCCAGTTATAGTTTGGTTTGTTCTGATGTATTGGGCCATGGGTTCGAGTATAAGGGCAAATAATAAGGGAGATAATGGGCAACCCTGTCGGGTACCTCTTTCGATATTAAAGGCTTCAGATTTGTATCCAGCATATTTTATATAGGCTTTGGGTTTATTATATAATGCTTTGATCCATGTTAAAAAGTGGGGTCCAAAACCCAATTTTTGTAATGAATATTGCATATATTGCCAGGATACTTTGTCAAATGCCCTCTTAATATCGAGAGATAGAAAACATAAAGGGATTTTCTGTTTTTTAGCAATATGTGCCAATAACACTGCCCTGCGTATATTATCGCCTGCCTGTCTATTTGGCATGAAGCCTACTTGATCTTTATGTATTAATTTTCCTATAATGCTATTGAGGCGTTTTGCTATTATTTTTGCTAATAATTTAATATCGAGGTTTAACAGAGAGATAGGCCGATAATTCACACAGGAAGTATCATCAGAAAGGGGTTTTGGGATCATACAAACAATTGCCATTAGTGTTTCTTGCCGAAAAGAATGTCCATCTAGAAGTTTGTTAAAAGTTTCAGTGAGAATGGGAGAGAGTATTTCTGAGAATGTTTTATAGTATAAAGCCGAGTAGCCGTCTGGGCCTGGTCTTTTGTTAAGTTTTAGGTCTTTTATGGCGTTAGCAACTTCATCTATAGTTATAGGCTCATCCAAACTGCTTTTTTGATTCTGAGATAACTCAGGTAAGGTTATTTTTGAGAAGAAGGATTCAGCCTCTGTAGGATTAAATTCATTGTTTGTCTTGTATAAAGTTGCGAGATGTGAGTGAAATTTATGGACTATTTTAACTGGATTACAAGTGTAAACATTTTTTGATAATTTCAAACGTATTGGTTTGAAAGATTTGTTAGTTGAATTTAATGCCCGAGCCAAATATGTACCTGGTTTGTTTGTATTCATGTAGAAATTGTGTTTGGAGCGTTTGAGGGATTTATCAACTGACTCAGTGAGAAATAGATCGTATTCCAATCTAGATTTTTCCAGATGAGATTTTGTACTCTGAGATGGATTATCTTGAAATGATATGTAGGCTGCATTAAAATTGAGTTCTAGTTTTTTTGCTAGATTTTTGCGTTCCCGTTTAAATAGTGCCATTTGTCTTTGTATTGTACCACGCAAGACAGGCTTATGAGCTTCCCACAGTGTTATTGGGGAGATGTCTGTTGTATTATTAATTGATATGTATTCCTTTAAAGCTTGTTCAATGGCCATCTGATGTAGTGGGTGTTTGAGCATTATGTCCGGTAAGTACCACGTTGGGTCATGCGCTTTTGGTATGGCTGAGGCTATAGTAGTGTATACTGCATTATGGTCAGACCACGAAATCGGAATTATATCTGATGCAATAATTTCTGGTATCATTCCTATTGTTAGAAAAATATGATCTATTCTGGTGAAAGTTTGATGAGGGTGCGAGAAATAAGTGAATTTCTTTTTCATTGGGTTACTTTCTCTCCATGAATCTACCAGATTGTATTTGGAAAGAAGTTGAGAAAAAGGTAATCTAGAGGTTATTTTGGATGGTGTAAAAGGTGATTTATCTAGAAATGGGAGGAGGACCTGGTTCGAATCCCCACACATTATCACTGTTCCTTATATAACCCATGAGTATCAGGTATCTACCTTCTGGATCTTTAATTTCTGATGATAAGGTGAATGGTGTGGATCGGTGAAATGCAATTAGAGTTCCCCTTTGCTTGGTACAGGCAGAAGCCGTGTAAATTTGTTGATAAAAAGGAGAAATATATTTTGGAGTAGAATCTTTGGTGAAGTGTGTTTCTTGGAGGCATACTATGTGAGCCTTCTTGTTATGGAAAGTACGGAAGGCTTTGGTCCTTTTCTGAGGGACATTTATTCCCTGAACATTCAGGGAAAGTATATTTAGTGGTGCCATGGCAATAGATCAAATAGATTTGACTTACTTTTTGTTATGCAGAGCTGACTGCGCAGATCAACCTGTGTGGACTGAAGAGATGAATAGATAGAAAAGAAACCAGTGAATTCTGGAGTAAAGAGTAAACAAAAAACATATGAGATTAGATGATACATTGTATAAATTATTTTTTGCAAGTAATCACAATTTACCCGTGAAAGAGAATAAATATCTCTCTCAGGGGAATAAGTGCCTTCGTCACACTCCCACATAATATGGTTGGGAGAATGAGGAGGGCTAATGGGGGTACACGGATCTTCCGCTTACAGGAGAGAAGTGCTATGTCAAAAGACATCAAAATGATGTTTCATTAATTGGAGTGCAGAATATAGTTTTTGTTGAAATTATTTATTCCAGGGTGGTTGTATATGGTTAGTCTTGCCCTAGGCTAAATAATTCAGTTAGAAAGGTACTGTTAATAACTTTGGTATTGATGAAGATAGTTTAAATTATTTTGGGATTTTAACCCTTTTAGAGTAAACAATTACATATTTTATTCATATGTAACTGTTTAGATATGTTAACTCATAAAATTGAGGTTGTATTGCTTCAGATTAGAATAAACAAAAACATAATTCTAGGAACTTGTTAGGTAATAATATATTTGTTTTAAGAAAAGAAAGAAAAAGCTTCCATTACTTCTGGATTATTGAACATATTTGTCCTAAAAAGTAATAAATCTTTTGTTATTACCTGATAATATATAACTGAACATGAATTTTCTTATGTCACTTATATATTCTAAGGCTATATGAATCAGAAGTAATAAGAAATATAACTGGAATGTAACGATCCCACACAGTGTGTGACTATCAGAATGCAGTTACATTCAGTTATAAATATAGGTTTTTTATAGAGAACCATCTCTTAGTATAATAAATGAAGAGATATCAGGAATTAGGATGTCAGTCCATTGAATCTTCTTGGTCCATGGATGATGTGGCATAACGGCCTCTTTTGTGAGAATGATGATTCCCATTTTGTTCTGAAATTTTCTGGGTGCTGCCTGAAGGTGAAGATGATGCCATTCTTCTGCGTGTGGGAGAGTTGCTGCTTGTGGGTTCTGTCAGATTTAATTTTAAAAGGGTTTGTTGTAGTTCATCTGCTGATCTGCTTCTGTAAATTGTACCTTGGTAGTTAAATCTGACTGAAAAGGGGAAGCTCCATTGATACATAATGTTGTGGCGTTGCAGTTCCATTAGTTGGGGTTTCATGGATCGTCTTTTAGTAATAGTAAGTTGGGATAGGTCAGCAAAAATTTGATAATTGTGTCCTTGAAAATTAAGTTCCTTTTTTTCTCTTGCAGCAATTAGTATTTGTTCTTTCGTTCTGTAATAACGAAATTTTGTGATTATATCACGTGGGGGTCCATCTTTCTTTTTGGCTGTGAGGGCTCTGTGTACTCTGTCCAGTTCTAAACGTTCAATAGGGATATCTGGCTTTAGTTCTTGTAATAGAGCAGTAATAGTAGATTGCAGATCTGTCACAGTTTCAGGTATTCCCCTTATGCGCAAGTTTGAACGTCTGGCTCTATTTTCGTAATCTTCGAGCTTAGTTTGAAGTATTAAATTCTCTTTTTTTAATTGTTCCAATTCTGTTATATTTTCTTGGGTTGTAATTTCAATTTCATCCATTTTTATTTCTAAGGCTGCGGTGCGGTTTCCCAGCTCTCTTATTTCTTTGGTTAGGCTTTTTGTTATTTGGTCTGAGGTTTGTTTTAAAGCCTTATGAAGCATCTTTTCAAATTGTAATAATATTACTGGGGATACTGAGGAGGCTTGTGGAGAAGTTTGTGAGAGGATTTGTTCTGTATCTGACTCAAATGGAGAGTCTTGCTGTGACATATCCTGTTCTGGTGTGAACAGACACACTAATGCCCTGTACACACGGTCGGATTTTCCGATGGAAAATATTCAAAGGGAGCTTGTTGTCGGAAATTCAGACCGTGTGTAGGCTTCATCGGACATTTTCCATTGGAATTTCGGTCACACAAAATTTGAGATCTGGATCTCAAATTTCCCGACAACAAAATCCGTTCTCGTAAATTTTGATCGTGTGTACACAATTTCGACGCACAAAGTTCCACGCATGCTCGGAATCAAGCAGAAGAGCCGCACTGGCTATTGAACTTCATTTTTCTCGGTTCGTTGTAGGTGTTGTACATCACCGCGTTCTTGACGTTCGGACTTTCCGACAAGATTTGTGTGACCGTGTGTATGCAAGACAAGCTTGAGCCAACATCCATCGGAAAAAAAACATGAATTTTGTTGTCGGAATGTGCGATCGTGTGTACAGGGCATTAGCCTTCAATTGAATTGGGCTCTCCCTGTAGAGTGCGCTGCTTTCACTAGACTCACTTTGCCGAATATTAACAATGTACAGTATGTGGTAAAGCCACTTCTTCAAAAACCATGACAGTTTTCTCTCCTTTTTTCAATAAAAATAACATATTTCTTCCTGAATTTCACAGGCCAGGGTTTTCTTACTTTTCTGTTAATACAATTTATTTTTGGGAAAGAATTGCAGGATAAATATTAAATGCATTCAGTCTTTGCCAAGATCGTTATATTCTGTAAAGCAATTAATTAAATAGGAAACTTGTTTTCTTTAATTTTTTTGCAACTATTAAATGAAAAACCCTAAAGTGATATTACACTGAACCTGTCAGAAACAATCTTCACAAAATGCATGTTCAAAGTGTTTGAAATGACACAGGTGTCTTCTTTTATGATATATAATTGAGTACTACAACAGAAGTATGAATTCTCAAAGAGTTGTTATGATGAGAATGTCATTCAAAGGGATTCTTCAAGTGGAGAGCTGAATGGATTAACCTACATAAGTGTTCTTATGAATATTCTGTACCTCATTATTTTTAGGTGTAATTAAAAATTATATTACAAACATTTTGGAATATTTTCCGGCAGCGTATTTGCTCATTAGCTTATTTTTTGCCTCTGTGAGCATTTGATGCTTGAGGTGCACTTCTGCAACATGTTTCTTTATCTTTCTTTATGTACAATGCCAAGAAATTTTGAGAACTTCTTTTTTTTATGCATGCCGGTTTCGTTTTTGCAGAGCTATGGAAGCATGTGTGAAATGTAACTCATATGTTAATAATGGTATTTTGAATGCTATACTTCTAAGTGGCTAAAGGTAGCCATAGACATGGCAACTGCATTTCCTGAACCATCATACTATATGCATGAGAGGGGGGTGACCATATACAAGTGTATGTGAGGGGAATGAGCATGTACAGGTGCATGGGAGGGGGTTGCCCATGTACAGGTGTATATAAAGTAATGGTGCTTCTACTCCACCACATTAATATTTCACAAATGCAGAACAAGGTAAAAGTGTGTCCAGAAAGAATCCCTCCTGACATCCATGTACTCACCTTACCCGCACTACTTTGCAGTTCTTTGCTCCTCCATACTCAGAAAGAATACCATAAGCATAGTGTTTACTTTCCCTTTTACAGTGTGCTTCTATGAAATCTGTAGAAGCTGATCATTTTATCTCCCAGGCTAAGTGTGGGATGTTGTTTGATACACTCTGCTGGTGGTTCCAGCCTGCATCTGCATGTGGGTCTGCTAGAGTTTCTGGTTAAGCTGAGACCTAAGTGCACAGTGCAGTGGCTAAGTGGTTAACACTTCTGCCTAGCAGCACTAGGGTAGTTGCTTCAAATCCCAATCACCACACTAACTGCTGGAGTGTGCATGTTCTCCCTGTGCCTGTGTGGGGTTCCTTCCACACTCCAAAGACATACTGAAGTTATTTGGCTCCTGTCTAAATTGGCCCTAGTATGTATGAATTTGAGTTAGGGACCTTAGAGTGTAAGCTCCTTGAGGGTAGGGGCTGATGTGAATGCACAAGATTATATATGTAGCGGTCATAATATATATATAACTTAATGTTATGTTATATCTTATCATATGGCGCCACCTAGCGGCCAAAATATAAAAGGTCTGCATCTTTATTTTTTTTGGTTGTTCAGAAGTTGACATGGAAGTGCTTTGTTTGTTTACATTTGGACATTAACTTGACCTACCCACAATGCTCATTAACTCCCATGAACCTTAGGGAACAGAACTGCATTGTGCGAAGATTATAAAAAGGCTGGGTGTGGCCATCTTAGGTCTCTTAGACACGCATGGCCAGCCTGGGAGGATCTGTGTGAGGTCTCCAGCACAGCGCGGCCTACCTCCATGGAAGAGCGATCCGAGCCGCAGTACTGTGACACACCAGAGAGCTGGACTGACGGCGGGGTAAGACTGGGAACAAGCCAGAGGAGCCTGTCGGAGTCATCTGGGAGTTCTGGAGCGTCTTGAACTGTGGAGTGGAGCAGCGCAGCAGTGCCAACCGGTCGGAGACAGAACACTGTACATCAGAGCGGTGTCTTCTGACAACACTCTCCTGGTTGGGTAAGAGGGCTGTTGCCGGAAAGTTTCTTAATACACTTTTATACATCCATCTACACAAGACAGAGTTGCTGGAACCCATAGTCCCACAAGCAAAGGCAAGAGGATTTAGTACTGAGTCCCTGGCATCAAAGTTAGTTATAGTGCTGCTGTACCAGAACCTTATTTTCACATCTCCAGTCTACTTTGATCAGGAGTCATTAACCCTTTGGATTACAAATCTACTTTGTTATTTTTGCTAGCAGAAGAAAAGAAGAAAAGAAGGACTGTTTAGTAAAACACAAGGCCTTGTGTCCCTTTACTATATTGGTGTAGTGTGATACTAAATGAGGGAGCTCTCTAATTGTTGTACTACACTTTATCAAGTTAGTCTTTGATTTAGTAAAGTAATAAAGTGCGCAGGAAATAGGATAGTGCTCATAGTGAGATAAATTCACTTTGACGGTAATCCTATTTACTTTGCTACACCACTCATATATTGTTTCAGACATTTTATACCTGTATTGTATCTTTTTAATATAAAGTTTAGTTGACTGTCAGACTATGTTGGTCTGACAGTACAACCATTGTAGTTTAAACCTTCTAAAACAATTATGCCCGTACACACGGTCGGATTTTCCGATGGACAATGTCCGATCGGAGCGTGTTGTCGGAAATTCAGACCGTGTGTGGGCGCCATCGGACATTTTCCATCGGATTTTCCGACACACAAAGTTGGACAGCAGGAGATAAAATTTTCCGACAACAAAATCCGATCGCGTCAATTCCGACCGTGTGTGGCCTGTTCCGACGCACAAAGTGCCACGCATGCTCAGAAGAAATTCCGACATGGGACAGCTCGTTCTGGTAAACTTAGCGTTCGCAATGGATACAGCACTTTCGTCACGCTGCAATGTAAAAAATGGTTTAATACAGCGCACTCTCTTCTTCTTTATAATGTGACAAGAATTAAGTCGTTTTGCTGCTCATATTCACACACACTTCTCACAAAGTTTTATTTGTGTTTTTTTAGTGGGATTCCCTCAATATATTGTTATTAGTTGTCACATCTGACAGTTTTATATTTTTTATGTTTTTTTTTTTTTTTTTGATTTTAAGCCTTTTTTTTTCTTTAATGTTTGGATTTTTTCCAAGGCTGATCTTTGTTCAATGTTATTTTTATTTTTACTCCAGAATATTTTTGTGTGTGTTTTGTGTGTCAAGTTACCCCAACACCATTGATATCTTTTATTATTAATTTTAATCTCAAGGAGATTGTTTGTTGTTGGTGACCCTTGTTCATTTCACATTGTATATTTGAAATGTACCTGAATCCTCACAAACCAACTGTCATTTTTGAAGTAAAACACATAGGAGAGTATAATTCAAAACAAAAATCCTTTATTAAGGGATCAGAACCTAACAAAGAGGAAGGCAACACTGGATCAACAGCAGAAATTAGTGAAGCCTGGGACCCCCACGGCAGACATCAATTCTTAAACCTCAAAATTGGTGGCCTGAGGAGTCCATATGTAAGGGAGGGCAGTCTGGTCCAGGATTCACAGAGACTCGGATAGCAGCAGATGACATCTGTGTCCGCAGGCTGTGGTACCACAAGAGGCTGCATCTTTTGGCCGACCAGACTGGATCCAGGGCAATCACTCTCTGGTCTTCCTTTCACACTTCCTTCTGGGCTGTGGCTGTGCAGTTGGAGATGTGGCAGGAGGAGGAGTAGGACCTGGAGGAGGAGTAGGACCTGCAGGAGGAGGAGGAGGACCATCCCAAAGCTGTGTGTGAGGTGTAATTTGGCCCCTCACACCTTTCGCCAGAGCCTCAGATATGAGGGCCTCACACATGGCTTTTTGGCCCTCCTCCATCCTCTGCATTTTATATGCTATGAATGCAGCAATGTTCTCCTGCCTGGTGTGTGGTGCTCCCAGGACCTCTGTAGCCCTACAAAAAAATCTGATAGCCGCCTCCTCTAGGGTACTCCTCCTACTGCCACTTTCTCTTTCCAGGGGGGATGGAGGGACCTGCAGATCAGCCAGCCAGCTCGGCCCGGCCACCTCCTGGCTGAGACTTCCCTGTGTATGAAAAAGGGACATAGTTGTAATGTTTTGCATCATCAATCACAATCCTTAATTAGTACTCCCAACTAACATATAGTTCACATCATTGATTGGACAAGCAGAAATATTTAGAGGAATGCTATACCTGGCTCAATCTGGGCTCCTCCACATGTGGCCTGGAAGGCCCAGGTTGGGCGTCAGAAGCCTCAGCCGGGGGGGGAAGGAAGCGTGGAAGGAAGACTGGAGAGGGATGGCCTGGGTTCAGTCTGGCCTGCCAGAAAATGCAGCCTGTCATAGTACAACATCCTGGGGACATAGATGTCACCTGCTGCTCCGGATCTCTGTGAATCCAGGACTTTATTGCGCTCCCTCAGATATGTGCTCCTCAGGCCACCAATGAAAATCTTTAAAAAAGTGATGTCTGCCGTGGGGATCACCTGCTTCACAATTTCACACAATTGCTCCAGTGCTGCCTTCCTCTTTGCTTGGTTCTTGTAATGGGGGTGTTTAATCTCCCACAGACAGGGCAGCTCCCTTAGCATCTCTATGAAGACTGAAATGAAGTCCTGATCTTTCAGTACCATATCCATGTTCACTGCAAGACACAACACAAGACAAAGCCTAATGTCACACCAAACTCTCCTAATCTTGTTACAATATAGGCCTCAATCTATAGAAGCAGTATAGGCCCAAGTTTGTCTCTTACCTTCGTTCTTACGATCGCCGTGTTCAATGCTCCTTCCTCCGCTCACAGATCAAACGTAATACGCACGCGTGTTACGCTTTATATACACTGCGCATGCGTGTAACTCCGCCCGCCCCTGACGTTCTTTCTAGTGTATTCCCCGCTCCTTTTCGTTCGGCGCAGTGGGGGAAGAGCATGATGGCGGACATACAGCAGGTGCGGGCTAATTGTAGCAACGAGGAGAAGGAGGAGGAAAGGGCGGATCCAGGCACGTCCCGATCCAGAAGGAGACGTTTTAAGGCTACAAATATGTCGTTTGGGGAGATGTTGGAGATGGTAGACATCATGAGGAAGTCCGACTATGACGGAAAATATGGGCCTTACCCCAACCCGAACATCCGAATGGCCATGGCGAAAGTGGTCAGGAGTCTAGAGCGGAATTTCGGGGTACGAAGGTCTAAAGATCAGCTCAGGAAGCGGTGGTCGGACCTGAAGTTGAGAGAGCCAGAGCAGTACTGAAAGATCCGGAGAGTGCTGCAAAAAAGTAAGTAGTTGTGCTGTGTTCCTATTCTTTCTGTCTTTATTACGTTCGTTCTGCTCCATATGCTTTTATTAGTTGTAACGTTTCAAAAGGTCAACTTTAATGTTCATGGGCACATTATTCGTTCGTATCAAACATTTTTCTTTCGGCCTCTAGAACACCATTGTTTAGGCCATATGCATTTTCACACATTTTTGGGGGCCTACTTGGATGCCAAATATTTGTTTGTGTAGATGGGTTTGTTACTAGAATGAAATGCAAACTAGATTGTGTGTAAGGAGAGGACACTGAGCAGCTGTTTTCACATCTGGACACTGGAGCACTAGTGTGGGACACAAGAACACCGTTTTTATTAGGGGGCCCACACAGGTGCTCCATTGTATACTATAGGGGGGTCTCCATCTGTGAAGCTTGTACTAAACAGGTAAAGTATTGCAGCTTGACAAAGGGCAATAAAAATATACATCTTGGAACTCTGCTAAAATAGACAATTGTACCCCACTTCCAAGCAATGTTTCCTATTTCTATAGTTCTGCCATCAAATATCTGTGTGCTAAGTATACCATTTTTGTTTTACATAGGGGATAAAAGACTCGGAGGACACCCCTCATCCCAGGAGACCAGAGACCCCCCCTCTGGAAGAAGGGGAAATACCAACCAAAGAAGCTGAGCAGGAGGAAGAAGAAGATGTGGTGGAGATTGGCACCACAACAGGTGAGTGTCTGCGACCACAGACTCAGGTAAAAGAGATGGCTGGTGGCAGATTTTTGAGACCTTTTTTTTTGTTCTTTATCTCTTTTTAGGTGATCATGATCCAGAACGCTTTACATCTGAAAGTGCCCAGATACTGATCGGGGAGATCATGGGGTGTAATCTCCAATTGCAAAACATCCAGCATGCATGAGAACAAAGGGGACATTCACAGCATATTACAATCATGGTAATTAGGGAATGAGGAAAGAAATACAATATATTAGCAAACATTCAATACAATAAAATGTGATATTAAAGGATAAAAATCTTACCTTCATATACTCCTTCTGCAGGACCTGTATGATGGCAGAACAGGTCTCTGGGATAATGATCCTAAGAGCCTGGGGGGAGATGCCTGTCGAGAACTTTAAGTCCTGTAGACTTCTCCCTGTGGCCAAATACCGCAAGGTAGCGACCAACCTCTGCTCCGCAGTGATGGCTTGCCTCATGCAGGTATCCTGCCTGCTAATATAGGGGTCAGCGAAGCCAACAGACGGTGCAACACGGGGTCCATCATCCTGAGAAAGTTCCTGAAATCATCAGGATTATTCTCACGGATCTCACGGAGCAAAGGCATATGACAGAACTGGTCACGCTGAGGCAACCAATTCTTGGTCCATGAACTCCTCCCCACCCTGTTCATGGACTGGACTTGTGTCAAGGTCAGGACCCCAACACCAAGCCCCCGCACAGCACGAACTCTACGAGGAGGACGCATACGAAACATGGCTAGAAAATGGTTGGCTGCTCAGAACGAAGTAACAGAACGCACTGAAGAACAGCAAGGCCTGTGAAGAACGACCTGAAAAACAGCAACGAGCAGGCAAGATCACACAGAAAACTCCGATACGAACTGACTGCACGCACTGAAGAGCAGATACAAACCCACAAGCACAAACTGAACGTCAAAAAACGATCTGAAAGCCACGAGTATGAAAAAGCGCGAATCGTCTCTCACCAAACTTTTACTAACACGAGATTAGCAAAAGGAGCCCAAAGGGTGCCGCGCTTGGTTCTGAACCGGCCTTTTCTAGTCTCGTCATAGGTGGTGTACGTGACCGCGTTGTTGGCGATCGGAAATTCCAACAACTTTGTGCGACCGTGTGTAGGCAAAACAAGTTTGAGCCAACATCCGTCGGAAAAAATCCTAGGATTTTGTTGTCGGAATGTCCGAACAAAGTCTGACCGTGTATACGGTGCATTACAGTAAATAAGGTTGTTATTCAAGTATAACTGTGTGAGTGTTGTTTTCCTCTTCATCACCAGCCAAGAGGAGGGTAAGGTAACTACAGAGAGGTATATTATATTGAGTATTGTGAACTTGCCTTTATGCTTTCGTTTTGACTGCACTCTATCACACCACAGCTGTGTCGTGGCGACTGAGATATTCAAAGGGGAAACAAAGCAGAGTACAGGCCCGAATAAATCAGCAGCTCCTTCGGGGGTCAGTGCTACATGTGGGAGTGACTCTTCAAGCAACCCCCCAGGTACCCCTTTGGCACCAGTATGGACCCTGCCACTGTTGTTCAGTGGTGCAAAGAAGAACTCGCCCGCATGAAGGCGAGTGTGACCGTTGAGCATTCTGGAAAGGCCCGGGAGGAAGCATGTCAGTCCAGGGTCCTGAGAGCGACCGCTGACACAGTATCCTGGTCCCCACCTATCCAACAAAGCAGGGGAAGCGACAATGAATTGGAGAAGCTGATGATTCAGCTGCAATGAGAAATGTCCAAGATGATGAATATGTTGATCGGGTCATCGAATCTCATGTCTGAGTTAGACACCTTAAACATGCAAGTGTCCCAGATGGCAGAAATGATGAACAAATTGATTGCAGAACGTACTGAGTTGTCTGGCTTAGAAGCCCACGAAGCAAGACGTCTGTAAAAACTGTGAAGGTATAGGTCACTACCAACAAGTATGTCCAAGTTCACGAATGGAGACAAAAGATTGGCAGAGACCTCAAAGAAGTGACCCAAGGATGAAGAGAAGATCCGGGCCTTTGAAAAGAACTTTCCCTGAGTCTGCAAGGGAGAGATTGAGAACACCTGCTGTTTATACTGTTTCAGTGGGAAATGCCTTTCAGTCTCTAAACCGATGACGGAAGCGGTGTGCTCAGCGGCAGAAGCTGAAGAGAGCACGAGTCCAATTATGCCAATCTGTGGTTACAGATGTTTCTAACAGGCCTCTTACCCAGTTGGTAGGCCGTCTGCCTGTAGTGCCTTTTCTGATTGAAGGGATCTATACCAGAGCCATCCTTGATACAGGTGCACAGGTTACCATTATGACCACAGAGTTTTACAAAAGGTACTTGTCATACCTGCCTTTGGAAAAGTTGGAAGACTTAAAGGTTCAGGGTGTTCAAGCGGAAGAGTACTCTTGTGATGGATGTCTGCGGATCAAGTTGTCGTGTGATCCATTGAAGACTGGGAAATCTGTTCTTGGCTGCCAGGGCCCTCAAGAAGTTCTCTCATCGTTGGGATCAACACAGACCTGGTGAAGTGGCTGTTAGCCCCTATTGTTCCCAGAAGTGACCCTCTACCTTTACTGCCAGAAGAAGGGTTGGAAGTGTCTACCTTTCCCACCGTAGATGAAGAAATATCCAAAAAAGGAGTGGAAGGAACCGATCTGCAGGAGGCAGAAGTGGTTGAGCGGAAAGAGAAGGCAAGTGAGCCTACTGTATTTGAACCAATGAATCAGAAGAAGCGAAGAGTCAGTTTGTCACGTACCTGACGGTAGAGCCTGATGTGCAGGGAACGGCCTCTCTTGCTCCTCTGATTCTGGCCCCCTGATAGAGTAGACAGGAGGAGCACAAGTCGCACAAGTGCCAAACAGTTCGTCTTCACTGTAATGTAGAACAGCGGCAGGTGGCACAGTGCTGGAGCAGGGTTCTCCAATGAGCGGAAGATACAGGTCGGGCAAGCCGGGTCAAACACTGGCAGGAACGTCAGGAACAGAAGCGGAGGCAAGTGCGTAGTCTGGATGCAGGCAGGGTTGGCAATGGGCTGGCAGCTTGGTAGTAGAAGGAGCAGGCAGATGCGGAGTCAGAACAAGCCGGGTCAGATGCAGGCAGCAGGTAGCAGAGTCAGAGGCAAGCCGGGTCGGTAAACAGGTGCAGGTCTCACGGGTAAGCAGGCAGGAACACATGGGAACGCTGTAGAACGGACAGCACTGGATGCAAGCACAGACCAAGTTTAAATAGCCCCTTGGTAATGTGCACACAGGTGAACAGAAGGTGTTCTGACAGAGGCTGAGGTCACAGGTCGACTTCTCCATCGGCCATCTTGAGTACTGGCTGGTCTTCCCTGACAGGCTGAGGTCACAGGTCGACCTCTCCTTCGGCCATCTTGATTACTGGCTAGTCTTCCCTGACAGGCTGAGGTCACAGGTCGACTTCTCCTTCAGCCATCTTGAGTACTGGCTGGTCTTCTCTGACATTGCCCCCCTAACGGGCAGCCTCCGGATGCCCAATCTGGCTACTTTGTCAGGATAGGTCCTCTTAAAGGTTCAGATCAGTTCTTGGGCATGAATGTTGGTTTCAGGTTCCTACGAATTGTCTTCAGGACCGTAACCCCTCCACTTAATAAGGTATTGAGCTTGACCTCTCCTTCTCCTGCAATCTAAAATCGCCTCTATTTCAAATTCCTCTTCGCCATCTACCACCACAGGTTCGGGTGGCTCTGTATTCTGATCCGGAAAAGAGTTGGGGATGAAACAGGTTATATGAAACACCGGGTGGATCCTGAAGGTCTCCGGTAACTCCAGCTCATAGGCAACATCGTTAATTCGTCTCTTTACAGGAAACAGTCCCACGAATCTGGGGCCTAATTTCCTTGAAGGACAGGTTAGTTTCAGATTTGTTGTGGCTAACCAGACTTGGTCCCCCGGGTTCAGGATCAGGTCGCCTCTTCTCTTCTTATCGAAGATCTGTTTTTATAAGCTTGAGTCTTGGCCATTGTCTCTTGTAGCAGCTTGTTTTTGGATCTAAAGAAATCCAATGTTTCAAGTACAGCGGGTACCGGGCATTCCAGAATATTATTAAACAGAAAGGACGGGTGAAAACCGTAGTTTGCGAAGAAGGGAGATTGTTTCGTGGCTGAATGAGAAGAATTATTGTAGGCAAACTCGGCTAAGGGAAGTAAGGACACCCAATCGTCTTGTGAAAAGGAGGAGAAGCAACGCAGATATTGTTCCAGTGTCTGGTTGGTCCTTTCTGTCTGACCATTAGTCTGCGGATAATAGGCTGAAGAGAATGAAAGTTCAATACCCAAGGATTCACACAAGGATCTTCAGAATCTGGAGGTGAACTGGACCCCACTGTCTGAGACGATGTTAGCCGGAACCCCATGGAGTCTTATAACCTCTCTGATGAAGATCCGTGCCGTCTCTTGAGCAGAAGGGGTGCCCTTCATAGGAATTAAGTGGGCCATCTTGGACAATCGATGAACGATTACAAAGATAGCACTGTATCCCTCGGATGGGGCAGTTCCACAATGAAGTCAATTGAAATCATTCTCCATGGTCTGTTCGGGACAGGTAATGGCTTCAACAGACCCCAGGCCCTGGATTTGCTGTTCTTATTACGGATGGAGGTGGTGCACGAATCCACATATCTCCTACAGTCTCTTGCCACCCCCGGCCACCAGAAGGTTCGCTGCACCAATTCAGCAGTCTTGCTGACCCCAAAGTGTCCTGCCAGCACGTGGTCATGGCACATGCTCAACGTGGCAGTTCGTAGATCCTCTGGCACGAAGACCTTATCCTCATACCAGAGTAGCCCTTCCTGTGTCCGTAAAGTGATCCCAGATGGTGTAGAACTCCTCACAGAGGCTTGTTTAATCTGCGTCATTAAGTCCCCTTGTAGGGGAAATTTCCAGAGGACAGGATCGTATCCGGGGGAGAGATGTCTTGGGATTTGCTAAACATGCGTGATAGCGCATCTGGCTTTTTGTTCTTGGATCCAGGTCTGTATGTCAGATGGAAGGTAAATCTTGAAAAGAAAAGTGCCCACCTGGCCTGGCGAGGTCTCAATCTCTTTGCTGTTCTTAGATATTCGAGATTCTTGTGATCTGTGTAGATTAAGATTGGATGTGCTGCTCCCTCGAGAAGGTATCTCCATTCTTCTAATGCTGCCTTAATTGCTAAAAGTTTGCGATCCCCAACGTCGTAATTCTTCTCCGCGCTAGACAGTTTACTTGAGAAGAACGCAACTGGGTGCAACAGGGCCTTGGGGCCCTGTCTTTGCGACAAGATAGCTCCCACCGCAGTTTCCGAGGCGTCCACTTCTAAGACATACGGTAAGGCCGAGTCTGGGTGCTTCAAGACGGGTGCGGATGTGAAAAACCTCTTCAGCGTTTCAAAGGCCGACTGAGCCTCTGGAGACCAGCGGAATCGGGACCCCTGTTTGGTAAGCTGTGTAATGGGGGCAATGATTGCTGAGAACCCCCGAATAAATTTTCGATAAAAGTTTGCAAAGCCTATGGAAACGTTGGATACCTTTCTTGTCACATGGAGTAGGCCAGTCCAGAAAAGCCGTTACCTTCTGGGGATCCATCCGGATACCTTCGGTGGAAATGATCAGCCCCAGAAATTGGATACTCTGGCGTTCAAACTCGCACTTCTCGGGTTTGGCATATAATCCGTGTTGTCGAAGGCGGGTCACGTTTCTGCGGTGGTGTTCTAAGGAGGAAGAAAAAATTAGCATATCATCAAGGTATACAATGACAAATAAGTCCAGGAAGTCTCTGAGAAAATCATTAATTAAATGCTGGAAGGTAGCTGGAGAGTTGCAGAGCCCGAAGGGCATCACGAGATACTCGTAATGCCCAAATCGTGTGCGGAAAGCAGTCTTCCACTCGTCTCCCTCCCGAATGCGCACCAAATTATAGGCGCCCCGAAGATCCAATTTTGTAAATATGGTAGCGGAACCAAGTCTTTGAAAAAGTTCAGGAACTAATGGAAGTAGGTAACGGTTCTTCACCGTCACCTTGTTAAGTTCACGGTAGTCCACACAGGGCCTTAACGACTGATCCTTCTTCTGGACGAAGAAAATCCCCGCCCCAGCTGGAGACGTGGAAGGGCAGATGAAGCCTTTCCTGAGATTGTCATTGATATAGTCCTTTAGTGCCACCAGCTTGCTTTCAGACAGAGGGAAAATCCTCCCAAAGGGAACTTCGGCTCCGGGGAGTAGCTCTATAGGGCAGTCATAGGGCCGATGAGGTGGGAGGATCTCTGCCCCCTTCTTACTAAACACGTCAAGGAAGCTGTGTTAGGCTGGAGGCACAAACTGACTGGTTTCAGAGTCCGTATCTAGACACAGCAGAGCGGGAACATCACAGGAGGTCTGTAGGCAGTGCTGGGTGCAGTAAGAGGAGACAAAGTTAATGCTTCCTTTAGACCAGTCGATATGGGGATCGTGGGCCTTCAACCAAGGTATACCGAGGAT
Organism: Lithobates clamitans; assembly: GCA_037952925.1. Taxonomy (NCBI): domain Eukaryota; kingdom Metazoa; phylum Chordata; class Amphibia; order Anura; family Ranidae; genus Lithobates; species Lithobates clamitans. The sequence continues at coordinate 3,803,737 of JBBGZY010000720.1, forward strand.
AACTGGGAACAGAGGGGAAGCAATGGCGTCTAGTCGTAGCAGTTCTTGGTGGTCCTGGGACATGATGGTCAGCAGAGGAATGGTTTCGTGAGTGACTGCTCCGGACTTAATGGTGGAACCATTGGCCAAGTGAACCGAGAGCTTCTGTGCTTTAGGCTGCAGGGGGATATGATGTTCGGCAGCAAAGGACAAGTCCACAAAGCAGCTGCAGGCTCCGGAATCAATTTTGGCGGTAGTCTGAAGAGTCCTTCCTGGCAGCTGTAGAGAAATGAGAATAGTAAAGTGAGCGGAGATGCTAAGCGAGCTTGGAGTTAGCGAGGCAGAAGTAGTGAAGAGAGACTTACGAGGTTTCACTGGGCAGGACCTCACGTAATGTCCAGATCCCCCGCAGTATAAGCATAAGTTCTGTTGGCGGCGGCGTTGTCGTTCTTCAACAGTAAGAGAGGGCCGCAGCAGGCCGAGTTGCATAGGTTCCGGGGCGTCAGGAGTCGGAGTGGCTGGAGCAGGTGGAGCGGGATAGGACGAGCTGGGTACCCGAGGTAACATCCACACTGGATGGGATGGAGTGGACGCTCTCTCTAGTCTTCATTCTCTCAGCCGGCGATCGATCTGGATGGATAGATCAATCAGAGTTTCTAAGGTAGGGGGTACTCCTACCCACGCTAACTCATCTTTGAGTGGTTCGGAGAGGCCCATACGAAATTGGTATCGTAGGGCGGCGTTGTTCCAGTTTGTGTCAAATGCCCATCGTCGAAATTCAGAGACGTAGTCTTCCACCGCCCTACGACCCTGTTGAAGTACATGAAGGGCCGTTTCGGCTGAAGCTGTCTGCTGAGGATCTTCGTACAGCTGGGCCATGGCACTGAAGAAAGAGGTTAAGTCGGATAAGCATTCGGCCTTCTGTTCCAGAAGGCGGTGGGCCCAGGACTGTGGCTCCCCTTGTAGCAGGGAGATTACAAAGCCGACCTTGGTAGCTTCTAAGGAGAATGTGCGCGGTTGAAGGGCAAAATACAGTTCACATGCGTTCCGAAACGCTCTAAACTTGCTGCGTTCACCCAGGAACCGGTCTGGGGTGGGTACCCGGGGCTCAGGTGGGAGAATGACCACATCAGGAGCAGGAGAAGATCCCTGAGAGGAGGCTGATGCTGAAGGTGGACCCTGTGGAGTTGCAGCACCTGTCAGGGTCTGTAGGCGTCCCTCTAGCTGAGTGTAGCCCTGCTGTAGGTCTTTGACGGCTTGTGCCAAGCTGGCCAGGTGCTGGCAAAGTTCATCCATAGGAGAGGGTCCCTGCGCAGGCTCAGACATGGCTGTCCATTACTGTCACATACCTGACTGTCACATAGCCTGATGTGCAGGGAATGGCCTCTCTTGCTCCTCTGATTCTGGCCCCCTGATAGAGTAGACAGGAGGAGCAGAAGTGCAGAGTCGCACAAGTGCCAAACAGTTCGTCTTCACTGTAATGTAGAACAGCGGCAATTGGCACGGTGCTGGAGCAGGGTTCTCCAATGAGCGGAAGATGCAGGTCGGTCAAGCCGGGTCAAACACTGGCAGGAACGTCAGGAACAGAAGCAGAGGCAAGTGCGTAGTCTGGATGCAGGCAGGGTCGGCAGCGGGCTGGCAGCGTGGTAGTAGAAGGAGCAGGCAGATGCGGAGTCAGAACAAGCCGGGTCAGATGCAGGCAGCAGGTAGCAGAGTCAGAGGCAAGCCGGGTCGGTAAACAGGTGCAGGTCTCACGGGTAAGCAGGCAGGAACACACGGGAACGCTGTAGAACGGACAGCACTGGATGCAAGCACAGACCAAGTTTAAATAGCCCCTTGGTAATGTGCACACAGGTGAACCGAAGGTGTTTTGACAGAGGCTGAGGTCACAGGTCGACTTCTCCGTCGGCCATCTTGAGTACTGGCTGGTCTTCCCTGACAGGCTGAGGTCACAGGTCGACCTCTCCTTCGGCCATCTTGAGTACTGGCTAGTCTTCCCTGACAGGCTGAGGTCACAGGTCGACTTCTCCTTCAGCCATCTTGAGTACTGGCTGGTCTTCCCTGACACAGTTACAGATCCAAGAGACCAACCTGTGATGTGTTGAAGGGGAGTTCCGAAGAAGTTGTTCTCACCCCTCAAGGGTTGTCAAGAGAGCCTGACCTTCTCACCACAAATTTAGTGAGAAGAAACCCCATCTCGCCCCCTGTGGGTACACAGAGCAGTCTCTCATCATGTGAAAACTGGTGGGAGCCTCCTCTGTCAAGTTTGTGTTGTAAACTGAGCCATTTGAGCTTGGACTCTGGCCATGAAAATGCGACTTGTTTATTATCCTACTAATGTTATGTTATATGTTATCATCTGGCGCCATCTAGTGGCCAAAATATAAATGGTCTGCATCTTTATTTTTTTTGTTGTTCAGAAGTTCAGAAGTTGACATGGAAGTGCTTTGTTTGTTTACATTTGGACATTAACTTGACCTACCCACAATGCTCATTATTCCAATTCCAGCACTTCTTCACAGTCACATGTTGAAAACGTAATTGCACATTTTAGCACTGCATGTGTCCCATTTATATTCATTTGTACACTGTCTACCACACTGTTACATGCTGGCAGCTATCACTTATATATTCTTGTATTATTGAATAGTTTCATTAACTCCCATGAACCTTAGGGAACAGAACTGCATTGTGGGAAGATAATAAAAGGGCTGGGAGCGGCCATCTTAGGTCTCTTAGACACGCATGGCCAGCCTGGGAAGATCTGTGTGAGGTCTCCAGCACAGTGCGGCCCACCTCCACGGAAGAGCGATCCGAGCAGCAGTACTGTGACACACCAGAGAGCTGGACTGATGGCGGGGCAAGACTTGGAAGGAGCCAGAGGAGCCTGTCGGAGTCATCTGGGAGTTCTGGAGCGTCTTGAACTGTGGAGCAGAGTAGCGCAGCAGTGCCAGCCGGCCGGAGACAGAACCCTGTACATCAGAGTGGAGTCATCTGACAACACTATCCTGGTTGGGTAAGAGGGCTGTTGCCTGAAAGTTTCTTGATACACTTTTATACATCCATCTACACAAGACAGAGTTGCTGGGACCCATAGTCCCGCAAGCAAAGTCAAGAGGATTTAGTACTGAGTCCCTGGCATCAAAGTTAATTTTAGTGCTGCTGTACCAGAACCTTATTTTCACATCTCCAGTCTACTTTGATCAGGACTCATTAACCCTTTGGATTACAAATCTACTTTGTTCTTTTTGCTAGCAGAAGAAAAGAAGGACTGTTTGGTAAAATACAAGGCCTTGTGTCCCTTTACTATATTGGGGTAGTGTGATACTAAATGAGGGAGCTCTCTAATTGTTGTACTACACTTTATCAAGTTAGTCTTTGATTTAGTAAAGTAATAAAGCGCGCAGGAAATAGGATAGTGCTCATAGTGAGATAAATTCACTCTGACGGTTATCCTATTTACTTTACTACACCACTCATATATTGTTTCAGACATTTTATACCTGTATTGTATCTTTGTAATATAAAGTTTAGTTGACTGTCAGACTATGTTGGTCTGACAGTACAACCATTGTAGTTTAAACCTTCTAAAACAATTACAGTAAATAAGGTTGTTATTAAAGTATAACTGTGTGAGTGTTGTTTTCCTCTTCATCACCAGCTAAGAGGAAGGTAAGGTAACTACAGATAGGTATATTATATTGAGTATTGTGAACTTGCCTTTATGATTTCGTTTTAACTGCACACTATCACACCACAGCTGTGTCAGGGGGACTGAGATATTCAAAGGGGAAACAAAGCAGAGTACAGGCCAGAATAAATCGGCAGCTCCTTCGGGATCAGTGCTACATATATATATATATGTAGTGCAGGGGTTTTGTTATCCAAGTTATCAAGCTAAATAATGTATTGTTCCTTAAGTAAGAGTTTGGTTCCCTCTAGTGTCCTTTTAATGCTATTAAGACTTTTGTTTAGTCTCTGTGAGGCAGTGTTACAAAGCATTGTGGGAGATGTAGTTTAATGAGGAATTGACTCATGTGTTAACTTAGTTTGAGAACTATTAAACCCACAAGGCCAAGTTACTGCGCTGCATGCTGGGAGCAGAAATAAAAAGGACAGCACGGCCATCTTTCAGTCTTTTGGGACATCGTTCAGCAATCAGCAAGGAGGTCTGTGTTGTATGACCAAAAGATTGTGGCCTGCGCAGCGCAGATCGGGATTGCCAGCCTCTGAGGGACTCCAGAGTACAGCTCTGCCAGCTTAGCTGTGGATCAGTGTGCAGGACATCTGAAAGTTCCTGCATGCCAGCCATCCGGAGGAGTGGTACTGCGTGGCGGAGCCATCTTTCATCAGACTGAGGCAACAGGAGGAAAGACTTGACGGAGCCTCACAGCCTTTGGTTCTATTGTGGTGAGAAGGGCACCTCCCCAGTTCAGTAAAGTACATTATTAGCTGAGTGCGTTATCTACAGGCTGCTGGTGAGACTTTTAGTCCCATAGAAGTGATCTCACTTTTCCACAAGCTGCATACAGCTGAATGTCAGGATTGTTCCCCTTGTGCTATAAAGTAAATACTGAATTCTACTCACTGATAAGGAGGAAGTATTCTAAGTGTCCTATATCTCCAGTTACACAGTTACCAGCACATCAGTTTATTCTACAGTTTGCTTTCTATTTATTTCAATGCTTTGATTACAAATACTGCAGTTTAAACCATAAGCTACCTGAAGATTCTGAAAACAAGGAACCTATATATATATATATATATATATATATATATATATATATACATTGTTCTTATATATGAGATATATTGTAGTATATGCTAGTGTGTGAATTGAGGTAGCAGCGGGAAGGTGTTCATTATAAGTTTAGGAGAGTATTGGATATCTATTTTACTGTGTGCTTGCCCATACGTTGGTCATTGAACCTGCTGTTTTCATACCAATACTGCTTGTTATCGACTGTTATTTGTTGTTTATGTTCAATTGCATTATTCTTATGTTCAATATCCACTTTAGTAAACTTCTGAGTGGTTAATTGATATTCTGTGTAAGTCTCTATCTATTACTACAGCTGATGAAGTGACGGGCCCCAAGGTTACGGTAAATATATTGTATAATGTATCATTACTATGTTTCTCTATACTGCTGGGTCCCACACTAATATTACCATACAGGTGTGCCAGAGGGGTCGAGACAGTTCTTGGGGTTGAGAGGCAAGGTGCAGAATCAAACATTCATCAGCAGCTCCTACGGGGATAGTGCTACACATGGGGGGCTCATCCGGGATGCATTCTACTCTGCAATTAAACTTCTCCCCCCTAGACGGCACCTCTATTAGCACTAGAATGGATCCCGCCACTGTGATTCAGTGGTGCAAAGCAGAAGGCGCCCGCTCAGAAGTGTGGCAATTGAGCTCCCTAGAGAGGGTTGGGCGAAAAACAAATCAGTCAAGTTGTGAAGGCACTGTCCCTAGACAGGAAAGCGTGGGTGATTGCTGTCAGACCAGATCGGGGGACCTCCAACACTCATGCACTGTTGGAATGTTGAAGGGGGGTACCCAAAAACTTCAAAGGCACGAGAGTGCAACTGGCCAACAAGACAAAGTTTTGCATAACACACCCAAAGGTTCCAGATGAGAACCCTACCAGCTCCTGGCAAGCAGAGTCGGAAAAGGGGAAAGTTTGCTCCCAGTCAACTTTGACCATGGGTGGGCTAAAGCTCGCAATACCCATAAGGAGGGACAATGCTGAAGCATGAAGCACCTGCAAAAAAGGCTCCTAACCGGAACAGCAATTAGCAGATTTGAAGCAACAATATCACCGTATGCAGGAGAAGTTCCAGGAAACCTCTAGAATGATTAAGGAGCAGATACTAGAGCTAGGTACGAAATGCAAGGACTCGACTGACAGTCATCCAAAACAAGAACCTGTCTCAGTTACTCAGAGACTTCCCCGTGGTAACTTGCCAGTGGTAACAATCAGGAAAGACTTTAAGATTGCAGGTCTGATAGGTGAAAAGGAACAGAAAGACAAGCTGTCCTATACAAACCTCATGCACCAGATCGATATGGGACTACAAAAAGGGTATCCTGAGTCTGAGATTGTGGAAACTGTAGTAAAAGCCATAGGAGAATACTAAAAAGCCATTACCAGGAGGAAAATGCTTCTGAACTGCACCAACTGGTAAACATCGCACAGCATAGTAAAGAAACTACCCAGAACTTCCTGTTCAGAGCTATTGAGTTGAAGGACCATCTGTTGTTTGTCTGCAAAGGAGAAGGCTCGGATGAACACTTCGGGACTGAGCTGATACAAAAGAAATTTTTAAGGTCAGTGGGTAGAGGACTGAGAAGTGACCACATCAAGTTAGAATTAAAGCAGTATTTGGACGATCCTTCCATTCCAGATGAAGTGCTCATTGAGAAAACTAATGAAGCCACCAACATAGAGATGGAAAGGGAAAAGAAGTGAAAGAAAGTTCAGCCCAACAACTCGACCAAAGGAGAAGAATGTCAGTCCAATGTCTTACTCCTCTGATGGGACTTTTAATAAAGGGTCACCTATAATGAAGGTACAAAAGTAGTAAGAATTTTTTTAAAATTATTCATATTTATTAAAGAATCTGTATAAAAATAATTAGCATGACCTAACAATGATACATAAATTAAAATGGATGTATGTAAGTGAGGAAAACCAGTATATGAGACAATGACCAATTGTAATGATACAGGTTGATTAAACAACAATAACCATAAGACCCGACGTTTCGAGGTAAGAAAGGGATTGACCTCTTCTTCAAGGGTAACGACAATTGGTCAGGGAGATTATTTCATCTAAAAGGTTAACAGAAGCAGAACAGGAGTAAATGGACAAGAACATATATCAGACATTCACATCAAAATCAGCAGAGAGTATGTAGTTTACATTGCATAAATCATCTACAGTAATTACAACACTTATTCATTTTAAATGTGTATATAAAAAATACTGACCACTAAAGTTCATATGAAAATTTCCATGAACATTCTCAGCATCCAGTAGGAAGCAATGCCATCCGTCACGGCTCCACAGGGGTCCAAGACCAGAAATCAGAAGAAGATGAGAAAAGAAAGAAGGAATAACCGACAGGTAGCGCAGAAACAAGATCCCAGGATTGGCTACGGTCACTCCACAAAGGACATCCCCAAAGCCAGACACCATCACCCCTTAGGTAGGGAGCTTATCAGAGCCCAAATGCTGGGGCTAAGTGATAGAGGATTCAATACCACTGGAATACAAATAATAAAAACCATTGATAAGGAATTTGTATGAAGAACCTAGTATGATTGAAACATTTCAAAAAAGGCTCCAAATTTAGTAATATAAAGCACCAGTAAGTATAGACCTAAACACATACCTAAAAGAGGCTTGAATAGAGAAGGATCAAATCAAGGAGCCAAATCCTTTGAGCAGCAAGCCAGAGGGGAAAGGATAGGTCACTGATATCAGACCCACAGGAATTCAAGGGAGCGTAGAGTTCCCTTGCCAGGTGTAACCCCAGAATTATCTATAATAGTAAAGCACATAAGGGAGACAAGGTGTGTCAATAAAAAGAAAACACCTAATAATTCCCAAAAAGCATCCTAACCTAAAAGGTACGTGGGTTTACCTGCCTGTCTCTCCTTCCTCGATAAACGTCTGTGAAGCGTCAGAAACAGCTGAGAGCTTGAGTGCCTGGAGAGTTTAAATGTGTCTTACTGAGGTGGGTGGGAGTGCCGTGATTGGGTGGCCAAGGTAGGGGGCAGTCTAGGGGGAAGGAGGACGTGCAGCATCTAGATGGATGCCCCCTGGGCATAGCGGCACGCGGCATCATCCCCCCAACACGCTCCGAGATGGGAGGCGTCCTGTGCTGGACTGGAATGGGTGTGTTTGTGACGCAAGGCTCCGTGATGGGCGGAGCCATCGCGACGTAGGGGATGCCGTCACGCGCCAGAGTCCCGCAGCGCAGAGCCGGCGTGTCCGTTGGCATGGAAACCCCTACCAACAGACTGCCAGAAAGAAAGGGGGCCAACGCGCCCTTGTTGGGGCACATATCAACCCCCCCCGGGTGCGCTGAGTGAAGGGATGCGCAGCCAAGGCAAAGAAATAGGGAAGAAGAGTGGAGACTAAGAAAGGATGGGGAAATAGCAATGAGAAATAGAAAAGAAAAGAAAAAGTGAAAGTTGGAAAGAGAACAGACAACAAGAAGGAGGAGAACCAGAAAAAGAAAAGTAAGAGATAAACAGGAAAGCACTGAAACATGGTTCCTGAGTAACCGGGAGGGATCAATCCCCACTGGATCAGACAAGGTCCTGGAACAATAAAACGTGACCATTAAATTCACACATTGTATAATGCTGTATGCTGCACCGTACATTTACAATACCGTTCAAACTCTCAAGCTTAAGATGTTATCTTGTCCCTACAGTATCAATCAAATCCTAAAAGAAGATAACCCAGAAAGGGGGGACATACTGTTAAGTAAGGTAATTCACACTCCCCAATAGCAATAAAGGATTGATCTGCCAGTAGTGAAAAAGCAATGGGTCCAAGCTAACAACTGAAACACCGAGATTAGATCAAGGTATAGGGGGTCCAAGGTAGAAACATTTTATTCTAACGATTCCCATTCTGATCCTCCAGAGGAAAAACCCTTCAAGAAAGGTCTGAAAGAGGTCGTACCATTGAGGCCGGGTGGCGTTGTCGCATTCAAGCGAAAAATCCACCTTTGTTCAGCCTGCATTAATAATTTGTTAGTATCCCCCCCTCTTGAACCAGGGTGCATTCTGTCTAGGATCAGGAAGGAAATCTTAGGGGTAATTCCTTCATGTAGATCCCTAACATGTCTCCCAAGTAAGAGGTTAGGGTTGCTGGTCTGCATAGATAAAATATGTCGATAGGCACGCCGCCAAAAAGGCTGAATGGTTTTGCCTACATAGAAGCAGAAGCAATCCCACAATAAAAGGTACACTACATTGGTTGTCTGGCAATTTGCATAGTGTTTTGGGAGATAACGTTCGCCATTAGGAAGTGTCACATTACATGTAGTTTTCATGAAACGACAATAGTTACTCCCACCACAGGTAAACGTACCTGGATATTTGCACGGGCCCCAATGTCCCAAGTCATGATATTCACATAACTCTTTTTTGAAAGTTATATCATCCGTGCAGTTTCTCTGTGTCCTCAAATATTGGCTAAAGGGAATAGATGCAATTAAAGGTGTGGGATAAAAACTGCTGGCATGCAGTATAGTGTTGCCAGCCATTGGTTTCCTGTATAAACTGCTACTACCTCTAACCCTGTCATCCTTATGAATAGTTACGTCCAAAAAAGTTATTGAGGAATTATCAAAAATCATTGTGAAGTTAAGGTTGAAATTATTTGTATTCAAACATTTCAGAAAGGGTTCAAGTTGGTCTTCTGGGTCGTTCCCTATAAGGAAAGCATCATCAATGAATCTGAGCCAGAGGCTCACATTTTTCATGAAGGGGGCCAAATTGTCAGACTAATTGATCATACGCTCCCAATCCCCCAGGTACAGGTTGGCATACGATGGGGCACAAGAAGTCCCCATCGCTACCCCCTACACCTGAAGAAAGTGGGAGCCATTGAAAGTGAAATGGTTGTGTTGGAGGATATAGTCCAAAGAGCCCAGCAGGAACTCACTCATTTTGGGATCAAATCTATTATCTTGCAAGATAATATGTCGAATACAGCTCAGACCCTAATGCCCCGTACACACGGTCGGATTTTCCGATGGGAAATGTGTGATAGGACCTTGTTGTCCGAAATTCCGACCATGTGTAGGCTCCATCACACATTTTCCATCCGATTTTCCGACACACAAAGTTTGAAAGCAGGCTATAAAATTTTCCGACAACAAAATCCGTTGTCGGAAATTCCGATCGTGTGTACACAAATCCGACGGACAGAGTGCCACACATGCTCAGAATAAATAAAGAGATGAAAGCTATTGGCCACTGCCCCGTTTATAGTCCCGACGTACGTGTTTTACTTCACCGCGTTTAGAATGATCGGATTTTCCAACAACTTTGTGTGACTGTGTGTGGAAGACAAGTTTGAGCCAACATCCGTCAGAAAAAATCCTAGGATTTTGTTGTTGTAATGTCCGAACAAAGTCCGACCATGTGTACGGGGCATTACTGTGGGGTATCGAGCTGTATAAAGCTTCCACGTCGATCGCCACCAAGGTCGATGTGGAGGAGATGGTCATTCCATCCAGGATCTGTAATAAATGAAGAGTCTCACGAAGATAGCTAGGAAGGATAGTCACAAATGGGCGCAAATGCCCATCAATAAATGTGCTGATTTTCTCCGTTATTGAGCCATTCCCAGACACTATGGGTCTACCTGTTGGCCGTTTGACACATTTATGCAGCTTCGGTAGGGCATAAAATGTTGGAATTTTAGGTTGTTTGATTCTAATGAACTCCCATTCTGATTTGCTAATAACCTGTTGTTCGAAAGCGGAGTCTACCAAGGAATAAAATTCCTGGTTAAATTTAGTAATTTTGTTTGCTTGAATTTTACAGTACCATTTTTTGTTTTCCAAGATTTTCATGCACATATCAACGTACTGTGTATTGTCCATGACAACAATATTGCCCCCCTTGTTGGAGGGTTTTATTGTTATATGTGGATGATCGTGGATTTTGGATCCAAACGTGGTTCTAATGGAAGTGGGTCCAATGGGAAACATTCAAAAAAACGTAATACCGAAACCCACAATACTTCTGTCCAATATCAGGGCCCACCAGGAACTCATAATAAAAATCCACCAATTAGAAATTTGGTTCCTCCAACTTCTCAATCAGAGATCAACTCTCTCTTTGCAAGACTAAGGCGCTACTGCAACACTGCCGAGTGTAATACACGAGGGCAGTGGAGCAGTAGGTTTTAATACCATCGACCCACAATGATATGGGGATGTGGGAGGTACGCCTACACATTCATTGGAAATGTCAGTCCAAGATCTAAACGTGGTAAATTTATCCACGCACGTACTCTCTCATTCGGAACTAAAAATCCTTTCACGTGGATTAAGTTTCTGCCCTAATCAAAATATTAATAAATTTGAAGCCATAAAAGACCTCCAACTATTCGCTCGCAAATTAATTTTAAAACAGATGTATCCAAACTCAACACCTTCCCAACCTAATTTTGAGTCACAAGAATTGAAGGCCTTAGACACTCTGGTCAGTCTATTGGAGGAAAACGAACCCCCCGACTTGATTGACCAGATTGATTTAGAACACCTGTTGGGTCGTTTTGACCATACTGAACTTCCTCCCATGCCCAAATTCAAAAAGAAATCAGACAAATTTTTCCCTCTGAACACCAATTCTAACATTTTAGCATTCGTTAAGCTAGTAGGCAAGGAGATTTGCAAGATCAAAACCAACCAATCTGATGGCGGTAATCTATCAAGTGAGGAAAGAGCTGCATTAAAAGCACTCCACGATCATCCACATATAACAATAAAGCCCTCCACAAGAGGGGCAATATTGTTGTCATGAACAATATACAGTACGTTGATATGTGCATGAAAATCTTGGAAAACAAAAAATGGTACTGTCAAATTCAAGCAAACAAAATTACTAAATTTAACCAGGAATTTTATTCCTTGGTAGACTCCGCTTTCGAACAACAGGTTATTAGCAAATCAGAATGGGAGTTCATTAGAATCAAACAACCTAAAATTCCAATATTTTATGCCCTACCGAAGCTGCATAAATGTGTCAAACGGCCAACAGGTAGACCCATAGTTTCTGGGAATGGCTCAATAACGGAGAATCTCAGCACCTTTATTGATGGGCATTTGCGCCCATTTGTGACTATCCTTCCTAGCTATCTTCGTGATACTCTTCATTCATTACAGATCCTGGATGGAATGACCATCTCCTCCACGTCGACCTTGGTGGCGATTGATGTGGAGGCTTTATACAGCTCGATACCCCACAGTAATGCCCCGTACACATGGTCGGACTTTGTTCGGACATTCCGACAACAAAATCGGATTTTGTTGTCGGAAAATTTTATAGCCTGCTTTCAAACTTTGTGTGTCGGAAAATCGGATGGAAAATGTGTGATGGAGCCTACACATGGTCGGAATTTCCGACAACAAGGTCCTATCACACATTTCCCGTCGGAAAATCCGACCGTGTGTACGGGGCATTAGGGTCTGAGCTGTATTCGACATATTATCTTGCAAGATAATAGATTTGATCCCAAAATGAGTGAGTTCCTGCTGGGCTCTTTGGACTATATCCTCCAACACAACCATTTCACTTTCAATGGCTCCCACTTTCTCCAGGTGCAGGGGGTAGCGATGGGGACTTCTTGTGCCCCATCGTATGCCAACCTGTACCTGGGGGAGTGGGAGCGTATGATCAATCAGTCTGACAATTTGGCCCCCTTCATGAAAAATGTGAGCCTCTGGCTCAGATTCATTGATGATGTTTTCCTTATATGGGACGGCCCACAAGACCAACTTGAACCCTTTCTGAAATGTTTGAATACAAATAATTTCAACCTTAACTTCACAATGACTTTTGATAATTCCTCAATAACTTTTTTGGACGTAACTATTCACAAGGATGACAGGGGTTGAGTTAGTAGCAGTTTATACAGGAAACCAACGGCTGGCAACACTATACTGCATGCCAGCAGTTTTCATCCCACACCTTTAATTGCATCTATTCCCTTTAGCCAATATTTGAGGACACGGAGAAACTGCACGGATGATATAACTTTCAAAAAAGAGGCTGACCTCTTGAGGGAAAGATTACTCCTGCGGGGCTACTCCAAATCATGTCTTAAAAAGGCTTATAATTGGGCATTACTGAAACCAAGGAAAGAATTGTTTTACAACCCCTCTTCTAAAAACATAAAAAAAAATCAGATTTCTATCATAACAAAATACTGTAATCAACATGAAACTTTCAAAAAGATTGCCAGTAAATACTGGCATCTTCTCTCTATGGACCCTACCATATATCCATATGTGAGTAAACGTCCTTTCACCTTCAGAAGGGCGAGATCCCTTAAAGATTATCTGGTGTCCAGTGAATATCATGACTTGGGACATCGGGACCCGTGCAAATATCCAGGTACGTTTACCTGTGGTGGGTGTAACTATTGTAGTTTCATGAACACTACACGTAATATAACACTTCCCAATGGCGAACGTTATTGCCCAAAACACTATGCAAATTGCCAGACAACCAATGTAGTGTACCTTTTATTGTGCGACTGCTTCTGCTTTTATGTAGGCAAAACCATTCAGCCTTTTTGACGACGTGCCTATCGACATATTTTATCTATGCAGACCAGCAACCCTAGCCTCCCACTTGGGAGACATGTTAGGGATCTACATGAAGGAATTACCCCTAAGATTTCCTTCCTGATCCTAGACAGAATGCACCCTGGTTCAAGAGGGGGGGGTACTAACAAATTATTAATGCAGGCTAAACAAAGGTGGATTTTTCGCTTGAATGCGACAACGCCACCCGGCCTTAATGGTACGGCCTCATTCAGACCTTTCTTGGAGGGTTTTTCCTCTGGAGGATCAGAATGGGAATCGTTATAATAAAATGTTTCTACCTTGGACCCCCTATAACTTGATCTAATCTCGGTGTTTCAATTGTTAGCTTGGACCCATTGCTTTTTCACTACTGGCAGATCAATCCTTTATTGCTATTGGGGAGTGTGAATTACCTTACTTAACAGTATGTCCCCCCTTTCTGGGTTATCTTCTTTTAGGATTTGATTGATACTGTAGGGACAAGATAACATCTTAAGCTTGAGAGTTTGAACGGTATTGTAAATGTACATTATACAATGTGTGAATTTAATGGTCATGTTTTATTGTTCCAGGACCTTGTCTGATCCAGTGTCTGATCCAGTGGGGATTGATCCCTCCCGGTTACTCAGGAACCATGTTTCAGTGCTTTCCTGTTTATCTCTTACTTTTCTTTTTCTGGTTCTCCTCCTTCTTGTGGTCTGTTCTCTTTCCAACTTTCACTTTTTCTTTTCTTTTCTATTTCTCATTGCTATTTCCCCATCCTTTCTTAGTCTCCACTCTTCTTCCCTATTTCTTTGCCTTGGCTATGCGTCCCTTCACTCGGCACACCCGGGGGGGTTAATATGTGCCCCAACAAGGGCGCGTTGGCCCCCCCTCTTTCTGGCAGTCTGTTGGTAGAGGTTTCCATGCCAACGGACACGCCGGCTCTGCGCTGCGGGACTCTGGTGGGTGACGGCATCCCCTACGTCGCGATGGCTCCGTCCATCATGGAGCCTCGCGTCACAAACACGCCCATTCCAGTCCAGCACAGGACGCCTCCCATCTCGGAGCGTGTTGGGGGGTTGACGCCGCGCGCCGATATGCCCGGGGGGCATCCATCTAGATGCTGCACGTCCTCCTTCCCCCTAGACTGCCCCCTACCTTGGCCACCCAATCACGGCACTCCCGCCCACCTCAGTAAGACACATTTAAACTCTCCAGGCACTCAAGCTCTCAGCTGTTTCTGACGCTTCACAGAGGAGGAAGGAGAGACAGGCAGGTAAACCCCATACCTTTTAGGTTAGGATGCATTTTGGGAATTATTAGGTGTTTTCTTTTTATTGACACACCTTGTCTCCCTTATGTGCTTTACTATTATAGATAATTCTGGGGTTACACCTGGCAAGGGAACTCTATGCTCCCTTGAAATCCTGTGGGTCTGATATCAGTGACCTATCCTTTCCCCTCTGGCTTGCTGCTCAAAGGATTTGGCTCCATGATTTGATCCTTCTCTTTTCAAGCCTCTTTTAGGTATGTGTTTAGGTCTATACTTACTAGTGCTTTATATTACTAAATTTGGAGCCTTTTTTGAAATGTTTCAATCATACTAGGCTCTTCATACAAATTCCTTATCAATAGTTTTTATTATTTGTATTCCAGTGGTATTGAATCCTCTATCACTTAGCCCCAACATTTGGGCTCTGATAAGCTCCCTACCTAAGGGGTGACGGTGTCTGGCTTTGGGGATGTCCTTTGTGGAGTGAACGTAGCCAATCCTGGGATCTTGTTTCTGCGCTACCTGTCAGTTATTCCTTCTTTCTTTTCTCATCTTCCTCTGATTTCTGGTCTTGGACCCCTGTGGAGCCATGACGGATGACATTGCTTCCTACTGGATGCTGAGAATGTTCATGGAAATTTTCATATGAACTTGAGTGGTCAGTATTTTTTATATACACATTTAAAATGAATAAGTGTTGTAATTACTGTAGATGATTTATGCAATGTAAACTACATACTCTCTGCTGATTTTGATGTGAATGTCTGATATATGTTCTTGTCCATTTACTCCTGTTCTGCTTCTGTTAACCTTTTAGATGAAATAATCTCCCTGACCAATTGTCGTTACCCTTGAAGAAGAGGTCAACCCCTTTCTTACCTCGAAACTTCGGGTCTTATGGTTATTGTTGTTCAATCAACCTGTATCATTACAATTGGTCATTGTCTCATATACTGGTTTTTCCTCACTTACATGCATCCATTTTAATTTATGTATCATTGTTAGGTCATGCTAATTATTTTTATACAGATTCTTTATTAAATATTAATAATTTAAAAAAAAATTCTTACTACTTTTTTACCTTCATTAGAGGTGACCCTTTATTAAAAGTCCCGTCAGAGGAGTTGCACTCCTGTGGAGTGTGTTTTGGTTCTGTAGAATAATTGGGATGGGGGTTCACCTCTAAAAAACTATAACGCTTATTGGGACGACACCTCCTTTTTTCTGTCCAATGTCTTACAGTGCTTCCAGGAACCCAGTGTTCTGACAGCGACCGCTGACGCAATATCTTGGTCCCCACCCATCCAGCAATTGTCAATGAGCGACTCCGAACTGGAAAAGCTGATGCTCCAGATGCAAAAGGAGATGTTATAGATGATGGCCCTGGTGACCGCCAAACTAATTGCTTTACCGGGTGATGAAGTTTCAGTACCCAAGAAGCCGTTAAGATCTATGGTTGCTCGGGTGGAGAAAACAGCAAACCAAGGGATCTGTTTCAACTGCGGAGGAGTTGGACATTATCGCCAAGTGTGCCCAAGCCCAGTAAAGCCTGAGACACAGTGCCAAAAGCTGACGAGAAACTCCAGAGGGCCCTGGTGAAGGAGTCAACTGGGTGCCCTGTTACATCAGCTAGCTTCAAAAAACCCAACGACATAAAGAAACCACAGCGGGATTCCAAGCTCCCACAGAGGGCTCCCGTTGTTGCCTCTGAGTGGCTCAGTGTCCCACTCCCTTTGACCCAGGCTACCCGCATCAGAGAGTCAATGCATACCAGACTCCCAGAGCTCAACAGAGGCTCAAGCTGGATCAAAACTTCCACAAGAAAGGAGTGCAGATATGAACCACCGAACAGGCCCAGCCTGCTACTTCTCACAAATTCTCTCCCAAGTTAGTGGGACCTTTTCCAGTTGTCTCCATCCAGGTAGAGGGAATCTACAGCAAGGCCCTCTTGGATACTGGAGCTCAAGTGACTCTCCTCAACAGGGACTTTTATAACAAGCACCTCAAACACTTACCACTGCAGAAGTTAGAAGAGCTGTAGATATCGGGCAATGGGACTCAGAACTTCCCCTATGATGGCTATCTACCTATCGAGCTGACCTTTGACCCCTCCGCCTGCCTTTGCCTGGGAAGGCAGAGATCTTTGATACTTTAGCGTTGGTCTGTCCTCATCCACCAGGGGCTAGTAAAAGCTCCCTCATCAT
This sequence comes from Lithobates clamitans, assembly GCA_037952925.1. Taxonomy (NCBI): domain Eukaryota; kingdom Metazoa; phylum Chordata; class Amphibia; order Anura; family Ranidae; genus Lithobates; species Lithobates clamitans. The sequence goes on from JBBGZY010000720.1 coordinate 3,820,523, forward strand.
AGGGACTAATACTGATCTTGTGAGAAGGCTGCTAACACCTCTTGTTCAAGAGCAGGGCACTTCAACCACAAGTGTGCACCCCATGTTGAGACAAGCCTATCAGCACTGGTACAAGAAGAGAAGGCCCCAGCTGATGGAGTGGGAAGGGTCTGGCGCTTGGACCGGAGTGAGAGAGTGTTACAACCCCGTGAGGTAGCTTGTTTGAGGGCATCCATCAAGCTGAATTGGAAGCCATCAGGCCCTTTCATTGTCCTTGAAGCAGATGGTCAAAACGAAGACATGGGGTTGGAGATTCTAAGAGTGAGAGTTTCTAAAGTGGTCCCAACTAAGGCATTAAAGAGAAGTCACGGGAAGATCTCAGTTAGTGTTTGCAACACAACAGCCTCACCTGTGAAGATGCCAGCCTGGATGTTGTTGGGGAAAGTAAACCCAGCTACCCCGGTCTCACCGTGTGATTTGAGAGGGGAAGGAAAAGATGGAATCCCTGTGGAAGAGTTCTATCCAAAGAATACCCCCTCTCACCTGCCTGGATGGAAAGTGCCAGGACCCAACTCCTAAGATGGCGAGCTGCATTCTCGAAGAGCGAGTTTGATGTTGCACGTGCAAAAAGTTCCCAACATTGGATCCGTCTTCAAGAGGACAAGCCTTTCCGAGAAAGGGTTAGATGGATTTCTTTAGGGGACTTGGAAGACCTGCGAGAACAGCTGGCAGAATTGAAGAGAGCAGGTGTCATTTGAGAGTCTAGGAGTCCATACGCTTCCCCAATAGTGGTGATGAGGAAGAAGAATGGGTCACTTTGGTTGTGTATCGACTACAGGATGCTAAACCGGAGGACCATTCCTGATCAATGTAACACCCCAAGGATAGAAGACACCTTGCAGAGCCTGTCAGGGGCAAAATGGTTTAGCATGGTGGATTTGAAGAGTGGGTACTACAAATCCCCATTCACCCTGAAGATCGGGAGAAGACCACTTTCATTACCCCAGTGGGATCTTTCGAATTTGACCGCATGCCTCAAGGCCTGTCTGGTGCCCCAGCCACCTTTCAAAGATTGACGGAGAAGACTGTGGGTGAAAGAAACCTGTTTTAAGTGTTGGTGTACTTAGATGACATCATTGTGTTTGGCAAGACTTTGGAGGAGCAGGAAGAGCGACTGGAAAAGGTCCTGAAGAGACTCCATGATGAAGGCTTGAAGCTCTCCATGGAAAAAATGCCAGTTTTTTCAACCTTTGGTCAATTGTCTGGGCAATATCGTGTCTGCTGAAGGAGTAAACACAGACCCTCAGAAGCTGGAAGCCATCACCTCTTGGCCGAGACCCACTAATGTGACCGAGCTTAGGTCATTTCTGAGATTCTGCTCGTATTACCGGAGATTCATTGAGGGGTTTGCTAAAATAGCTTGCTCACTCAATGAGCTATTGAAGAGTGAAGAGGAAGGCGACGATCCAGATTCAGTTAAGTCTATAAAACCAGCAGGAGGGCCCAGAAAGCCCAAAGGGTCCAGCCAGGAACAAGCCCAGTGTGAGGAGGCTTTCAGGCAGCTTAAGTTGAGCCTTACAACTGCCCCAGTCTTGGCCTATGCAGAACCAGCTAAGCCGTACAAACTGCATGTAGATGCCAGCCGAGATGGATTAAGCGGAGTGCTGTATCAAGAACATGATGGGCACATAAGGCCTGTTGCCTATGTAAGTCAGAGTTTGGCACCTGCTGAGAAGAACTACCCCACACACAAGCTTGAGTTCCTGGTCTTGAAGTGGGCAGTAATGGATAAACTGAGGGACTACTTATATGGAGCAGAGTTTGTAATCAAGACAGAAAATAATCCCCTCACATACCTAATCACCACCGCCAAGTTGGATGCCACGGGCCACAGATGGTTGGCTGCTCTATCAGGTTTTACCTTCAGCTTGAAGTACCGGCCAGGGATGGGGAACAAGGATGCAGATGCTTTGTTGAGAAGACCCCACTGTTCCCGACACTCCCAAGAAGAGTGGACTCAGCTGACCCCTGAGGGGATGAGAGCCCTTTGTCAAGGAACAGAACAGCAAACAAGAGGTGGAGCCAGGGCTGAGGAAGTTGGAGTGTCCGCCGCTGGGGTGCCCAGGTGCTATTGCAGCGTCACCCAAGTCAGGGATGAAGGTCTGCCAAAGCTTTAAAAAAAAGACCTGTGTAGGGATCAGTTGGAAGATCCCCCCTGTAGTTTGCATTAAAGGCTTTAGAGAGCAAACGCCCTGACTTGCTCCTTACTGCCCCTCTAAAAGAGGGCCGTTTATTGCACCGAGAGTGGGATTGATTGCAACTGCAACAAGGAGTGGTCTACCAAAGGGGCCCTTCTGAAGATCCTGAAGAGAAATGGTAGTTGTTCCTACCAGAGAAACATCAGGAGACAGTGTTAATTGCTCTGCATTAGGGATGAGCTTCGAGTTCGAGTCAAACTCATGTTCGACTCGAACATCGGCTGTTCGCAAGTTCGCCGAACAGCAAACAATTTGGGGTGTTCTCGGCAAATTCGAATGCCGCGGAACACCCTTTAAAAGTCTATGGGAGAAATCAAAAGTGCTAATTTTAAAGGCTTATATGCAAGTTATTGTCATAAAAAGTGTTTGGGGACCTGGGTCCTGCCCCATGGATCAATGCAAAAAAAAGTTTTTAAAGCAGCCGTTTTTTCAGGAGCAGTGATTTTAATAATGCTTAAAGTCAAACAATAAAAGTGTAATAAATTTAAATTTCATACCTGGGGGTGTCTATAGTATGCCTGTAAATGGTCGCTTGTTTCCCATGTTTAGAACAGTCTGACAGCAAAATGACATTTCAAAGGAAAAAAGTCATTTAAAACTACTCGCGGCTATTGCATTGCCGGTCTGACAATACACATAAAAGTTCATTGATAAAAACGGCATGGGAATTCCCCACAGGGGAACCCTGAACCAAATTAAAGAAAAAAATGATGTGGGGGTCCCCCTAAATGCCATACCAGGCCCCTCAGGTCTGGTATGGATATTAAGGGGAACCCCGGCCAAAATTTAAAAAAAAACCGGTGTGGGGTCCCCCCAAAAATCCATACCAGACCCTTATCCGAGCATGCAACCTGGCAGGCCACAGGAAAAGAGAGCGTCCCCCCCTTCTGAACCGTACCAGGCCACATGCCCTCAACATTGGGAGGGTGCTTTGGGGTAGCCCCCAAAACACCTTGTCCTCATGTTGATGAGGACAAGGGCCTCATCCCCACAACCCTGGCCAGTGGTTGTGGGGGTCTGCGGGCAGGGGGCTTATCGGAATCTGGAAGCCCCCATTCAACAAGGGGACCCCCAGATCCCAGGCCCCCCCTGTGTGAAATGGTAAGGGCCTACCATTTCACTAAAAAACTGTCAAAAATGTTAACAATGACAAGAGACAGTTTTTGACAATTCCTTTATTTAAATGCTTCTTCTTTCTTCTATCTTCCTTCATCTTCTTCTCCTTCTGGTTCTTCTGGCTCTTCTGGTTCTTCCTCCGGTGTTCTCGTCCAGCATCTTCTAAGTGGCGTCTTCTATCTTTTTTCTCCTCGGGCCGCTCCGCACCCATGGCATGGGGGGAGGCTCCTGCTCTTCTCTTCATCTTCTTCTCTTCTTCATCTTCTTCTCTTCTTCATCTTCTTCTCATTTTCTCTTCTTCTCTTCTTCATCTTCTTCTCCGGGCCGCTTCGCATCCATGCCGGCATGGTGGGAGGCTCCCGCTGTGTGACGCGTCTCCTCTTCTGACGGTTCTTAAATAAAGGGGGTGGGGCCATCCGGTGACCCTGCCCCCCTCTGACGCATGGGACAGGACGGGACTTCCCTGTGGCATTCCCCGCGCGTCAGAGGGGGGCGGGGTCACCGGGTGGCCCTGCCCCCCGTTATTTAAGAACCGTCAGAAGAGGAGACGCGTCACACAGCGGGAGCCTCCCACCATGCCAGCATGGATGCAGAGCGGCCCAGAGAAGAAGATGAAGAAGAGAAGAAGAGAAGAAGAGAAGAAGATGAAGAAGAGAAGAAGATGAAGAGAAGAGCAGGAGCCTCCCCCCATGCCATGGGTGCGGAGCGGTCCGAGGAGAAGAAGATAGAAGACGCCATGGAGGAGATGCTGGACGAGAACACCGGAGGAAGAACCAGAAGAGCCAGAAGAACCAGAAGAAGAAGAAGAAGATGAAGGAAGATAGAAGAAAGAAGAAGCATTTAAATAAAGGAATTGTCAAAAACTGTCTCTTGTCATTTTTAACATTTTTGACAGTTTTTTAGTGAAATGGTAGGGGTAAAAGTACCCCCTTACCATTTCACACAGGGGGAGGCCGGGATCTGGGGGTCCCCTTGTTAAAGGGGGCTTCCAGATTCCAATAAGCCCCCCGCCCGCAGTCCCCCACAACCACCAGCCAGGGTTGTGGGGATGAGGCCCTTGTCCTCATCAACATGGGGACAAGGCGTTTTGGGGGGCTACCCCAAAGCACCCTCCCAATGTTGAGGACATGTGGCCTGGTACGGTTCAGGAGGGGGGCGCTCTCTCATCCTCCCTCTTTTCCTGTGGCCTGCCAGGTTGTGTGCTCAGATAAGGGTCTGGTATGAATTTTTGGGGGGACCCCATGCCGTTTTTTTTTTTAATTTTGGAGCAGGGTTTCCCTTAAAAGCCATACCAGACCTGAAGGGCCTGATATGGAATTTAGGGGGACCCCCACGTCATTTTTTTTTTAAATTTTGGTTCGGGGTTCCCCTGTGGGGAATTCCCATGCCGTTTTTATCAATGAACTTTTATGTGTATTGTCGGACCGGCAATGCAATAGCCGCGAGTAGTTTTAAATGACTTTTTTCCTTTGAAATGTCATTTTGCTGTCAGACTGTTCTAAACACGGGAAACAAGCGACCATTTACAGGCATACTATAGACACCCCCAGGTATGAAATTTAAATTTATTACACTTTTATTGTTTGACTTTAAGCATTATTAAAATCACTGCTCCTGAAAAAACGGCTGCTTTAAAAACTTTTTTTTGCATTGATCCATGGGGCAGGACCCAGGTCCCCAAACACTTTTTATGACAATAACTTGCATATAAGCCTTTAAAATTAGCACTTTTGGTTATTCATGTTCGTGTCCCATAGACTTTAACGGTGTTCGCGTGTTCGAACAAACTTTTTTTCCTGTTTGCATGTTCTGGTGTGAACCGAACAGGGGGGTGTTTGGCTCATCCCTACTCTGCATGACCATCATGGCCATCTAGGGTCTGAGAGGACTTTCCAACTGGTGAGGGACTGATTCTATTGGCCCCGCATACAGACTGAAGTTGAGGGCTACTGCCTCTCTTGCCTTAGATGTATTCAAAGGAAGACTTTGCCCCAATGAACCACCCCAGTGGGCCACCTCCAGAGCCAAGGATCATAGGAGCTGGTGTGCATTGACTTTCTGTGTTTGGAGTCTGATCTGAGTGGGCAGGGAAATATCCTGGTGATAACCGACCATTTCACCCGTTATGCCCAGGCATTTCCTACAAGGGATCAACAGGCATCCACGGTGCCCAAAATCCTAGTAGAGAAATTCTTTGTACATTATGACTTGCCCCGGCGTATCCACCCCGACCAAGGGAGAGACTTTGAGAGCAGCCTCATTAAGAAACGTTTAGATTTTCTGGGGATCCAGAAATCTAGAACCACAGCAAACCATCCTCAAGGAGATCCTTAACCAGAGAGCACATAGCGGCTATCGTGCATGCTTACAACAGCACTGCCAGTGATGCCACAGGATACTCCCCTTATCGCTTGATGTTTGGGCGAGAGGCCCGGCTACCAATAGATCTAGCTTTTGGCACATCCCCGGGCTATACCTCAGCAACTTCCCACAATGGGTATGTGGACCGACTGCAGAGAAGCCTGAAAACCTGAGACTGAGTGACTGCTGCGGACACACACGGCTGCAGCATTCTCTCGTGAGACCTTCACCCTCCTCCATCCTCCATTTATTGGACAGCACCCCACCAGGAGTTTACAAGTCAAAAGATCTCCCCTCCACCCAGCCAGTGACAGGTTCACGCCACCCCATAACCATTTATCTACTAACTTAAAGGAGAACCTACACACCATCTACTATCACATAGAACGCTTGAACGTGGACTGGTATGGAACACAGAAAATCGCATCTTCCATTTCAGGCCGCTTTTTCCAACTAGCCATCAAGATGATGTACATACTATGGCCTACTGGCATATAGAGACTGCACCCTGGTTCTCAAATAGGCTCTGATGAAGAGGTCATCCTCGAAACGCGTTAGCCAACTCTAAATACCTGCCTTAACATGGGCTCATGATATTCCTAACCCATTTTTAATTTTTCATGTCTTTTATATTTTGTCACCTGTTTGCATGATACGTAGTATTGGTATTATTCAACTGCTTTTATTTGCTCTTTATTTCCTCCGAAATAAATTTTATATGTTTTGATGTAAGCTTGATCACGCGCCCTTCATCCACAACTCTCCACGAAGCCTGAAAACCACCTATGATTAGGCTCAAGCTGCTTCAGATGCCCGAGGACAGAGGAACAAGAGTAATTTTGATCTCTGGGTGCGAGTACAGGACCAGGCGATAGAGTACTGTTGAGGAATCTAGGTATACCTGGGAAACACAAATTGGCTGATCACTGGAAGTTGCAGCCCTATGTTGTTTGCAGACAACTCCCAGGACTGCCAGTGTACCAGATTCGGCAAGAGGGATGCACAGGCCCATTAAAGACTCGGCATCTCAATCACCTTTTGCCTCTGTCAGAAGCAGTTTGTGTAGCACCGCAATAAGATTCACCATCCACATCTGCCACCTCTCAGAGACCCCGATCAGTGACTAGATCTCAGTCTGGGCATCTTGCTGTAGATGATGAAGATGCTGAAGATGAAGATATGGGAATAGACTGGTTGTGGTCATCTCACACACCAGAGATTTCTACCAGCCCTTTCCCTCATCCCATGGTGACAGACAGTGGAATTCTTTGCCCAGAGTCCCCTGAATTTGTGCCACTAGATCTTCAGAAAGTCTGGTAGATCCTCAACAGTCCTTGATGGGAACAGACTCTGAGGGTTTCTTCTTCATTAATTGAAGCTGAAATGCAGGAGGCTGAAGGGGATGATAAGGAGGAAGAAGTGGTTCTGGATAAAGATGACACCAGTTTGCTTGAAACACCAGTACCTAAAGAACAGAGAGTGAAGAGAATCATTCACCCACCCAAGAGACTAACCTATGACGTTCTGGGTGAATGCTCTGAGGAGATTTGTCTTACCTCAAAAAGGACTCCTGAAATGCCTGGTCCTTCCACCGCTGATTTGGTGGAGGACAATTCCATTTCACCCCCTGGCACCCTTCCTGTGAAAACTTGTTGGAGGCTCCTCTGTCAGTTCTGTGTCATCGCAAAAACATGTAACAGGTCACTAATTCTGACTGTCTTTGGGGACCAAAGATTTCAAGTGGGGGAGTATATAGCGCAGGGGTTTTGTTACCCAAGTTATCATGCTAAATAATGTATTGTTCCTTAAGTAAGAGTTTGTCTCCTTCTAGTGTCCTTTTAATGCTATTAAGACTTTTGTTTAGTCTATGTGAGGCAGTGTTGCAAAGCATTGTGGGAGATGTAGTTTAATGAGGAACTGACTCATGTCTTAATTTAGTTTTTAGAACTATTAAACTCACAAGGCCAAGTTATTGCGCTGCATGCTGGGAGTAGAAATAAAAAGGACAGCGTGGCCATCTTTCAGTCTCTTGGGACGTTGTTCAGCAATCAGCAAGGAGGTCTGTGTTGTGTGACCAAAAGATTGCTGCCTGTATGGTGCAGAGCGTGATCGCCAGCCTCTGAGGGACTCCAGAGTATAGCTCTGCCAGCTTAGCTGCAGATCAGTGTGCAGTCCGGGACATCTGAAAGTTCCTGCATGCCATCCATCTGGAGGAGCGGTACAGCATGGCGGAGCCATCTTTCATCAGACTGAGACAACAGGAGGAAAGACTGGACAGAACCTTACAGCCTCTGGGTCTATTGTGGTGAGAAGGGCACCTCCCCAGTTCAGTAAAGTACATTATTAGCTGAGTGCGTTATCTACAGACTGCTGGTGAGACTTGTAGTCCCACAGAAATGATCTCATTTATCCACAAGCTGCATACAGCTGAATTTCAGGATTGTTCCCCTTGTGCTATAAAGTAAATACTGAATTGTACTCACTGATAAGAAGGAAGTATTCTAAGTGTCCTATATCTCCAGTTACACAGTTACCAGCATATCTGTTTATTCTACAGTTTGCTTTCTATTTGTTTCAATGCTTGGATTACAAATACTGCAGTTTAAACCATAAGCTACCTGAAGATTCTGAAGACAAGGAACTTTTACCATTTTCTGCAAATCATCACAGTTCTACTTTACATTTCCATTAGTACTTTGAATTGCAACCTAGGGGAGCCCTTGAGCATATATATATATATATATATATATATATATATATATATATATATATATATTACATTGTTTTTATATGTGAGATATATTGTAGTAAATGTTGGTGTATGAACTGAGGTAGCAGCGGGAAGGTGTGTGCCTGTCTGCATACACCCCCATACGGTGGCCATTGAACCTGCTGTTTTCATACCAATACTGCTTGTTATCGACTGTTATTTGTTGTTTATATTCAATTGCATTATTCTTATGTTCAATATCAACTTTAGTAAACTTCTGAGTGGTTAATTGATATTCTGTGTGAGTCTCTATCTATTACTACAGCTGATGAAGTGACGAGCCCCAAGGTTACAGTAAATATATTGTATAGTGTATCATTACTGTGTTTCTCTATGCTGGGTCCCACACTAATATTACCATACAGGTGTGCCAGAGGGGTCGAGACAGTCCTTGGGGTTGAGAGGCAGGGTGCAGAATCAAACATTCATCAGCAGCTCCTACAGGGGTAGTGCTATATATATATATATATATATATATATATATATATATATAATAAAATACAACTGGTATTAACCTCTTTCCACCCAGCCTATTGTAAAACAATGGCTGGGCAGGAGCACTGTTGTTTTTGGAGGACATCATATGACGTTCTCCCAGGATCACGCCACAATCTGTCACGTGCCATGTCCACACACAGCCAATGACAGATCACTGTACCAGCCCACTGCCGGTACCATGTGACCACTGTGGCCACTCACAGCAGATCACATGACAGTTGTACAGAATGAAAAGCTTTGTTTTATATGTCTTTCGTTTTATATGTCTTTTGTTTGCTGGGACCGCGCACGTGCGTATGCACGCATGTGCAGAACATTCTGGCGCACAGCCAGCTTATTTAAGCTGTGTATGCCAAGCATGCAGTGCTTCCAGAAGGCAGCTGTAAGACACAGTGCAGGCTCTGAACCAGGCACTTGCCGCGGTTCATTTCTCCTAACCCAGGTCACGTGAGTCACCAGGTGTTGCTTGGCAGGCTAAAGGTACTTAGCAGGATTGTTGTATAGGGGCTTGGTGAGTCCTATTAAAGGGTCTCCCTTCTGAGGTGTGTTAATACTACACCCAGGTACTCCCTTTTTGTGGCTAGTAAATGTCTTCAAAAATGAGGAGCGGGACTAAAACTACAGGGAGTGCACACTTATGTCATCAGTAGTTCCTGATGAACCTAGTCATATCCCCAGTGTTGTACCCCTGAAGGACCAGAGGCTTCCGGGCAATCTGAGCCGCTGCGCCTATCTGGGATTGTGCCTACAGTCAAGGCTGCTGCTTCACCCTTTATCACTAAGGATGAACTGTCCTCAGCCTTAGCCGGGTTAGAGCACAGGATTGCTGGTATGTTTGACTCCATCCTGCAGGGTGGCAAAAAGCGTGACAGATCCCCCTCCCCGAAGCCTCCTAGTCTGAAGCAGGAATGGGTTGAGGATGGGGAAGAGCTTAAAGTTCAAGATTCTGTGGATGGCCTGGTGGATGAGTCTGCTTTCGAGCAATCTGGACAAGAAGATATCCAGTTGATGCCTGCCCCTATCAATCACAGAGGCTTTTGATCCTGACTCTTACCAAAATGGTTTGTTCTGCCTTTAAGTTGCCTCTTGCAGAGGTTACTGAGCCTCCCTGGTCCTTTTTGGGATCCCTGAGGCCTCTACAGGCCACACAGACTTTCCCCTTACACCCTCTGTTGGAACAGGCGGTGTATGCTGATTGGGAACATCCTGACAGGATTTTTGTTCCTCCTAAGAGGTTTTCCATTTTATATCCCATGAATGAAAAATTTGTTAAGAAGTGCAGCATGCCAGCCGTAGATGCAGCAGTCTCTTCCTTAAACAAGAACTTGACTTGTCCGGTAGATAACGCACAGGGCTTTAAAGACCCTGTTGACAAGAAATTGGAGTCATTATTAAAGGCTTCTTTTTCTCTGGTCAGTTTAGCTATTTAGCCAGCTGTTACAGCAATTGGTATCTGCCAGTCCGTAAAGGATCAGACGGCCTGACAGGCCCAACCAGGAGGATGATCTGCCTGAAAATAAGGCAGATATTCCTCAAGCACTGTGTTTTGCTGTTGACGCCTTAAAGGATTCAATACAGCAGGTTTCTCGTTTGGCTCTCTTGTCTGTACATATGCCAAGACTTTTGTGACTTAAGAACTGGTCAGCCAATCTTCTGTAAGAAGTTATTGGCAGGTTTCTCCTTTCAGGGGAAAGTTTATTTGGTGATGATTTGGACAAATATATCCAAAAGATTTTCAGAGGGAAGAGTTCTTTACACCCTGTGAAGAAAATCACTCGTTTAAAACCTCAGGGACTGCTTCCTCAAATGTCTCAGTGCCAAGGCAGTTCCACCGCCAACAGGGCACTAGGGCCAGGGGCAATCCTCAAGGCCAGGGCCAGAAAAAGCCCTGGATCCAAATTTCTTCTAAATCCAGCACCGAGCCCTCCTTTTGGGGGGAAGGCTGCTGCACTTTGCGGACATGTGGAGAACAATAGTTCAGATTGAGTGGGTCACCTCAACGATATCTCGCAGTTACAAGCTGGAGCTCTGGGGGGTTCCCCCTCAGAAATTTTTAAGATCCAGCATTCCCTCGGATCCTCCAAAAAGAGACTTATTGCTTCAGGCACCACATCTCTTAGTGCATCAAGGAGTGATTGTAGAGGTTCTGGTACCCGAAAGGGGGGCAGGGTTTTATTCAAACCTATTTATGGTTCAAAAACCAACCCTGGGTAGTCCCCCAAAGCACCTTGTCCCTATGTTGATGGGGACAAGGGCCTCATCCCCACAACCCTTGGCCAGTGGTTGTGGGGGTCTGCGGGCGGGGGCTTATCGGAATCTGGAAGCCCCCTTTAATAAGGAGACTCCCAGATCCCAGCCTCCCCCTGTGTGAAATGGTAATGGGGTACAAATGTACCCCTACCATTTCACAAAAAAAGTGTGAACATGGTAAAAGTTACATGACACGGCTTGGGGACAAGTCCTTTATTAAAAAATTAAAAAATAAAAATGTCCCACCGAGTCGTCTTCTTCTTCTCTTGCTCTGCCGATGGACTGAAAAAAAAAAAAAACCCGCACAACGCCACCAATCCACCTCCATGGGAGGCACTCGCTGTAATGACTGTCCTCTCAGGTGACAGTTCTTTTATAACTGAGGGTGGGGCCACACTGTGATGTTGCCGGATGACCCCTCTCCCCTCTGAGGCACGGGGACATCCCTATGGCTTCCCCGTAGCATCAGAGGGGGCGGGGACACCCGGTTATGTCACCAGGTGACCCCGCTCCATCTGATCAACAGGGACATCCCTATGGCTTCCCCGTAGTTTCAGAGGGGGCGGGGTCACCCGGTTATGTCACCGGGGGGGCCTGCCCCCCTCTGACGCTATGGGGAAGCCATAGGGATGTCCCCGTGCGTCAGAGGGGGGCAGAGTCACCCGGCGACGTCACTGTGTGGCCCCGCCCTCAGTTATAAAAGAACTGTCACCTGGGAGGATGGTCATTATGGCGAGTCCCTCCCCATGCAGGTTTTTTTTTCTTTTTCAGTCCGTCGGCGGACCAAGAGAAGAAGAAGAAGACTTCTTGGGACATTTTTATTTTTTAATAAAGGACTTGTCCCCAAGCCGTGGCATGTCATTTTAACCATTTTCACACTTTTTTTGTGAAATGGTAGGGTTACATTTGTACCCCGTTACCATTTCACACGGGGGGAGCCCGGGATCTGGGGGTCCCCTTGTTAAAGTGGGCTTCCAGATTTCGATAAGCCCCCCGCCCGCAGACCCCCACAACCACCGGGCAAGGGTTGTGGGGATGAGGCCCTTGTCCCCATCAACATGGGGACAAGGTGCTTTGGGGGGCTACCCCAAAATATTCTCCCCATGTTGAGGGCATGTGGCCTGGTACAGTTCAGGAGGGGGGGCGCTCTCTCGTCCCCCCCTCTTTTCCTGCGGCCTGCCAGGTTGCGTGCTCGGATAAGAGTCTGGTATGGATTTTTGGGGGGACCCCATGCCATTTTTTAAAAAAATTTGGCGCGGAGTTACTCTTAAAATCCTTACCAGACCTGAAGGGTCTGGTATGGATTTTGAGGGGGACCACCACGCCATTTTTTTTTAATTTTGGTGCGGGTTTCCCCTTAATGTCCATACCAGACCTGAAGGTCCTGGTATGGAATTTGGGGGGACCCCCACCAATTTTTTTTATTTTGGTGCGGGGTTCCCCTTAATATTCATACCAGACCCACAGGGCCTGGTAATGGACTGTGGGGGAATCCCATGTCATTTTTTTCAATGACTTTTATCTGTATTGCCGGGATCGACAATTCATTATAGCCGTGAGTACTTTTAAATGACTTTTTTTCCTTTAGAAAGTCATTTTGTGCAGGGACTGTTGTAAACACGGGAAACATGCACCAATTTACAGGCATACTATAGACACCCCCCAGGTATGACATTTAAAGGAATATTTCACTTTTATTGCTTCACTTTAAGCATTATTAAAATCACAGCTCCCGAAAAAACGGCCGTTTTTAAAACTTTTTTTGCATTGATACATGTCCCCTGGGGCAGGACCCAGGTCCCCAAACACTTTTTATGACAATACCATGCGTATAAGCCTTTAAAATTAGCACTTTTGATTTCTCCCATAGACTTTTAAAGGGTGTTCTGCGGCTTTCTAATTTGCCGCAAACACCTCAAATTGTTCGCTATTCAGTGAACAGGCGAACACCCGATGTTTGAGTCAAACTTAAGTTCGACTCGAACATCGGGCTCATCCCTAATGAGGATAATGGTTTAGTATTACAGAATTACCTTGTAACTCTCTTACATGGATAAATATAAGCATTTTAATCCCTCCTGCCAGTGGTAAATGATTTGTCATATTTATTTAAACTGATCCATTCTGCTGGAGAGCTTGTGCTTTTGAAAAACAACCGACTTGCTGTCTGGATCACCAGAGAAAAATAGAAGAAAGCCTTAAAAAGAAAATATCCAAGAATTGCAAAGCTGTAATATAGATGCTTGCTTTTGGGTTTATTACCATTTCGATGACTAGTTTGGGTTAACTAAGATTTTAACTGTAAACTTTAGGTTTAATCAGGTTAACTAAAATGTTACTAGCATGTTTCCTTTGTATTTGAATTTTTTCCACTACAAAGCATTTTGAAAGCATTTTGATAATACAAAAATAAATGTTTGCAAATTTAGAGAGTTTACATACTTTTTAACGTGTAATTATACATTGAGAATGGAAGTTACAACAGTAGTTTCCATTCATAAAGAAAACTTGAGCATGAGCAGGACCAAGCTGTCAAACTAACAACTCAGTCCTGTTTATTACACAGGAAGTCACTGCCCTTATGTAATCATTGGAGCTTGGTGACAACTGTTCTCTCTGCTCTTTTTATCCGGATGTAGAATTGGTGGCTGTCTCTAACAAAAGAACACCACAACCATTACACAGGGAGAGCTACACTTTCCTTGTGTAATCCACAGGATTGAGTTTTAAATTTTACATCATGGCTTGTCACAGTGCAAGGACTCAGCTGCCCAGGCCTGCTTTGTGGCTATGTAAAGAGATCCAACAGGCTGGCAAATATGACAGCTGTTAATGCTGATCTCCTTAAAATATTAGCTACCATGCTGGCCCACTGACTTCAATTCACCCTGTTCCAAATTAGTATGCAAACTCTATTTCATTGTCACAAAGATTAAATATTTTGTTTTTCAGTTTAACTCATGGATGGCATTGTGTCTCAGGGCTCTCTTGATCACTGAAAACAATCTCGGACATCTGTGATAATTAGATTGCCAGGTGAGCCCAATTAAATTAAAACTACTAAAGGAGGGTGTTCCACATTATTAACCAGTTGAGATCTGTGCTATAGTCAAATGAAGGCTACAGCGCGGATCTACATTGCCGGGACTACGTCCATTGACGTCGTCCCCTTTCCTCGTTCCCGGAGCGCTCTCGTGAGCGTGCATTGGGGAAAATCTGTGTTGGCCGTGTCCGTTGGACACAGCCAACCACAGATCGCTGTAAATGGCCAATCACAGCGGCCATTTACAGCGCGATCACTGTGGCCAATGAGAGGTGAATCAAATGTAAACATATGAGATCATCTCTCATTGCCGGTGTTCTACCGAGAAAGTACCCCTTGGCGGATAAGGACCCCTCTCTACTGCGCAGGCGCAGCGCTTGCACAGCAGGAGCCGGTGGAAATAGCCGAAGCCGAAAAGAATACAAATCAGCTGTACACGGCGCCTGTAAGAGGGCCCCTTGTGGGCTCACTTCGCTCGCCACGCTTCGAGCATGGCCTCGCTTCGCTCTGCACTTTTTTATTCCCCCTCTAGGTCCACTTGGATGGTGGGGCTTGAACCTGGACCTAGGGCGCAGGCGCCATGTACAGCTGATTGAAGTTTCTCAGCTTCGGCTATTTTCAGCGGCTCCTAGTCATTCGTACTGCGCAAGCGATGCGCCTGCGCAGTACAGGGGGGGGGTCCTTATCCGCTGGGGGAACTTTCTCCACAAGACACCGGCTCTCTCTGCTCACACAGAGACAGCGTGTGAGTAGAGAGAGCTTCTGTGAACTATTGTGAGTGATTTTTCAGTAAAAAAACCCCAAAGTGTGCCCAAACAGTGCCCAATCAGTACCCACAGTGACAATTAGCTTCTATAGCTAGTGCCATCTGTGCCCACCTGTGCGCATCAGTGCCCACTTTTCCCAACAGTGCATCACCTGTGCCCTCAGTGCATCATCTGTGCCACCTCATCAGTGCCCATCTGTGCCACCTCATCAGTGCTCATTTGTACCAATCAGTGCCCATCTGTGCTGCCTCATCAGTGCACGTCTGTTCAATCAATCAGTGCACATCTGTGCCGCATCATCAGTGCCCATCTGTGCCACCTTATCAGTGCCCATTTATGCCACCTCAACAGTGCCCATGTGTGCCACCTCAACAGTGCACATCTGTACCAATCAGTGCCCATCTGTGCCGCCTCATCAGTGGACATCTGTGCAATCAATCAGTGCACATCTGTGCCGCCTTATCAGTGCCATCTGTGCCGCCTCATCAGTGCCCATTTGTGCTACCTCATCAGTGCCCATTTGTGCCGCCTCAACAGTGCCCATCTGTGCTACTTCAACAATGCACATCTGTGCAATCAATCAGCGCACATCTGTGCAAGCAATCAGTGCACATCTGTGCCCACTCATCAGTGCCCATTTGTGCCACCTCAACAGTGCCCATTTGTGCCGCCTCAACAGTTCCCATCTATGTCACCTCATCAGTGCCCATCTGTGCCACCTCATCAGTGCCACCTTATCAGTGCATATCTGTGTCTACCTGTGCCTCCTCATTAGTGCACATCTGTGCAATCAATCAGTGCACATCTGTGCTGCTTCATTAGTCCCCATCTGTGCCGCCTCAGTGCCCATCTGTGCCACCTCATCAGTGCACATCTGTGCTGCCTCATCAGTGCATATCTGTGCGATCAGTGCCCATCTGTGCTGCCTCATTAGTGCACATCTGTGCGCATCAGTGCCACCTCATCAGTGCCCATCAGTGCAGGCTTAGCACACACCTGTGCAGTCTCATCACCACCAGCAACCATGTCCAAAAAAGCTTTTCCGCCGAGGAGGCATATCTAATTCTTTCCGACGGCCGACAAGAGCAACGGGGAGCTCTCTTTTTTGGATTCCCTTTCCAATTTGGATTCTGAGTCTGACGTAAATTATGAGCCAGTCCTCAGTAGTGGAATACTGACAGACTCAGAGGAGGAAGATGTTCGGCCTGCCAAACGAAGGGGTTCTGGTGAGGAGGCAGGGGCATCCACAAGCACTGCAGTGGCATCCACCAGCACTGCAGTACCTCAGCAAGAAAGGCCAAGTACCAGTGGGGTGTCACCTCAGCACCAAAGGGTTAGGACCCATGCCAGCCTTCCCTACGCCCTTCAGAAACCCTTGTGGCTTCCTCCTAATTCAGGAGAAGCTAACGTTCCCCCTATCACTGCCCAGCCAGGAGTCCAGGTGAACACAGAGCATTTTACCCCAATTAATTTTTTTTATTTAATTTTTACGGAGCACATGTTGTGTGGTCCAGTGCAACCTGTATGCACAGCAATTTATTTTGCAAAATCCAACATCATATTATGCCCGTCCTTACGAGTAGAGAGATCTAACAGTGGAGGAGTTCAAGGTTTTTTTGGACCTCACATTTAATATGAGACTCACCAAAAAAAATCAATTGCGTTCCTATTGGTCAACCCACCCCATCCTCCATATGTCGCTCTT
Source organism: Lithobates clamitans (assembly GCA_037952925.1). Taxonomy (NCBI): domain Eukaryota; kingdom Metazoa; phylum Chordata; class Amphibia; order Anura; family Ranidae; genus Lithobates; species Lithobates clamitans. Next base: position 3,837,270 of record JBBGZY010000720.1, read on the forward strand.
CTCCTTGGTAATGCCCAGAACCAGGTATCTGATGATCATGAGGTTCCTACATTTCAGTGACAATACCCAGTGCCCTCCCTGACCAAAATTATGGCAGGCTTTACAAAATTCGGCCAAAACAAAATTATTTTTCTGAAGTATTCCCCCAGCTGTTCACCCCAGACCAACACATATGTGTGGATGAGTCCCTTGTTAAATTTAGCGGCAGGCTTAAAATTAAGCAATTTATCCCCAGCAAAAGGGCCTGCTATGGGGTGAAGGTGTACAAATTATGTGACCGAGCCACAGGGTACACATATTCCTTCATAGTCTACGAAGGGAAGGACACCCAACTGCAGTCCCCTAATTGCCCGGACTACTTGGGATCCAGCGGGAAAGTTGTTTGGGACCTCATATACCCCCTACTGGAGAAAGGCTACCAGCTGTATGTAGACAACTTCTACACATCTCTGCCCTTGTTCCACAACCTTCACCGGAAGAAGACGCCAGCATGCGGCACGGTAAAAAAGAACCGGAAGGGCTTTCCTCAAAGTCTTGTCAATAAGAAGTTGAGAAAAGGAGAAACAGCAGGTCTGTGAAACAAGGAGATTCTGGCAGTGAATTGGAGGGACAGAAGGGATGTCTACATGTTGTCCTACATCCACAATAACACCTACATGGAAATCCCCAGAAGGAATGGTCCCATCCAAAAACCAACATGCATCCATGAATACAATTTGTTTATGGGGGGAGTCCACTTCAACGACCAAATACTCAAACCATACCTTGCCACAAGACGGACAGACCATTGGTATAAAAAGTAGCAATTTAATTTTTTCAATTGGCCATATTCAATTCCTTTACTGCAACTCCACCCAAAACCCCCAACCCTTCCTTGGCTACCAGGAGGAAATTTACACTGCCCTTATATTCCCAAATGGCCAACCAGAAAACATCTGATCAGATGTTCTTAGTCGACTCTCCAAACGTCACTTTCCCGATAAAATCCCTCCCAAACCAACAGGCCAAAGACGTCAAAAAAGATGTAAGGTGTGTACCAGAGCAGGAGTCAGAAGAGTCACATCTTATTACTGTGCCCAATGTCCTTCCGAACCAGGCCTCTGCATAGGTGAGTGTTTTCGCCGTTACCCTACTTCAATAAATTATTAGTGAAGCATGGTAAACGTAATCCTCAGTTCCTGCCTTCACACACCTTCACACCCCTTATGCCACTGCCTGCTCTGTAACTGACCCTGGCTTGTTATTCGACCACGCTTCTGCCTGCCGATTTTGTACATACCGCTGCCTGATCTGGAACTGACCCTGGACTGTTATTTGACCATGTTTCTGCCTACCAATTCTGTACATACCTCTGCCTGATCTGCAACCGACCCTGGACTGTTATTTGACCATGCTTCTTCCTAATGATTCTGTACATATTTCTGCCTGATCTGGAACTGACCTTGGACTGTTTGACCATGTTATTTGCCTGCCTCTTGGACTGATCTTGTACCCTGCAACTGGACTAGTGGGATTCAACACAGGGGTCTCATATATGTTAAGAGTAGTTTTTCTGGATGAAGAAAACAATTTTCTTTGTTTTCTCATTCCTAGATTAAACAATAAAACAATAGACCCCCTAATGGTGGACTTTTAGAGGCACTTGAAGAAAATATTACAAAATATTAATACCAATGTAATTTATTAAATTTCAACATTAAAAACAATAAAAGTATAACAAATACCATAAGGAATGCATAACAGGGGGCGCATGCGCGGCGCGATGCAGGACGGACGCTGCTGAGCTGAGCTCCGTCTGACGAGGCAGGCCAGGCACGATACCCGGGGCTATTCCCAGCTAAAAACACCACCATCTGACCGATCACCCCCGCGGGATCAATCTGTGCATGCCATCCGGCAAAAAGGAGCGACAGAACCGCTCCCAACATACCCTCACAAACTATCTCATTAGTATGGAGAGGAGGATGACCCAAAATGGCGCCGGCCACCATGCGGCCTCCAGCGGTCCGGAGCATACAACTAAAGACAGTGAGTACCCTCAGCCCCTTTCCAAAGCAGACCTAGATGCAAGCCTCTCTGCAATCTATGATAGATTTGTGGACAAACTAGAAAGGGAGATTCACAAGTCTACCACTGCTCTCTCACAGGAGATTGCCAGCATAGGAGGCCGCACAGACCTATTAGAAGCCAAACATGATGAACTAGCCATTGCACATAATGACCTCAGAAAGGACTATGAAACATTGGCAGACAGTTTTTCTTTCATGCAGGCTCACATCGAAGATCTCGATAATAGGAACAGACGAAACAATATAAGAGTGCATGGTGTTCCAGAGTCAGTCACAGACATAAATAAAGTCATTACTAAGCTTTTCCATGATCTCGTACCAGACAAACCTCTCTCTGCTTTTGCATGTGATAGAATGCACAGGGCTCTGCACCCAAAACCTACAGCAAATAAACCTCCAAGAGATATAATAATGTGTATGAAGGACTTTCTCACCAAAGAAGATGTAATGCGTGCTGCCAGGAATTCCCCATCCATAGAATTAGATGGAACAAGGCTGCAGATTTTCCCTGATATCTCCCCTGCGACTTTGGACCGAAGACGCAGAATGAAAGAAGTCACAAATGTCCTTCAATCAGCCAGAATCAAGTACAGATGGGGATTCCCGTTCAAATTGTCATTAACCCATAATGGCAATTCCTACACAGTCTACAATGTCATTGAAGGAAAAGATTTACTCATTAAACTAGGACTGCTAGACCCACAACCATCACAGCGCTTACCCGCCACTCCTAGATCTTCACCTATATGGTCCACACCTTCTACCAGACGCATCCCAAGAGATCAAAGAAGATGGCAACAACACTCCCCCCAAGATCGTGTCGCCTGATCTGTTTATACAGCAACCAAGCTTGCGACTTAGCGGTCACTTTCACAGGATGGTTTTCTAACCTCAGCTTCGGCCCTTCTCCCCTGTCTAACTCCCCAGCGAAGTGTAAACCCTCATGCTTACTGTAAATGCTCCTGATGCTACAATCAACCCTGGCTCAGAACTTTGGAGCAGATCACTTATTCAATCCCCAATCCAGACGAATACTACCATTTTTGTTTTTTCGTCCTAATTTTTTCATGGACTCTTTTTTTTAGGAGGAATAAGTTTGTATGGGGATACAGTGGGGGGTGGTGGGGCTGGGAAGGGAAGCTCCCATGTTCCCATGTTCTCATTATTTTTTATATAATGTTTTGGTTCTTTCCTTTGGTTTTTTCTTTCACCCATTTAGGTATCCTGCTCTTATATTTATCCTCTCTACTTAAGATTAGACATTATTGATACGATTTTCTAACTCAGATAAAGGAGGGTAATGGTGGAAAGATATAATCCATTATAATAATGTTCTCCTCGTTTACTTCTTGAGGATTTATACCATTGAGTGATATGCTAATGTTATTTATATAGTGTTCTTACCATGCACTAACCTCCTTTTTTGGTTTCATACCTAGTTTTTACTTTACAAATTGCCTGGCCTATCCGCCGTCGCTAGTTTGACCCCCATTCTGCCGGAGGGGCCTGCGGCCCTGCCTTCCCCTAGTGGGGTGCTGCACCCCCCGCTGGCGGAATTTGGACGTTCCAGTCCTTTGAAAAAATTTACAAGGCTGAACGACTTTAAGTCCTTCAGTCCCCTTTTTTTGTTTTTTTAATAGTTGGTATTTTAGCCCTTATGGCAATTTATGCAAATATTATATTTTTTGGAAGACTTTTTATTGCGGATCATTCAATTTTGGGTAATTCCAATTGTTTAACAACCATTATTCATTGTAATAATATACTGAATTCAAGATTTAATACAAAGCTATTGATCTCATTTCAATTTATGAAATCACGTATAACCTATTACTTCAACATCATCCCACTAGTACTCCCTCCCCTATTTTGGTATATACTGATCCTCATCTATATAATTAGAATTATCATCCTCAATAAATATGGGTCTTAAAGTATTCTCCCATAATGTCCAAGGCCTTAATTCTCCCAATAAACGTAAAAAGGCATTCAAACAATACAAAAGATTGGGTGCAGACATAATACTTATGCAAGAGACCCACTTTTCTACTTCCAATCACCCACAATATTTTGACAAATCATTTAACCAATTCCACTATACTACATTCTCCAACAAATCTCGTGGTGTCGCTGTTTTTATTAAAAATTCCATAATTTTTGAACCCCATTCTATCTACAAAGATATAGACAGTAGATTCATTATATTGAAGGGCAGTATAAAGAAATATCACTATAGCTTCTATATACGCCCCAAATGAGGCCCAGACAACATTCTTCACTAAATTCTTCAACGTACTAGAACAATATATTTCACCTCATATGATAATTGGAGGCGACTTCAACCTTTCTGCACATCCTGCTCTTGATAGAAGTAAAGTGGCCCCCTCCTCCAAAGCTTTTAGTAAAACTATAAACCGCTCTCTTAGCAAACTGCAGCTAATTGATTCCTGGAGGGCCCATAATATTGGTATCAGGGCATATACCCACTATTCCCACCCCCACGGTTGTTTTGCCAGATTAGACTATATTTTCTGCACACCATTCCTTTTAGTAAACTCTTCTAATACCGACATACACCCATGCCCATGGTCAGATCACAACATAGTAGAGTTTGATACCTCCCATATCGGCATGACTCCCACCCCCTTTAATTGGCACCTCAATGATTCACTCCTATCTAACCCTTCCACTGTCCAACAAATAAATACCCTGATTGAAGAATACTTCCACACAAACACCTCAGAGGAGGTCCTCCCTACCTCAGTCTGGGCAGCCCACAAAGCTGTTTTGAGAGGTCATTTGATTAACATTGCCGCAGCCAGAAATAAATCTAAACTGACGGAAATTAAATGTCTTACCAAAGAACTGCATGATCTATATATTAAATTAAACCACAATATTACCCCAGATATAGTAAATCTCATTCAAACAAAACGTAAAACCCTAAACACTTTACTTTCTGAAGACACAGAGAAATCCTTCAGATTTTCCAAAGCCAAATTCCTACTGCATGGTAACTCTTCCTCATCAATGTTTGCCAGGAAACTAAATCAAGACACTAAACCCCCACACGTTTATAAACTGCGAAACCAGAAAGGCAATATCGTAACGCACCCCCAAGATGTCCTAAAAATTTTCACCTCGTTCTATAAAAACCTCCTTTCTGGCCCCCAAACACACCCACCTCCAACCACGTTAGACTGGTTAAACTCCCTTCAACTCCCTAAGCTTACCCAACTCCAGGCCTCTTTGTTGAACGACCCATGCACAGACAGTGAAATTCTCAACATAATAAAATCCCTCAAAACATCGACAGCACCAGGCCCAGATGGCTTCACCACATCATACTATAAAAAATTTGCCTCATTACTGACTCCCAGCCTCACCAAAATGTTCAATTATATCCTATCAGGTGGTCACTTCCCAGAAGATATGCTACTGGCCAACCTATCATTAATCCCTAAACCTGAAAAGGACCATTCCCTTCCCCAAAATTTTTGCCCTATTTCAGTCCTCAACAACGACCTCAAGTTATTTGGCAGATTGCTGGCAAACAGGCTTGCTACGGTTATCACATCCCTGATCCATACGGATCAAACGGGCTTTATCCCAGGCAGACAAATAGTCGATAACATTAGACTTGTCACCAACATTGTTCAAGATGCCAACCTCCATTCTCGCCCCCTCTATCTGCTTAGTCTTGACATCCACAAGGCCTTCGATAGCGTTAATTGGTCCTACTTAAACCACCTTTTACCTAAATATGGCATATCAGAAAAATTTATACATGGATTTAACGCTCTTTACCACTTACCCCAAACCAGAATTAGAATTCCAGGGAATAATTCAGATTTCTTCCCCCTAAGCAGAGGAACCAGACAGGGCTGCCCTCTCTCCCCCCTCCTTTTTGCCTTAGCCATCGAGCCCCTTGCAGTTGCCATCAGAAATAACCCTAATATCAAAGGCTATCAAAAAGCTCCATATGACTTTAAACTCAGTCTTTATGCCGACGATGCACTTTTATTTTTAACAGACCCACTAATCTCAATACCCAACCTCCTCTCAGATCTTCATTCATTCCATAAACTTTCTGGTCTTTTTATTAACACCAACAAATGTTCCATTCTACCTATAAACAGCCCTCCAAACTTAACCTCACTTCTGAAGAAAAACTTCAACTTCCTTTGGTCCTCACACTCCTTTAAATATTTAGGAGTTAATATCACAACATCCCACAACCTATTATATAAAAGCAACTACCTTCCCCTTTTCTCACGTATTAATGCACTGTTAAAAATCTGGTCCTCTTACCATATTTCCTTCCTCGGTAGGATTTGTGCCTTTAAGATGACAATCCTCCCAAAACTATTATACTATTTTAGAGCTCTTCCCATTAATGTACCCAAAACAAAACTGGAATCCCTACAACGTGAAATTAATAGATTTATTTGGAACAACAAAAAACCCAGATGTAGTTACAATCTTATGCATAGACCACAAGATAGAGGTGGACTGGGACTTCCCAACCTTTGGCTTTATTTCTTAGCAACCAAATTAGTACAAATGGCTCAGTGGTCTTCCCCTGATACAAATGTCTCCTGGTTGACCTTTGAATCCACCTCTATTCATCCTTTGAATATCAGAGGGATTTTGTGGTCCAACACAAAACTACACCATATTCTTAATAAAAAAAACACTTTAATTGCCCAACTTATACTCCTTTGGAATAGAATCAAAGATAATTTCAAACTCCTCTCTGCAACCCCTCCATTAGCCTCATTCTTGGGAGACCCCAGATTCCCGCTTGCTTTCCTTGATCACACACCCTTTTACAACTGGATCAAAAACAATCTTACCACTTTAAAGTCTATCACACTCAATTCTAAATTTCCATCTTTCGCCTCACTACAATCCAGATTTAATTTCCCCCCCTCGGAATATCACCAGTACACCTTGATCCGCGAGTTCTACTCTACATACTACTCATTATCTGTTAATCCCCCTAGTACTTTATTCGAACACATCTGTATCTCTTCACCTAGAGACAAGGGACTGATATCCTTCCTCTATAGCAATCTCAATAACCTTCTCCAACCGGAAAAAACAGGCCCCATGATTAGATGGGAAGCAGAGATTGGTAGCTCATTCCTAATGGACTCGTGGACCAAGATGATTAAAAACCTCCGCAAAAGTAATTGTGCTGCTGCATTTAGAGAATCCCCAATAAAACTTCATATCAGGTGGTACATGACTCCATCTAGGATACATTCCTTCTACCCCTCAACCTCCCCGAACTGTTTCAGAGGTTGTCTCTTGGAGGGCAGTTATATACACATCTTTTGGGATTGTGAATATTTGAAACCAATATGGGATAAGTTAATCAACATACTAGAAAACCCTCTTAAGAAAAAAATTTCCCTATCCCCCCAAATATGCCTGTTATACGCTATAGTTCCAGATGTCCCAACTCCTTGCAATAGATTAATCCACTCTCTAATCAGCTCAATACACTGGATGATAGCCTTTAACTGGAAAACACAAAACCTACCATGGCCCCAGGTTGAATCTAGAATGGAATCACTTAGACTTTCCGAAAGAATTCATCATACCCTATTTGACACTATGCATATCTATAATGAGAAGTGGAAATTTTGGTCCTTATCTGACCTTCAACGCTCATAATTTTTCACACCCTACTAAAAATTCATTCTCCTATATTGTTGATTTTGATGATTACATATCCTCTATACTCTAATATTTAAATAATGTAACCCATCCTACTATATCAGCTTTGTATTGTATTTCCCTTACATCTTTATACAACGTCTTCATTGTATTCTATTCATTAATTACCCAACTTTGTATATTCTACAATTATTTCCCACACATGTTAAACCATATTGATGTACTCTGCAACCGTTTTATTATGTGTCTTTCAAATAAACTTTTGTAAACAAAAAAAAAGGAATGCATAACAGACATTTTTACATGTATGTACACAGTTTCAGAAGTACTCTTCCACTGACGCGTTTCGGAGTAAATATACCTCCTTCCTCAGGGGTGAGTGTAAGTTAGAGACATTTTTATTCTAAAAAAGGGTATATAAGAAAAAATAAAAATATATGTCAACATTCAAACATATATATGGGTATAGCAATATGGTTTAATCTCCATGTATTTTTACACTTACATTATTGTAGTGTGTTGCTGACTTAGCATTCCATATAATTGAAAATTAAAAACAAACAGCAGGGACACGGTCTGTCAACCATAGAAATTCTTGGTTCCAAGAGGAAGCAATGATTTTCAGTTGTTAGAAATTTGTTCGGTATCCGTATTGGAAGAGAAATGAGATGAAAAAATTAATTCAAAAATATCTTTGAGGGAGGGGGTTAGATCCTCCCTTGGCCTTCCAACAAAAAAAGGAAGGGAGGCCAGTAGGGGGCGCAAAGATATAATATTTCTGAGAATTTCTGAGAATACACTGAGAAATACTATATCTACTGTCCTCCCTTCCTCTTTTTGTTGGAAGGCCAAGGGAGGATCTAACCCCCCTGCCTCACCAAAGATATTTTTGAATTAATTTTTTCATCTCAATTCTCTTCCAATACGGATACCAAACAAATTTCTAACAACTGAAAATCATTGCTTCCTCTTGGAACCAAGAATTTCTATGGTTGACAGACCGTGTCCCTGCTGTTTGTTTTTAATTTTCAATTATATGGAATGCTAAGTCAGCAACACACTACAATAATGTAAGTGTAAAAATACATGGAGATTAAACCATATTGATATACCCATATATATGTTTGAATGTTGACATATATTTCTATTTTTTCTTATATATCCTTTTTTAGAATAAAAATATCTCTAACTTACACTTACCCCTGAGGAAGGAGGTATATTTACTCCGAAATGCGTCAGATGCAAGAGTACTTCTGAAAATGTGTACATACATGTAAAAATGTCTGTTATGCATTCCGTACGGTATTTGTTATACTATTATTGTTTTTAATGTTGAAATTTAATAAATTACATTGGTATTAATATTTTGTAATATTTTCTTCAAGTGTCTTAAAAGTCCACCATTAGGGGGTCCATTGTTTTATTGTTTAGCTTATTACTGGATGTGGCACAAAAATATACAGTAAGCTTCCGTTCCACAACAGAATCCCTAGATTATTTGGTAGTAGATACCGTTCCCCACTCTACGTTCGGCAACTGTCTGTAATATATGCCTGAAAAACTAATTTAAATAAAAATAAAAGAATTATTTGAATTAAGCTACTCCAATATAGAGACAGCATGACAGGTTTCATGGGTAATGACTGGAAATCCCTCATGGAGGGATATTTAAAATATTTTGGAGACAAGGAACACATAGATTCAGAGATCTCTGCTCTTTTCTCCAGACTTTCTAAAACTTTGGAGAAAAAAATCTATGCTATACTGGCACATTAGATCTTTCCAAGACTATATTAGGGAGGACATCAACCCCATGGGATTGTGGGTCCAGATCTTCCCCACCCTTGATGGTCTGGATGCGGTATTTAAAGAAAAATGGGAAAAAACATTACGCAATTGCTCACAAAACTTAATGGAAATTTTAATAGAAGAGTATAGTAAAAGATCTAATATTCTGGATACTGATATTGTAAATCTTTGTACCAAGTTGCAGCAATTTAAAACCCAGAGATCTATTACAAATAAAGAAGATAGATTAAAGATGCATCTTGAAGCATTTAATAAAGACATACTAATGAAGAAAGGACAGAAACTTACTCGGGATAGGAATGCCTTCAAAGATGACAAAGCCTACAAACGGATTCAAAACAGACAGAATCAGAATAAAGGTAATCATTATCAGGGATACCAATCTACCTCTTCACGACAGACCTCCAACTTGCCCCAAGTTCGCCCTCAAACCACTCACAAATCTAAAACAGCACAAAGCACTAAACGTTTATATCAAGGCGATTCCGCCGAGGGACAACAGGCAAAAAAATGAACCCTAGACATCCCAAAAAAAACAAGTCACTCCACACCTACACATGGTCGAATTACTGAAACATCAAATTCACGTGTTAACACTCACACATCAATTAATGAAAATCTTCCTGCACAGCAAAATAAAACAAAAGAACCAAGTTCTCAATCCAATACTTCAACTATCGAATCAATTCACACAATTTCTAACGATCCGTCTTTTTTAGCGAGGATTCTTATGGGTGCCCAACCTACACAATCCAACCTCAACACGTACACTCAGATAGCACTCTAATCCCCAGAATACACACTATTGAACAATGTGGAACTGAACTGAATATAATCAACCTTTCATCATATAATCTATCTTATGACGAAAGAGCTATCTTAACCACTTCAGCCTGGAAGGCTTTACCCCCTTCCTGACCAGAGCACTTTTTACAATTTGGCACTGCGTCGCTTTAACTGCTAATTGCGCGGTCATGCAATGCTGTACCCAAACAAACTTTGCGTCCTTTTATTCCCACAAATAGAGCTTTCTTTTGATGGTATTTCATCACCTCTGCGATTTTTATTTTTTGCTCTATAAACGGAAAAAAACGAAAATTTTGAAAAAAAATGATATTTTCTACTTTTTGTTCAAAAAAAAATCCAATAAACTCAATTTTAGTCATACATTTAGGTCAAAATGTATTCTGCCACATGTCTTTGGTAGAAAAATGTCAATAAGTGTATATTTATTGGTTTGCGCAAAAGTTATAGCGTCTACAAACTAGGGTACATTTTCTGGAATTTACACAGCTTTTAGTTTATGACTGCCTATGTCATTTCTTGAGGTGCTAAAATGGCAGGGCAGTACAAAACCCCCACAAATGACCCCATTTTGGAAAGTAGACACCCCAAGGAAATTGATGAGAGGCATGTTGAGCTCATTGAATATATTTTTTTTGTCCCAAGTGATTGAATAATGACAAAAAAAAAATTACAAAAAGTTGTCACTAAATGATATATTGCTCACACAGGCCATGGGCATATGTGGAATTACACCCCAAAATACATTTAGCTGCTTCTCCTGAGTATGGGGATACCACATGTGTGGGACTTTTTGGGAGCCTAGCCGCGTAAAAGGGCCCTGAAAACCAATCACCGCCTTCAGGATTTCTAAGGGCATAAATTTTTGATTTCACTCCTCACTACCTATCACAGTTTCGGAGGCCATGGAATGCCCAGGTGGCACAACCCCCCCCAAATGACCCTATTTTGGAAAGTAGACACCCCAAGCTATTTACTGAGAGTTGTCACAAAGTTTTGAATATTGAAAAAAAAAAAAAATTTTCTTGTCTTTCCTCAGTTTCAAAAACAAATGAGAGCTGCAAAATACTCACCATGCCTCTCAGCAAATAGCTTGGGGTGTCTACTTTCCAAAATGGGGTCATTTGGGGGGGTTTGTGCTATCTTGGCATTTTATGGCCTTTGAAACTGTGATAGGTAGTGAGGAGTGAATCAAAAATTTACTAAGTATAAAATTGATGCGCTTTAAATAAATAGTGCACAATATGCTGCTGCGACTAAGCTTAAATCCAGGAATAAAAAATGCATACATGTGAATAAAATAGATAAATAATTATGGTGCTAATACATGTGTTAAAATTGCCAAAATAAATCATCAAATTGGTGATGTGACAGTGAATATAAATAAAATAATAATGACACTCTGAGTACAATGTCCAGATAGAGATAAATAGTGGGGGAAAGTAAAAATAATTAAACAGTTCCTTCCCTTAATCCAGATTGATTGACTCACTAGGTTAGATCGTTTGTATCAGGATATTTAGTTTTTCTTGCATCCCACTTTAGCCATAATACTGCTGATGATTCGGCTCTCAGGATAAAGGTTTTATGCAAAGCAAGCAAAGAAAAAATAGATCATTGTGCAGTAAACTTACTAGATAGTGCACAAGCAAAACAGGGACAAGAGATACACTCACAAACTCCCGGTCTATTAGAAGCATTCAAATATGCAGATTGCAGTCAGCCGCTGGTTCCTTGAAAAAGTCACGTGTCAGTGATGCAACGCGTGGGAGGAGCTTAGGACGTTCAGTGCTGCAATACACCTGAAGGTTAACAGCAGCTGTTTCTCTATGGGAAACCTCGTCCACAGCGGCTGACTGCAATCTGCATATTTGAATGCTTCTAATAGACCAGGAGTTTGTGAGTGTATCTCTTGTCCCTGTTTTGCTTGTGCACTATCTAGTAAGTTTACTGCAGAATGATCTATTTTTTCTTTGCTTGCTTTGCATAAAACCTTTATCCTGAGAGCCGAATCATCAGCAGTATTATGGCTAAAGTGGGATGCAAGAAAAACTAAATATCCTGATACAAACGATCTAACCTAGTGAGTCAATCAATCTGGATTAAGGGAAGGAACTGTTTAATTATTTTTACTTTCCCCCACTATTTATCTCTATCTGGACATTGTACTCAGAGTGTCATTATTATTTTATTTATATTCACTGTCACATCACCAATTTGATGATTTATTTTGGCAATTTTAACACATGTATTAGCACCATCATTATTTATCTATTTTATTCACATGTATGCATTTTTTATTCCTGGATTTAAGCTTAGTCGCAGCAGCATATTGTGCACTATTTATTTAAAGCGCATCAATTTTATACTTAGTACTATTTGTTTGGTTATCTGATCACCCTATATTGATAGCAGTTTTAATTTACTGATTTTATTATAGCACTAACTATATTGGTCTATATATATATATTTTTAGCACAATTTATTTATATCACACATATCTATCCACATCAGCGCTTGGTTTTTATTCATTTTTTTTATCAAAAATTTACACCCTTAGAAGCAACAGAATGTATTTTGGGGTGTAATTTCACATATTCCCATGGCATGTTTGAGCAATATATCATTTAGTGACAACTTTGTGCAAAAAAAATGTGTCTTTTTCCCGCAACTTGTGTCACAATATAAAATATCCATAGACTCGACATGCCTCTCAGCAAATAGCTTGGGGTGTCTACTTTCCAAAATGGGGTCATTTGGGGGGGGAGTTTGAACTATCCTGGCATTTTATGCACAACATTTAGAAGCTTATGTCACACATCACCCACTCTTCTAACCACTTGTTGAAGACAAAGCCCTTTCTGACACTTTTTGTTTACATGACAAAAATTTTTTTTTTTGCAAGAAAATTACTTTGAACTCCCAAACATTATATATTTTTTTAAAGCAAATGCCCTACAGATTAAAATGGTGGGTGTTTCATTTTTTTTCCACAGTATTTGCGCAGCGATTTTTCAAGCGCATTTTTTGGGGAAAAAACACACATTTTTAAATTTTAATGCACTAAAACACACTATATTGCCCAAATGTTCGATGATATAAAAAAGATGATCTTAGGCTGAGTACATGGATACCAAACATGACATGCTTTAAAATTGTGCACAAATGTGCAGTGGCGACAAACTAAATACATTTTTAAAAGCATTTAAAAGCCTTTACAGGTTACCACTTTAGATTTACAGAGGAGGTCTACTGCTAAAATTACTGCCCTCGATCTGACCTTTGCGGTGATTAACATTAATAAACATTAATAAATCACCGGGACCAGATGGCTTGCATCCGAGGGTACTTAGGGAACTCAGTCAAGTGATTGCCAGACCGTTGTACCTAATTTTTACAGATAGTCTACTGACTGGAATGGTACCAGCTGATTGGAGAAAAGCCAATGTAGCACTTATATTTAAAAAGGGCCCAAAATACATCCCTGGGAATTACAGACCAGTTAGTCTAACATCAATAGTATGTAAACTCTTGGAGGGGATGATAAGGGACTATATACAGGATTTTAGTAATACGAACGGTATCATTAGCAGTAATCAGCATGGATTCATGAAGAATCGTTCTTGCCAAACCAATCTATTAACCTTCTATGAGGAGGTGAGTTGCCATCTAGATAAAGGAAGGCCCGAAGACGTGGTGTATCTGGATTTTGCAAAAGCATTTGACACAGTTCCCCATAAACGTTTACTGTACAAGATAAGGTCCATTGCCATGGACCATAGGGTGAGTACATGGATTGAAAACTGGCTACAAGGGCGAGTTCAGAGGGTGGTGATAAATGGGGAGTACTCAGAATGGTCAGGGGTGGGTAGTGGGGTTCCCCAGGGTTCTGTGCTGGGACCAATCCTATTTAATTTGTTAGAAAACGATCGGGAGGATGGGATAAACAGTTCAATCTCTGTATTTGCAGACGATACTAAGCTAAGCAGGGCAATAACTTCTCCGCAGGATGTGGAAACCTTGCAAAAAGACCTGAACAAATTAATGGGGTGGGCGACTACATGGCAAATGAGGTTCAATGTAGAAAAATGTAAAATAATGCATTTGGGTGGCAAAAATATGAATGCAATCTATACACTGGGGGGAGAACCTCTGGGGGAATCTAGGATGGAAAAGGACCTGGGGGTCCTAGTAGATGATAGGCTCAGCAATGGCAGGCAATGCCAAGCTGCTGCTAACAAAGCAAACAGATTATTGGCATGCATTAAAAGGGGGATCAACTCCAGAGATAAAACGATAATTCTCCCGCTCTACAAGACTCTGGTCCGCCTGCACCTAGAGTATGCGGTCCAGTTCTGGGCACCAGTCCTCAGGAAGGATGTACTGGAAATGGAGCGAGTACAAAGAAGGGCAACAAAGCTAATAAAGGGTCTGGAGGATCTTAGTTATGAGGAAAGGTTGCGAGCACTGAACTTATTCTCTCTGGAGAAGAGACGCTTGAGAGGGGATATGATTTCAATTTACAAATACCGGACTGGTGACCCCACAATAGGGATAAAACTTTTTCGCAGAAGAGAGTTTAACAAGACTCGTGGCCACTCATTAAAATTAGAAGAAAAGAGGTTTAACCTTAAACTACGTAGAGGGTTCTTTACTGTAATAGGGCGTACACACGGTCGGACTTTGTTCGGACATTCCGACAACAAACTCCTAGGATTTTTTCCGACGGATGTTGGCTCAAACTTGTCTTGCATACACACGGTCACACAAAGTTGTCGGAAAATCCGATCGTTCTGAACGCGGTGACGTAAAACACGTACGTCGGGACTATAAACGGGGCAGTGGCCAATAGCTTTCATCTCTTTATTCTGAGCATGCGTGGCATGTTTGTCCGTCGGATTTGTGTACACACGATCGGAATTTCCGACAACGGATTTTATCTCCTGCTCTCCAACTTTGTGTGTTGGAAAATCCAATGGAAAATGTCCGATGGAGCCCACACACGGTCGAAATTTCCGACAACACGCTCCGATCGGACATTTTCCATCGGAAAATCCGACTGTGTGTACGGGGCATAAGAGCGGCAAGGATGTGGAATTCCCTTCCACAGGCGGTGGTCTCAGCGGGGAGCATTGATAGCTTCAAGAAACTATTAGATTGGCACCTGAATGACCACAACATACAGGGATATACAATGCAATACTGACACATAATCACACACATAGGTTGGACTTGATGGACTTGTGTCTTTTTTCAACCTCACCTACTATGTAACTATGTAACTATATGTGATACCTCACATGCATGGTGCAATTGCTGTTTACATTTGACGCCAGACCGACGCTTGCGTTCACCTTTGCGCGAGAGCAGGGGGGACAGGGGTGCTTTTTTTTTTATTATTATTTTTTTGCTTTTTTATCTTATTTTTAAACTGTTCCTTCCATTTTTTTTCAATCATTTTTATTGTTATCTCAGGGAATGTAAAAATCCCCTATGTTAGCAATAGGTAGTGACAGGTACTCTTTTTTGAAAAAATTGGGGTCTATTAGACCCTAGATCTCTCCTCTGCCCTCAAAGCATCTGACCACACCAAGATTGGTGTGATAAAATGCTTTCCCAATTTCCCAATGGCGCTGTTTACATCTGGCGAAATCTAAGTCATGAAATGCTTGTAGCTTCCGGTTTCTTAGGCCATAGAGATGTTTGGAGCCACTCTGGTCTCTGATCAGCTCTATGGTCAGCTGGCTGAATCACCGGCTGCATTCTCAGGTTACCTGATGGGACAGGAGAGCCAGAGAAAAACATGGAAGACGGTGGGGGGGCATTCCCTCCCACTGCTTGTAAAAGCAGTCTAGAGGATAATTAGCCGCTAGGATTGCTTTAACATGAAAGCCAACCGCTGGCTGAAAAGAATGATACCAAGATGATACCTAAACCTGCAGGAATCATTCTGGTATAACCACTCAAAGTCCAGCAACATACCAGTACGTTGCTGGTCCTTGTTGGGCATATATTGTAAACTTTTTTTTCATGCAGCCTGTGGGCTGAACAAAAAAAAGAGATTGATCGGTGGGTATGCCCACCATTAGAATACCTCCCTTCATCCACCCACTTCTAATGATGGGCATACATGCACCGTATATATATGCCAAAGCATGAGGGCATCCTCCCGCAAAAGTTAGGAGCAAGTCGCTCCTCCGCCCTCTGCTGCCCCCATGCTTCGGCATATAGTTACATAGTTAGTAAGGTTGAATAAAGACACCAGTCAATCCAGTTCAACCTGTGTGAGTGTGGGTGCATGTCTACAATTATCCCTATTTATTTAAGGTACCCATATAGCGCCGTCAAATTACGCAGCGCTCCACATATACATCGCACACTCACATCGGTCCCTACCCTATATATATGCTGAAGTATGTAACTGTGAAATCACCTCCGACAGCGCTGGAGTCACGGATTTATGTATCATGGGAGCAAACGCTGTTGCTGTCAAGATAGATAAATCTGCGCTGCAACTGAATGGCGTACCTCCTAAGCAAATGATGGTTAACAATAAAACAAAGTAACATTACAATATAACAGTAAGACTTACCATACCTGCAAAGCAAATACAAAAAAAGCATAGTAAAAAATAAAACATTTAACGCAACCTGTGCCTAAAATACATATATGCCGAAGCATGGGCGCATCCTCCCGAAAAAGGTAGGCATTTATGCTAAAGTATGTAACTGTGGTGGTGAAATCACCTCCGACAGCACTGGAGTCACGGCTTTATGTATCGTGGGAGCAAATGCTGCTGCTGTCAAGATAAATAAACCCACTCTGCAGCTAAATGGCATACCTGATAACAAAGAAATGGTTAACAATAAAACACAGTGAACAGTAAAGTATAAAAAAATTGCATATCTGAAAAGCAAACATGGTAAAACATAATAACAATAAAGCATTGCAGAATAGAATACAATAATAAAGAGCAGAACAATAGAGAGAGAATATATAGAGAGAGAGAACAATAAAACGACAACTATTTTTGTTTTTTAATTTTATATATTTTTTTGTGTTATTTATATTTTTTGTAACTATAACTTATAACTTTTGTAACTGGTACCAGGTTCGGGTCTCTCAAAATGCGATGGCATCTTGGGAGACCCTGTGTTAGTGTGCCTAGTCAGTGCAGTGCTGTACCCTGCGCTAATACTCAACTAATGAATGGTAGCGTTCAAAACATTCACCAATGCAAAGACCAGGATTGTCAGGACAGGAGGGACAATAATACCGGGTGTCACGCCTATATCCGCGCTTGTTGCAGACATGACATCTTCTTTGGGGGGCTCGTTGGGTAGGGGTACTCGGGAGGACATACGGAAAATGCCTCTCATGCAGCCGGCTTACTGCATTTGGTTGGGGAACGTGAGGTGGAGCACCGTCTGGAAACAGAAGGGCTCTGACGATCTCTTCCTGGAATTTAAGGAAGGATCCAGTCCATCCTGAAGCTCTGTATAGCACATGAGCGTTCAGCAAAGCCAATTGAAATAAATAAACAGACACTTTCTTGTACCAGCGTCTGGCCTTACGGGCAATTAGGTATGGCACCAACAACTGGTCGTTGAGGTCCACCCCTCCCATATTTTGGTTATATTCGTGGACACAGAGGGGTTTTTCCACAACACCAGTCGCCGTAGTAATTTGGACCGTCGTGTCTGCATGAAGGGAGGTAAGAACGAAAACATTCTTATTATCCCTCCACTTCATAGCGAGCAAGTTATTACACTTGAAGCAGGCTCTCTCCCTCTCTCTCTGACCGCAACACACTCTTTTTAGTTATGCCCATGTTGAGAGAAAGGCCCAGAAAGATCTTAAATTCGGAAACTGTAATTGGTTTCCAATCTCTGGCAAGGGAGGACTGGGGAATAGTGGCGATGTGTTGACCAGCATACAAATTGCTTTGGTCCACAATAGATCTATAGAGATCTTCGGTGAAAAACAGTGAATAAAAATCAAGTGACGTAAAATCAACTGTTTCCACCTGAATGCTGAGTTGGCCAGTGAATGGGAGAAGTACGGGTGCTGCAGAAGTGGTGGGTTCCCAATTCAGATTGGCAAATGCAGCAGGAAGGGCACTATGGGCACGACGGGCCTGTGTTCGTCTTCTTGGTGGCAGCGGGACACTACTTGTGCTTGCCACCTGGGCAGCTTGAACTGCACTTATGGGGCTCGCTACATCACCAAGTGTTACTGCAGTACTGGATGTATGACCAGTACTAGGCCGCTGGTGCTTGCCAGTTCACCAGAAGGAATAGCGGCGCTTGTACTGCTCTGCTCCATACGAGGGACCTGTGGTTCTTGCACATCAAGGACAGAAGAAGAAGTTCGGGGTCTGGTACACCTGACCTTGGCAGGGACCACAACTCCATCGTCAGAGCTATCTGTCATGGAGCCGCTGTCCTCTACAGGATCGTATTCTGAGCCTGAATCTGACAGATGAGTGACTTCCTCTTCACTATCTGTCATGCTCAGAAACGTGTAGGCCTCTTCACTAGTGTACCTTCGATTTGCCTTTTTGGGCTCTAAATTTAGTGGTACACTAGTGAGACTCACAGGCAAAAAAGCTCCTGACTGTTAGCGACTGTATCAAAATGCTACCAACAAAAACTGTTAGCGATCGCAGGGATCAGGCCTGACTCTGCAAATGCTGCAGTTATGTGTGTTTAGTGTTTTGTAAGTGACAGTGATCGATCGATACTGCACTTGGGTGGGCTGGGCTGGGCCGAGGGGCAAAACGCAGGTGCTAGCAGGTATCTGGGCTGATCCCACTAACACTGCGTTTTTGGGAACCCTAAATTTGAAGGAGAACCTTATGTTTGATAACCTAATGGCATCTGTTGAAGCTCTGAATTTAGACTCTGTTTCAATAGATGACCTTTATGAAGAATTGTCTTGCGTTTATCCACACTTTCAAAAGGTTTCTACCAGTACTGAAGCGGATGATGATCTTAACACCGATGTTAAATGGTCAACAATATTTACGAAGGCTGGACCTGACAAACTGCCAAACCTCTTGAAAGTGGTGTCATTTGTTGTTAGCATCCCATGCTCAAATGCAGCAGTTGAAAGGGTCTTTAGCATGATGGGAATGTGCTGGTCGACACAAAAAAATAGATGCAGCATTGATCTAATAAAATCCGAACTTCAGGTGAAAATCAATTTTGACATGGGTTGTCAATCTTTTTATAGCTTTGTAAAACAAAATAAAAAAACTCTTGCAATGTGCAAGAAGTGACAAGAAATACACTTATAGACATCAGTGTTGAAAACAAAAGGTACTCAGCTGGTGTCATGTGGTCTGAAGGATTTGATTATGGTCATATTGCCATGTGAGCTGAATTAGACACAGCATTAATATTTCAGCAACATTATATTTACAATTGACTGTTTTGTAAGTTTTATATTTTCAAGAATATATTTATAGTAATATATCTATGTGTTATTTAAGAAAAAAGTGGATTTGGGGGTTTATTATATATGGTTGGTTACTAGTTTATACCTAGTTTCTAAAAGTTTTTGCTCATTGAGAAAACAATAAAAATAATCTGTTAAATTTATTGCAACTTGTTCTGTTTGTTTTTTCTATTTCTTAAGAGATGTCTAACACATTTGAAATGTAAGACTTGTTTTAGGTAGCCAGTGATTGTGTGCAGGGCGCAATCACAAAATACTGAACAATGCACAGGCAGCTATGTTTATAGCAATCTCAATCATAACTTTGATGCAGTGAACTTGCCAGAGTAAGTGATGTACAAAGTACGCCATTGTCACTAAGTGACTTAGTTAAGGCAGGTGCACATTGCATACCACCTGTCTAAACTGGTTACCACTGTTTGCTTTTTTTCCCCAAAAATTGGCAAAAAAAAGTATCAAAAAAGATCAAAAAAAGTAAAAGTATCAAAAAAATGGCATTGTCTTGCGTTTATCCACACTTTCAAAAGGTTTCTACCAGTACTGAAGCGGATGATGATCTTAACACCGATGTTAAATGGTCAACAATATTTACGAAGGCTGGACCTGACAAACTGCCAAACCTCTTGAAAGTGGTGTCATTTGTTGTTAGCATCCCATGCTCAAATGCAGCAGTTGAAAGGGTCTTTAGCATGATGGGAATGTGCTGGTCGACACAAAAAAATAGATGCAGCATTGATCTAATAAAATCCGAACTTCAGGTGAAAATCAATTTTGACATGGGTTGTCAATCTTTTTATAGCTTTGTAAAACAAAATAAAAAAACTCTTGCAATGTGCAAGAAGTGACAAGAAATACACTTATAGACATCAGTGTTGAAAACAAAAGGTACTCAGCTGGTGTCATGTGGTCTGAAGGATTTGATTATGGTCATATTGCCATGTGAGCTGAATTAGACACAGCATTAATATTTCAGCAACATTATATTTACAATTGACTGTTTTGTAAGTTTTATATTTTCAAGAATATATTTATAGTAATATATCTATGTGTTATTTAAGAAAAAAGTGGATTTGGGGGTTTATTATATATGGTTGGTTACTAGTTTATACCTAGTTTCTAAAAGTTTTTGCTCATTGAGAAAACAATAAAAATAATCTGTTAAATTTATTGCAACTTGTTCTGTTTGTTTTTTCTATTTCTTAAGAGATGTCTAACACATTTGAAATGTAAGACTTGTTTTAGGTAGCCAGTGATTGTGTGCAGGGCGCAATCACAAAATACTGAACAATGCACAGGCAGCTATGTTTATAGCAATCTCAATCATAACTTTGATGCAGTGAACTTGCCAGAGTAAGTGATGTACAAAGTACGCCATTGTCACTAAGTGACTTAGTTAAGGCAGGTGCACATTGCATACCACCTGTCTAAACTGGTTACCACTGTTTGCTTTTTTTCCCCAAAAATTGGCAAAAAAAAGTATCAAAAAAGATCAAAAAAAGTAAAAGTATCAAAAAAATGGCATTGTATAGATGGCTTGTGTTCCAAGCCTCATGTGAGTACAAGGAAGCCAGCCGAGATGAGATGGTGTGTCACCGCCAATCAGCATCCAGGAACTGTCAGCCCCTCCCACACAGGAGGCGCTCCAAGCCCCGTGTGCGTAAAAGGGACAGTCCGACTTGCACGTGACGTCACCATCACTAGAGGTCCGGTGATAGGTCATTCACTCGGAAACAGACCGCCAAACCCCGCTTATCTGTGTCCAGTGCCGATAATGTAAACAAGGCGCGGGACAGCAGAGGCATAACTATAACGAATGAACAAAATACTATAAATAATACTGGGCAAAGCAGACTGATCATATTAAAACAAAACATAGCATAGAAATGGTAAATAAAATAGTAAATAAAAAATGTAGAAACACCATTAAGCAGGAAAAGCTACATGGCGTGTCTCATAGTAAGGACAGGCAAGTCATCTGTGTCCAAGCACTAATGTCAAACACAAGGACACGCCACAATGATATCTTAATATCACGGCTCACCACTAAGTGCAACAGCACCCACACATCCAGTCGGAGTGAACCACCCTCACTTGATAATGGCACAAAAGCCTGGGGAAAGTGCCGGGGTCCAATCAACCCTCATGGCACCCCTAAGAATAGTACAACAGAAATAAAAATCAACATAAACACAAAAATATAAAAAAAATATATGGAAAAATAACATGTCAAAAATAAAAATAAATAAGTATGCCCCCTATAAAGCTAAATTGAAACAGCACAAAAAACTAAAAATATTGTGGATACATTGGTAAAGGTGTGCCACAGCCCAAGAGTGCAGAAAGAGGTGCTACGCACGCCCGGCTGATGAAGCAATTAATGTCCCAATCCACATTCATACCGTGGGGTGAGTAGCACATCAGCTCATATATCCAATGCTTCTCCAGCTGCAACACACCCCTAATCCGAGATTCACCCCTCCAATGTGGGACAAACTTGTCGATAATCAGGAAAGAGGTACCTGTAGGATCCCTGTTGTGACACTCAAGATAGTGATGGGGGACGCTATTTTTTATGCAGCCCTTTTTGATTTTTGCAATATGCTCGTTCACTCTAGTTTAGAAAGTCCTAGTCCTGCGTCCAACATATTGTCTCCCACACGGACATGTAATGAGGTAGACAACATGTCGGGTAGTGCACGTGGTGAAATGCCTCATATTGTAGCTCTTAGAGGTTACTGTGGAATAAAAAGTCATAGATCTGCGCCTCCCACACATATTGTGCAAACAGACGTTGCACCTTCTGCAAGGGAAATAACCCTTGCAATCCTGAAAGAAGGAAACTATACGGGGGGGATCCATGGTGTTGGGAGCAATTTCACCCTGAACAGAATGGGCGCCCCGAAAGATAACACCCACCCGATCTGGCAGGATGGGGCCCAACACACAGTCATTCTTTAGAACCCTCCAATGTTTATCTAATAACCTCTTAATTTCGTTGTGCTGTATAGAAAATTAAGTGAAGAAGGACCATTTATATTGGCTATCATCCTGCACTCTAGGGTGATCCGCCAACAAGGATTTCCTATCCACACTTGCAGCCTCTCGTATAGCGACATCAAGATCAGAAGGCTTGTATCCCTTCTCAACAAATTTCTCCCTAAGGGTCTGAGATTGGGACTGAAAGTCCTCAATATTGCTGCAATTTCATCGTAAACAAAGAAACTGACCCTTAGGGACAGATTTGAGCCTTTGGTGGTGGTGACAGCTGTCTACTGGGATATACCCGTTACGATCCATAGGTTTGAAGAAGGTCTTAAAAGTCAATCGAAGGTCGACCACCGAGACCTCCAAATCTAAAAAATGGATGGTCTCGGGGCTCGCCTCAAAACTAAGAGAAATACCTCCTATAATTGGTATTGAGATAACTTATAAATTCCTCCAAGGATCCACGGTCACCTTTCCAAAGGAGGAGGATGTCGTCTATATACCTGGCCCACAAAACTAGCTCAGGTGGTCTGTGGTTATAGATGACATCCTCCTCCCATAATGCCATGAAAAGGTTGGCTAAACTTGGGGCATACTTAGCCCCCATAGCAACGCCTTTGATTTGGGAGTAAAATGTTTCCTGGAACCAGAAATAGTTATGCTCTGTTGCGAACTTTAGTAGTTCCATAACATAGTTTCAATGGATACCTCTCGGGACCATCTTTTCCTTAATATACTGCTCAAGAAATGCGATATCCCACTGTAGGTGTAATTCAGTGGTCATTACATTCTTGAGTCTAAGGAATAGTCTACCTATTTCGGTATCGTTGTTATTTTAAACAAAGACCCCATCTATATTAAGGGACTTAGTAGTCCTGTATTCAAAGACATCCATATTAGATGTGAAACAAGGCAGCTGCAGCAAATAGTGGGTCAAATATGAATAAGTGTAACAGGTGAAAATGCCACGCTAAACCAAAAATAATAACGAAAACAGCTGACATACTAACAAACCAAGTCCAATACTAAATACAAACAAAAAGTGCAGCGCTAGATATCTATCGTAAAATGGTAAACATGAAAATGTGAAATAAACATACATTCAATAAGTAAATAAAGTTAAATGTCCTTAGGTGAAATATGGAATAGCAAAGATCTGATCATCCGCCCAGCCGACAAGGGCAGCGGGATAGTTGTCATGGACAAAAAGGACTACATTGCGGAAATGAACAGACTTCTTGATGATCGAACTACATACAGAATCCTTCCTAAGGATCCTACTGGAGAATATAAATGAGCCTTGAAGGCTCTTATTGATGAAGGCTTCTCTCTTAATATTCTTAACCAGAAGGAGAGAGACTTTCTTGTCCCCCAAGCCCCTCGAGTACCCATTATCTATTACCTTCCGAAGGTACATAAAAATTCAACTAATCCCCCCCGGTCATCTGATCGTGAGTGGGATAGACTCAGTTACCTCGAGGATCGGAAGGTATATAGATTTTTATCTTCAGCCTCTTGTTAAAAAAATGCCTTCATATCTTAAGGACACGCGAGCCACGATTAATTTGCTTGAAGGGGTGGGGTACCATGACGGTCTCCTCCTTGCAACTGCGGATGTATCCACACTCTATACGTCTATCCCATTGGATTTGGGTTTTGGCGGCAGTTGAATTATTTCTTTCCAGAGATTCGGGCCTGCCTCTTATCCATCAAAACTGTTATGGAACTATTAAAGTTTGCAACAGAGCATAACTCTTTCTGGTTCCAGGAAACATTTTACTCCCAAATCAAAGGTGTTACTATGGGGGCTAAGTATGCCCCAAGTTTAGCCAACATTTTCATGGCAGTATGGGAGGAGGATGTCGTCTATACCCACAGACTACCTGAGCTAGTTTTGTGGGCCAGGTATATAGACGACATCCTCCACCTTTTGGAAAGGTGACCGTAGATCTTTGGAGGAATTTATGAGTTATCTGAATACCAATTATAGAGGTATTTCTCTTAGTTTTGAGGCGAGCTCTGAGACCATCCATTTTTTAGATTTGGAGGTCTCGGTCGACCATCGGTTGACTTTTAAGACCTTCTTCAAACCTACGGATCGTAACGGGTATATCCCGGTAAACAGCTGTCACCACCACCAAAGGCTCAAATCTGTCCCTAAGGGTCAGTTTCTTCGTTTACGACGAAATTGCAGAAATATTGAGGACTTTCAGTCCAAATCTCAGACCCTTAGGGAGAAATTTGTTGAGAAGGGATACAAGCCTTCTGATCTTGATGTTGCTATACGAGAGGCTGCAAGTGTGGATAGGAAATCCTTGTTGGCGGATCACCCTAGAGTGCAGGATGATAGCCAATATAAATGGTCCTTCTTCACTTCATTTTCTATACAGCACAAAGAAATTAAGAGGATATTAGATAAACATTGGAGGGTTCTAAAGAATGACCATGTGTTGGGCCCCATCCTGCCAGATCGGGCACGTGTTATCTTTCGGGGTGCCCGTTCTGTTCAGGGTAAAATTGCTCCCAACACCATGGATCCCCCGTATAGTTTCCTTCTTTCAGGATTGCAAGGGTTATTTCCCTTGCAGAAGGTTCAACATCTGTTTGCACATTATGTGTGGGAGACGCAGATCTAAGACTTTTTATTCCACAGTAACCTCTAAGAGCTACAATATGAGGCATTTCATCACGTGCGTTACCCGACATGTTGTCTACCTCATTACATGTCTGTAAGGGAGACAATATGTCGGACGCACGACTAGGGCATTCTCTACTAGAGTGAACAAGCATATTGCAAAAATCAAAAAGGGCTGCATAAAAAATAGCGTCCCCGTCACTATCTTGAGTGTCACAACAGGGATCCTACAGGTACCTCTTTCCTGATTATCGACAAGTTTGTCCCACATTGGAGGGGTGAAACTCGGATTAGGGGTGTGTCGCGGCTCAAGACGTATTGGATATATGAGCTGTCGGTCTGTTTCTGAGTGAATGACCTATCACCGGACCTCTAGTGATGGTGACGTCACGTGCCAGTCGGACTGTCCCTTCTACGCACACGGGGCTTGGAGCGCCTCCTGTGTGGGAGGGGCTGACGGTTCCTGGATGCTGATTGGTGGTGACGCACCATCTCGTCTCGGCTGGTTTCCTTGTACTCACATGAGGCTTGGAACACAAGCCATCTATACGATGCCATTACCCCACAGCAATTCGAGCTTTTCAGTTTTAGTTATTTTATTTTTGATTACATTGTTTGTTCTAATATCCCTTAACCCTTTCTATGGAGTTTAGATTGTGGCTGTCCTTTCTATTTATATATCATAGTCATTAAGGTTTACTTCCGGTTCCGCCATGATGGAGGCGGATCGTCCCAATTTGAACTGTTTTACAGTCTATATATAAGAGCAATGTGGGGAGGCTGATTTATGCCCCTGTTGAAGACTGTTTTAGTCGAAACGCATAGGGCTAGCATTTCCAGCTTCCCACATTGCCATTTTAATTCATGTGATCACTTTTTATCCCTGTATGGTGTTTTATTTCAATAAACCCCATTTGTTTGACCTACACCACGTGGAGTTCCCCTTTTTCCTTTTCCATGGTTTCTATGCTGAACCACCATTTCCGGACAATCTCCTCCTGAAAACGGGGATTGCGAGTGGCAGTCGTCCAGTTCCTGTCTGTGATCTACAAGATACGGATCGTTTGGATACTACGAGAGAGTGTCCTTATGCCTTTTTGACACACTGCTATAAGGTATGTGCGTCCTACGGATCCGGTAAGAGTACCCATCTTACTCTCATCTGCATATTCACTTATTTCCCAGCGTTTATTTGCTTTTCAATTTGAGGAGACATCCCTTCACCATTTTTCCCTATATGGACCCTTTTGATTTGCTGTTCCATATTTCACCTAAGGACATTTAACTTTATTTACTTATTGAATGTATGTTTATTTCACATTTTCACATTTACCATTTTACGACAGATATCTAGCGTTGCACTTTTTGTTTGTATTCAGTATTGGACTTGGTTTTTTTTGTGTGTCAGCTGCTTTCATTAGTATTTTTGGTTCAGTGCAGCATTTTCACCTGTTACACTACTTCAATGTTAGGCCTCTGTATGTGGTCAGGCTGTATAAAAGTCTCACAAATGTGGTATCGTTATACTCAGGAGGAGTAGCAGAATGTATTTTGGGGTGTTATTTTTGCTATGTCTAAAGGTGCTACTTCAATGTTAGGCCTCTGTATGTGGTCAGGCTGTGTAAAATCTCACACATGTGGTATCGTTATACCCAGGAGGAGTAGCAGAATGTATTTTGGGGTATTAGCATGTAAATGCTATGTGTTGGAAATATCTTATAAACAGACAACTTTGTGTAAAAAAAAAAAAAAAATGCTTTTTTTTAAATTTTTTTCCACATTTTCCAAAAACTTCTGGAAAAAAATGAACCGTTCAAAAGACTCATTATGCCTCATAGATTACATGTTGGGGTGTTAGCTTTCCAAAATGGGGTCATTTTGTGGGCATTTCCATTGTCCTGGTGCTCCAGGGCCTTCAAAATTGTAATAGGTGGGTGAGAAATTAAATGTGTATTTTATGCTCCTAAAACGCCAGAAGGTGCTACTTCAATGTTAGGCCTCTGTATGTGGTCAGGCTGTGTAAAAGTCTCACACATGTGGTATTGTTATACTCAGGAGGAGCAGCAGAATGTATTTCGGGGTATTTTTTTTTGTTATGTGTTGGAAATATCTTATAAACGGACAACTTTGTGTCCACTTAAAAGACTCATTATGCCTCATAGATTATATGTTGGGGTGTTAGCTTTCCAAAATGGGGTAATTCTGGAGGTGTTTCCATTGTCCTGGTGCTCCAGGGCCTTCAAAAGTTTAATAGGTGGGAGGGGGGCGTGGCTTGGACTCCACCGAGATGGCGCTGTGACTCCTGAGCTCCAGCATATAGCGGGACCAAACAGTGGCTCACGGCGACTAGAGGCACAGTAAACCCCTCTAATACTGGCAGATTGCTCCCCTAACCATCTGGTAACATGCCTAGAAAACGGCAAGTGGAGCACCGCCCGAAAAAGCTCACAGACTACTACACACAGCCACCGAGGCCTCATGGGCAAGATGGCGCCGGGTCCTCTCCCTCACAACGCGCGGCTCACAAACATCCACAGGGCCGCGACTCCCAGGCTTACAGACGAGCTTTCGATATGGAGGAATCCTCACAACCCCCTTCACCACTAAACAGAAGCCCAGCCAAGGCACGCTTCAGAATGGATGATTCTGGGACACAGAACTGTGAGGTAAGATCTAATGCAGACTCACAAGAGGACACAAGAGAACTCCCAGACTCCATAGTTTCCTTCCCCACACTGAACCAGCCAGTGTTAGACACTACACTAAAAGACATGCTCATATCTTTAAGAAGCACACTGCACACCGACATGATGGCATACATGAGGAAGTTTAACACAGAACTAACTGCAGTGGGAGAAAGAGTAGATCATATAGAGACCAGAATGGGGGACTACGCCACCACCATTAACGACCTGGTAGACGCACACGATACAGCGGAAGAAGAACAAACATGGATCAAAGCTACATTAGCAGATTTAGAAGACAGATCCAGACGCAATAACGTTAAAATCCGTGGAATACTGGAAAATGTGCAACCTTCGGAACGGTGTTCCTATGTGACAGCAATGCTCACCACCCCTTATGCCTGAAGTACCTGCCATAGAGCTGTCTATAGATAGGATACATAGGCTACCTAAACCTTCATTTATCCCAGAAAATGTACCTAGGGATGTGTTATTCAGAATGCACTTTTACCAAAAGAACGCCTGATGACAATCACACGTAAAGGGGAGCACCGTGACACCGAATATGCTGCATTACAATTCTACGCAGATCTATCACAATTTACTTTGCAACTGCGCAAAAATCTGAACAACATTACCAAAGCATTAAGGAACCATAACATTACCTACAGATGGGGCTATCCAACTAAACTGCTAGTCACTAAAGATGGCGTGAACCACGTAATCACATCCCCATCTAAGGGATACCAACTGCTGCAAAAATGGAAAATCACCTCAGAAGAACATACCACCCCCTCTGACGACAGGAACTTCAACAAAATTCCTCCAGATTGGCAGCAAGCCTCAGCCCACAAATGACAGTAGCCACCTTAAGCTTTCACTGTTATGCCTCATATTGCTAGCCCAACATAGGGCCCTGCTTATAGGAGCTTATGCCACACCATAAGCTCCTGAAACTTTAGCATACATGTTCTGCACAAGGGTTAACATAACCCTCCTTTTAAGTTCTAGTTTATATGGTTCTCTTCTTTTGTTTTGCTTTCCATTTTTCACTATTTTACAGGAACTATACCCACCATTCTATCCAGAGGAATTTATCAATCACTCTTACCACAATCAAGACATCTACAAACTCAACATCATCGTCCACAAGAGGAACAAAAGAACATTATCAGAACACATCCAACCTGCTTATGCTCCTGACTGTGAGTACGTTTATCATCAGACACAAACACACCATTTAAAGTACCAAGATGCCAGTTAACATTCTCTCAGTAAACGCCCACAGCTTAAATCATCCAGCTAAGAGAGCATCCTTGTGGAGGGAAGCAGACTCATCTAAATGCGATGTGCTTTGCGTCCAAGAGACCCACTTTCACCAAAAGGCACCACCTAAATGTACACATAAATCTTTCCAACATTTTTTCTTTTCTAACATGCCAGCAAAAAAAAGAGGGGTGATGATTACGGTTAAGGATACAATCGCTTTCAACCCAATTTCAGCTACGACGGACATTGCAGGACGCTAGCTCATTATAGTCTGCGATATCAATAACACCCGATACACTCTACTAAATGTTTATGTACCTAATAAACGGCAAATTACATTTTTACATGGGCTTATGAGGAAAGTAAAGAACTTACACCAAGGCTCTCTCATAATGTGCGGGGACTTTAACATTGTTCCGGATCCACAAATAGACTCTACCACAGCCCCTTCTAAAAGAACTTCTTCTCTAAACAATTTTTTACGCTCACATGATCTATTCGATACTTGGCGTTGTCTACATGCCAGTGAGAAGGATTATTCTTTCTTCTCACACAGGCACTGTACATACTCGAGAATTGACCTGATCCTAACGGACAAGTGGCTATTACAAAAAGTGTCCCAAGTCAAAATAGGAACAATAGCATGGTCAGACCACGCTCCTATTCTACTTACACTAAAGGATTCTTACCCTAACACCACCACTTATATGTGGCGTGCCAACTCCTACATCATCCAAAATCCTAAAACTAAAAAATTACTAGAAGACCACTTGTCCAGTTATTTTCGGACCAATTCACCATCCACAAATAATGCTTTTCTACTATGGAATGCCCATAAGGCATACATAAGGGGAATATTTATACAGCTGGGAGCTAGGCTTAGGAAGCAGCGGCAGCAAAAAATTACTAATCTACTAAAGGAAATTGATACCTTGGAAGCTCTTAATAAAACTAACCCTACCCCCTCCATAAGTACTAAACTTACTGAATTGAGACATAATCTCAGAATAGTATTAATTCAAACATATGAACAAACAGAAAAACAATCAAAAATGTCCTTTTATTCTACTAGCAATAAAGCTGGTAAAGCATTGGCAAGGAGGATACAAGGACAACGCTTTAAGACCAAAGTAGCCTATTTTATACACCCTAACAAACAGCAAAAAATATATGACCCACAAGGCATCGCAGACGCATTTAGTGACTATTATGGCTCGCTATACAAGCTGAACAAAGACGATACAACACCACAACCCACACCAACGACAATAAATGACTTTCTATCCAACATCGATCTTCCCACACTCACACCATCCCAACTACAAACACTCAACTTACCATTTTCCCTGACAGAATTACTAAACACTATAAAAACACTCCCGAACAACAAATCACCAGGACCAGATGGACTAACAGGTGAGTACTATAGGAGCTTCCAATCAATTTTGAGTCCGTACCTCCTCAAAGTGTATGATGGAGCTGCTGCCTCTGCTTCCTTTCCCCCTGAGATGCTTGAAGCAATTATTGTGACGTTACCTTAACCTGGGAAGACACCGGATCAACCCCAAAACTTCAGACCAATTTCATTACTAAATAATGATTTAAAAATCTACGCCAAAATGATAGCACTAAGAATGATAGATATACTCTCTACCTTAATTGACCCAGATCAGTCGGGTTTTACAAAAGGCAGGCAGGCATCAGATGTGACCAGACGCCTAATAAATATAATTCACATAGCTAGGAGGACTCGAGCGCCTTCTCTGCTTCTAGCCTTGGATGCAGAGAAGGCGTTCGACAGGGTGCATTGGCTATACTTGTCACAAACCCTACAGAAATTTGTATTCACAGGACATATGCTATCTGCCATCCTGGCCTTGTACACTGTTCCGTCAGTAAGGGTATACACATCAGGCATGCTATCTAGATCCTTCGGGATTTCAAAAGGCACGAGGCAGGGGTGTCCTTTGTCCCCCCTCATTTTCAATCTACTTATGGAACCACTAGCGGCAAAAATTAGACAGACATCTCAAATACAAGGCTTTATGATCAATAAAAGAAAACATGTCATCAGCCTTTTCGCTGATGATGTGATCCTGATGCTTACTGATCCGGTGTCTTCCTTGGAGAAAGTATCTTCCCTACTTAGGGATTACGGCAAAGTGTCATATTATAAAGTAAATGATACCAAATCATACATACTAGATCTAGGAGTATCCCACCAAAACAAAATAGAACTACAAGTTAAATACCCATATAAATGGAATAGCCACATGATTAATTATCTGGGGATTAACCTCACTTCACACCCTGACCAACTGTTTAAAGCAAACTATTTACCACTTGAAGGGAAGGTAAAAGAAGGAACGCAGAAACTAAACAAACATATACTATCATGGTCAGGTAGACTTGCAGCATTTAAGATGCAAATATTACCTCAAATACTGTATATTTTTAGAACAATTCCCATACCAGCACCAAAAACCTTTTTTTAAAAATCTACAACGTATATTAGCCGCCTTTCTATGGGAGGGTAAAAAAGCACGAAGTGCCTTCTCTAAACTCAGCAAAACAAAAAAACAGGGGGCGTGGGAGCTCCAATTCTTATTGATTACCACATGGCGGCAGTATTAGCACAGGCCAGAGGGTGGTTTCCTAATCAAGCAACACCACTTTGGGGAACTCTAGAACAATCTCAAATACCAGGGGGGAACCTACGCAATTTCATTCTGGCCTCACCTTTCCAAGTCCAAAAACATAAATATTTATCCCCCACAATCCTATACCATCATATGCCAATTGAGGTAATAGCAATAGCTGTTCCAAACTTATGCTTAGCCAAGTGGTCATCTGAAGGAATAAAATGGCTCTCTAACCTATTCAAAGATGATAAATTAAAATCCTTCATACAATTGCGATCAGAATTTGGCCTTCCGGCTTCTGAACAATTTAACTACATACGAGTATCCTCATTTCTCAAGAGTAACAAATCCCCACAATGCAAGTTATTTTGGAAAATAGATATTTATCTTACTTCCACAGTGACTCGCAAGGGGGGGGTTTCACTTTTCTATAATTTTTTAGGCAACAAATCTGTTCTAGAGAAATCTAATCCTATGATAGCATGGGAAAGACACCTAGAAACATCATATACTAAAGATCAGTGGCACAAAGCACTACAAAACATATACTCAGCCACCAAAAGTACAAATCTATGGGAGCTATCCCATAAAATTACACAAAGATGGTACTTAACACCATACAGAATGGCAAAATTTGACCCCTCTACACCTCCGCTGTGTTGGAGGAATTGCACACAAACAGGAACCCTGTTCCACATACTGTGGACATGTGGAAAATTGGCCGTATTTTGGCCCAAAGTATTCACAATCTTTCAACAAGTCACAGGATCAGCCATCCAGTACTCACCAGAATTGGCCATCCTAAACCTAGGCATCAACAATATTCCATACCTACTCAGGTCATTCACCACACACCTGTTCCTAGCAGCTAAGTTGGTCATACTTAGGCTTTGGAGATCTACAACTCTCTCTGACATTGCGGATGTCATTCGCACACTCACAATTCACTTTACCTATGAAAGTATGCTAGCCTACAGAGATGGGAAATATGCAGAATTCCTTAAACAATGGGAACCATGGATAGAATGGTATAAAACCTATAATAAAAATACAAAATAACAAATCTCAAGTGGACACAAGATGGAATAATAAAATCATAAATAATATAATTTACATAAGTAAAAATCAAAAATGAACAAATGACACCATCCACAGGAAATTAGTTCCTACTTCCCTTTTCTCCCCTTTTTTTTTTCTTTTTTATTATTCTTATTATTCTTTTTATTATTCTCCTTTTTATTTTACTTTTACAATACCCCACTTCCAAGTTAAATCTCCCAACAGTTTATTTCCCATCACAAAGGAAGATGGAAGTAAATACTTCTGGAACCATACACTTGCTTTAAATAAGAAATGTTAAAAGTAATTGTAACGAGCCCCTTGCTTGCTCGGTTCCACTCTCCCGACACTCCTCTGCAGCTATTGAATCAGATTGCAACGTCTGATGGTTCGGTCATCCAATGCTCCGGGATTAGAACTTCAGCTATATGCCGTTCTAACCCAGTTGTGTAGCTCAGAACACACACCAGGCAGGCTGTATGTAAGTTCAACCAGGAATCTCCTTTATTGCAAAATACAGGCTTTTATACACTCAAAGTGGAGGTGCAGACCTCCTGCTCATATTACTCTAACAATACAGCTGTAACCTAATTAACCTAATTAACATGAGCTAATTAACTAATCCCTTTAGACAGCCTAGATGACTCAGACATGACCGTTAGGCCAGACTGGCCGTCTTGTAGTTCAGAAAATCCAATCAACATTATCACAATCAACATAGACTCTTCTTCACACAATAGCAGAGTTAATCAACACAAATAACAATGGGGATCTAATGACTCTTAGATCCCATAGTAGACTTATTTACAATACACATTTTAACAGACAATAGACAGACAGGTGTTGGAATTTACATCAGCATCTCCTAACAGTATCTGTCCCAGCATTATGAATCAGCCACTATTCCAATATGGCAAATCCAGGGTCCCCAGTGTCTGTGTGTCCTGGGGGACCAGGACCCGAATCCACAGTAATACCACCTCAAGGGTCCCCAGGCATACAGCTCACAAAGAGCACCGTTCCCCCAAATGCAAGGGCCCCCGATCGATCGGCAAGAGGCTAGCACACAGTCCCCTCCAAAAGTCTCTTTCCCGGCTAGGTCTGTCACATTTTTCCCCTTTCGGCAGGAGACTAACACAGGAGGAGACCCCAGACGGGTTGACTCCGAAGTTAGTCAGTAGTTCCAGTCCTCTAATGCCTGTACCCACACAGTACCCCAAACAAATTGTTCCAAAGCTTTACTCACCCAGCCAACCTCTGCCTCTCTCAGAGAACATATCTGCCGCTGGGGAGAGGCCTGGACTGGCCCTTCTCCCTGGAGTCCTTTCTGCCGCTGGAGAGAAGACAGGGTGTCTGGGCTCACCCCGTCATGCTGTTGGGGATCTGGGCCGACTGCCCAGCATCCCTGGGGTATACAGGTGGAGACTGAAGTTCCATCCACCTTCACAGGACATCCATCCTCTGTTAGATGAGGGCAGAGTCCAGCAGTACTCGGCCCTGTTGCCAGCCCTTCTGCTGGAAACCCCACACCATCTGCTCCGGCTAACTGTTGGGGACGGACGACGAACACCTCCTCTCCCTTCTCCCCCTGTATCCTGATCTGTTGCTGGGAAGTGGCCACCTCCTTCTCACCCTGAGCCTCCGGAACCGCCGCAGGTGTAGGGCAGAGATCTTGGACCCTCTGTCCGGTTGCCAGCGCTTCAGCTGGGGAAGTTCCTTGTAACTTCACAGATACTTCTGTTGGTGCTGGGCAGAGCATAGTGAAGTTTGGCCCTAATAACAGCTCCTCTTCTGCTGGAGGCTCACCAGGTTGTTCTTCCTTAGCAGAAAAGTCTATCAAATCCCCTGTCTCTGCAACTGGTGTCTGGGGATAAAGGTTCACCATCACCTCTCCGTGGAACCCAGAAGATGCTATCAGTGCAGGGCAGAGGTTAGCAGAGCTCTGCCCTGTTGTCAGCACTTCAGGTTTGGGGATGGCAATCTTCAGATTTTCCACTGCCGATTCTCTGGCATTCTGCTGGACAGGCACATTCCTCCATTCAAGATCATCCAATGCAGAAACAGGTTCATCAAGGTCAGTCAGCACTTGCTGCATCCGCCATAAGACCTCCGCCTCCATAGCTGCGGGGGCAGGTTGGCAAAGCACACCGTTACTCTGCCACATTTTCAACTCTTCAGCCAGGATTTCAGAGTTGTCAACTGGTATTTCATGATAGTCCCAGGCAAAGGGAGCATCACCCTGCTGTTGAGCAGAGTCTAACAGCTGTTTGTAGGCGATCTCCAACTCCCATTCCTGAACGGCCAGAAACTCCAAATCTTCCAGTGCCCAGTGCACTTCTGAGACATTCAGTCTCCGCTCTCTGTGCTCCATTATCTCCTCCAAACGCCACTCCCGATCACTTCCAAAGTCAGGGTCCCTGGACAGCCTCCAGTATAACAACCCCAGGTCATCGTAGTCAAAGCCTTCCGTGGGGCTGTCATCCGCTGTCCACAGGCACACTTGGGCTACATACCACTGGAGGACTCTGTAGCTCTCGTCCAACCGCATTTCTGCCCGGATCAGCCTGCTTAACTGTCCACTCCTGGTTCGGCTGTTCCCCCCAAAACAGCATTCGCACTTGCGACCAGTACCTCACATGGATGGAGGGGAGAACTTTTCCCTGGTTTTGCTGCTCACGGGCTAGCGCTTCCTTCCAGAGTTCACAGCGGATAGAATCAAACCACCCTAGCAGGACCTGCTCTGATACTGGTCCTCTGTGCTGTATCTCCTTCTCTTGCAACCTCCTTCTGAATTCCTCATCCATGGTGGCTGGTATCTCTCCTCTCCTGCTATCCTGCTACCTTGGATCCAGGTGATGGTTTGGATGTGTTCACGGCAAGGAAGCACGATCCCACCATTCCCTCCATGGTTCTCAAGTAAGTCTTTCAGCGTGGCTCTCCTGCAGGCTGGTTTGGAGTGTCCCAGTAACTGGAGAGCAAATCCCACCGCTGCCAACCAATGTAACGAGCCCCTTGCTCACTCGGTTCCACTCTCCCGACACTCCTCTGCAGCTATTGAATCAGATTGCAACGTCTGATGGTTCGGTCATCCAATGCTCCGGGATTAGAACTTCAGCTATATGCCGTTCTAACCCAGTTGTGTAGCTCAGAACACACACCAGGCAGGCTGTATGTAAGTTCAACTAGGAATCTCCTTTATTGCAAAATACAGGCTTTTATACACTCAAAGTGGAGGTGCAGACCTCCTGCTCATATTACTCTAATAATACAGCTGTAACCTAATTAACCTAATTAACATGAGCTAATTAACTAATCCCTTTAGACAGCCTAGATGACTCAGACTTGACTGTTAGGCCAGACTGGCCGTCTTGTAGTTCAGAAAATCCAATCAACATTATCACAATCAACATAGACTCTTCTTCACACAATAGCAGAGTTAATCAACACAAATAACAATGGGGATCTAATGACTCTTAGATCCCATAGTAGACTTATTTACAATACACATTTTAGCAGACAATAGACAGACAGGTGTTGGAATTTACATCAGCATCTCCTAACAGTATCTGTCCCAGCATTATGAATCAGCCACTATTCCAATATTGCAAATCCAGGGTCCCCAGTGTCTGTGTGTCCTGGGGGACCAGGACCCGAATCCATAATAATACCACCTCAAGGGTCCCCAGGCATACAACTCACAAAGAGCACCACTCCCCCAAATGCAAGGGCCCCCGATCGATCGGCAAGAGGCTAGCACACAGTCCCCTCCAAAAGTCTCTTTCCCGGCTAGGTCTGTCACAGTAATAACTACAGAAATAAGAAATATAACGGGAAATTCCCTACTCCTGATCGCAGTTAGATCCCATAGGGGCGATGGGGACAGAGGGCTGGACCAATGGTTAAGACGAATGATAAGTGTTGATATAAATAACGTTTTAATGAACAGTTATATGTATACGATTGATAAAAAAAACTTTTTCATTGAAATATGTACTTGTATTGTACTAACTTTACATGGTTTTTCATCTTCTGTAATATTGTAAAAACTAATAAAAATTATTGTTTAAAAAAAAAAAAGTTTAATAGGTGGGTGAGAAATAAAATGTGTAATTTTGAAACCTGTATAAAAGTCTCATACATGTGGAATTATTATACTCAGGATGAGTAGCAAAATGTATTTCAGGGTATTTTTTTGCTATGTAAATGCTATGTGTTGGAAAAATCTTATAAATGGACAACTTTGTGTAAAAAAAAAATGCATTTTCATTTTTTTCCACATTTTCCAAAAACTTCTGGAAAAAAATGAACCATTCAAAAGACTTATTATGCCACATAGGTTATACTTTGGGGTGTTAGCTTTCCAAAATGGGATAACTTTGTGGGCGTTTCCATTGTCCTGGTGCTCCAGGACCTTCAAAATTGTAATAGGTGGGTGAGAAATGAGATGTGTAATTTATGCTCCTATAACGTCTGAAGGTGCTTCTTCAATGTTAGGCCGCTGTATGTGGTCAGGCTGTGCAAAAGTCTCACACATGTGGAAGCATTATACTCAGGAAGAGTAGCAGAATTTTGAGGTATTATTTTTCCTATGTAAATGCTATGTGTTGGAAATATCTTATAAACGGACAACTTTGTGTAAAAATAAATGCGTTTTCATTTTTTTACACATTTTCCAAAAACTTCTGGAAAAAGATGAACCGTTCAAAAGACTCATTATGCTTCATAGATTATACGTTGGGGAGTTAGCTTTCCAAAATGGGGTCATTTTGTGGGCGTTTCCATTGTCCTGGTGCTCTAGGGCCTTCAAAAGTGTAATAGGTAGTCAACAAGTTAGATGGGTAATTTATGCTCCTTGAACACCTGATGGTGCTCCCTGCATGTTGGGCCTCTGTATGTGGACAGGTAGTAAAAAAGGCCC
Organism: Lithobates clamitans; assembly: GCA_037952925.1. NCBI lineage: Eukaryota > Metazoa > Chordata > Amphibia > Anura > Ranidae > Lithobates > Lithobates clamitans. The sequence goes on from JBBGZY010000720.1 coordinate 3,875,288, forward strand.
ACACATGTGGTATCGTAATACTCAGGAGGAGTAGCAGAATGTATTTTGGGGTGTCATTTGTGGTATGCACATTCCATGTGAGAGAAATAGGCTATTACAATGACAATTTTGTGAAAAAAATAAAATAAAATCTTAATTTTGCAAAGAATTGTGGGAAAAAATGACAACTTCAAATAACTCACCATGCCTCTTACTAAATACCCTGGAATGTCTACTTTCCAAAAAGGGGTCATCTGGGGGGCATTTTTACTTTTCTGGCTTGTTAGGGTCTCAAGAAATGAGATAGGCCTCAGTACATCAGATGTGATCATTTTTTTATGATTTGCCCCATAGCTTTTAGACTCTATAAATTTCACACAGACCACATAATATCCACTAATTTGGGTTATTTTTACCAAAGATATGTAGCAGTATAAATTGTGGCCAACATTTATGAAGAAAAATTGTTATTTGCAAAATTTTATCACAGAAACGAATTAAAATGCTTTTTTTTTTCAAAATTTTTGGTCTTTTTTCATTTATAGTGCAAAAAATAAAAAACCCAGAGGTGATCAAATACCACCAAATGAAAGCTCTATTTGTATGAAAAAAGGACAGTGTTGTATGAGTAATTGTCATTCAAAGTGTGAGAGCAGTGAAAGCTGAAAATTGGTCTGCGCAGGAGGGGGGTTTAAGTGCCCTGTAAGCAAGTGGTTAAGCAGAGCACCATTTCAGGAAAAAAAGGATCTCTCTGCTGCCGAAAAGAGTGAAATAGTTCAATGCCTTGGACGAGGTATGAAAACATTAGATATTTCATGAAAACTTAAGCGTGATCATCGCACTATTAAGAGATTTGTGGCTGATTCAGAGCACAGACGGGTTTCGTGCAGATAAAGGCACATTGAGGAAGATTTCTGCCAGATCCATGCATCGGATCAAGAGAGCAGCTGCTAAAACACCATTACATAGCAGAAAACAGATATTTGAAGCTGCTGGTGCCTCTGGAGTCCCACAGACATCAAGGTGTAGAGTCCTCCAGAGTCTTGCAACTGTGCATAAACCTTCCATTCGGCTACCACTAACCAATGCTCACAAGCAGAAATGGTTGCATTGGTCAGAAAAATACATGAAGACTAATTTTTAAACAGTCCTGTTCACTGATGAGTGCCATGTAACCCTGGAAGGTCCAGATGGATGGAGTAGTGGATGGTTGGTGGTGGGCCACCCTGTTCCAACAAGGCTGCGACGTAAGCAATGCGGTGGTGGAGTCATGTTTTGGGCTGGAATCATGGGAAGAGAGCTGGTCGGCCCCTTTAGGGTCCTAGAAGTAGTAAAGATGACCTCTACAAAGTATGTGGAGTTCCTGACTGAACACTTCCTTCCCTGGTACAGAAGGAAGAACTATGCTTTCCGTAATAAAATTATCTTCATGCATGACAATCCACCATTTCATGCTGCAAAGAATACATCTGCATCAATGGCTGCTATGGGGATAAAAGGAAAGAAAGTCATGGTGTTGCCTCCATCCTCCCCTGACCTCAATCCTACTGAGAACGTTTGGAGCATCCTCAAGCAAAAGATCTATGAGGGTAGGAGGCAGTTTATATCCAAACAGCAGCTCTGGGAGGCTATTCTGACATCTTGCAAACAAATTCAAGCAGAAACTGTCCAAAAACTCACAAGTTGAATGGATGCAAGACTTGTGAAGCTGCTATCAAATAAAGGGTCCTTTTGTTAAAATGTACCATGACCTGTTAAAATGTCTAAAAAGTTAAAATGTTGTTTAAAGTTTGATTGAAATAGCTTTTGATTTCAGTAAATATGTTGCAAACACAACAAATGACAATTTTCAGTTCTTTACAACCTATAAAGTGTTTTAAAACTTACTATGCATAATAATTTGGAACAGTGCATTGTAAGTTCTTTATTTCGAAAAAAAAAACTGTTATCATTAGGAGATGAGTTCAATAAAATTTGAATTGTACTCTTAATAGTTGATAACATGAGAATTATGCTGACTGTTGTTTACATCAATTATTTAGGTAAATGAGAAAAATATAATTGGCATAATAATTTGGAACGGTGTAGTTTCTGAGTCACTGAACTGGAACAAGCATGCATATTAGGAAAGATTTTATCTGCATATCTTTTCTGGGTTAATGATTCAATGTACTAAATAAAGTGAACCAGTGTGGCAGCTCCATGTTTATCTTAGAAAAGGTTTCCCTTAAAAAAAAAAAAAACTCATCTGGCTAATAACATGGTGCATGAGTAGTTGTATTTTCCAAGTATTTCTTGTAAAAAAAAAAAGATATTTTATAGTCTTGACCAAAAGTATTGATACCCCTCCACTTTTTCCCAAAGAATACCAACTTGTCAAAAAATAAGTTGAAATTCACACCAGTAAATGGCCTGCACCATTCACGTTGATTTTGCTTTATGACCTAATGTATGTTGGGGCAAAATATATAAAAAATATTCTTAGTATTATTAGCACATATCTGTAATACATGCTTTTTTCCCCATGTTTTATCTCTTTAACCACTTCAGCCCCGGAAGATTTGGCTGCTCAATGACCAGGCCATTTTTTGTGATACGACACTTTGTCGCTTTAACTGACAATTGCGCGGTCGTGCGACGTTGTACCAAAACAAAATTGACGTCCTTTTTTTCCCACAAATAGAGATTTCTTTTGGTGGTATTTGATCATCTCTGCGTTTTTTTTTTTTTTTGCGTTATTAACAAAAACAGAGCGACAGTTTTGAAAAAAAAAACACAGTATTTTGTACTTTTTACTATAATAAATATCCCCAATTTTTTTTTTTTTTTTAAAAAGCAATTTTTTTTCCTCAGTTTAGGCCGATATGTAGTCTTATACATATTTCTGGTAACTGAAATCACACTAATTTTACTAGTAATGGCGGTGATCAGCGATTTTTGGGACTGCTAAATTATGGCGGACAGATCGGACACTTGACACATTTTTGGGACTATTGGTACTTATACAGCCATCAGTGCTAAAAAATGGACTGATTACTGTGTAAATTTCACTGGCAGGGTCGGGGTTAACACTAGGGGGCGATCTAGGGGTGAACTCTGTTCCCTAGGGAGTGATTCTAACTGTGGGGGGAGGGGACTGACTGGGTGAGGCGACCAATCGTTGTTCAAACTTAGTATGAACAACAGATCAGTCTCCTCTCCCCTGACAGCACCGAGATCTGTCTGTTTTTACATTGACAGATCTCCGATCTGTCTCTGTGTGGAGCGATCGCGGGTGTCTGGCAGTCATCGCAACCGACGGGTACGCACATTGGCTCCTGAATCGCACAGGCGCCCCCTAGTGGTCAAAAGGCGAACCAACATACAGTTACGTCGGTTCACCCAGGGGAGACAACCTGCCACAGTACAACTGCGGCGGCTCGTCGGGAGGGGTTAAAGTGATTGTAAAGCTTTGTGTCTTTTTTAAAAAAAATAACAAACATGTCATACTTACCTCCACGGTGCAGTTCGCTTTGCACAGAGTGGCCCCGATCATCCTCTTCTGGGGTCCCCCGGCGGCGCTGGTAGCTCCTCCTCGCATCGTATAACCCCCTAGGAAAAGCACTCTCCCAGGGGGGGTTACCTTGCGGGCGAGCTCCCGAGTCCAGCATTTGCGTCCTTAGACGCAGAATGCCGGACTCGACCCTAGCGCCACGTCATTGGATTTGATTTACAGCAGCAGAAGCCAATGGCTGTGCTGCTATCAATCTATCCAATCAAGAGCCAAGAACCCTGGGCAGAGGAAGAGCGTGTCTCCACCTTGGGAAATTTCAGGGCTCAGGTGAGTAAAACAGGGGGCTAGGGGGCTGGTCACTAGAAGAAGATTTTTCACCTTAATGCATAGGATGAAAAAACACAAGGGTTTACCCCTTTAAATACTCTGCAAGTGTAGAAAAACACCAGTTTCAATAAACAAATGTTCTCCTAACTCCCCAATTGTGCTGACAATAAAGTGCTTTACTGCACTGAAATCCCAACAAGTCTTCTCATCCCTGCCTATTGGACTACAGGACTCCTCTTAACCAACCCCCCCCCAACACATGCTTTGTCCAGCTATACATGTATGCATTGATTCCTTTCCCAGCAAAACAATGCTGCTGCCTTGACTCCCAAGAGTCTGACATATACTGTGTGGAGATGTAGTTCTGGGTGGCATGGCCACATAAGTACAAACTGACCCTGAAAATTTTCAAGCCTGATGATGATGTCATATGAAAGTTTAAGGCTGGGTTCACACCTATGCAAATTGGATGCAGATTTTCCACATCCAATTTGCATAGCAGGAGAATGTGACTGGCTCTCTATGGAGCCGGTTCACATATCTCTGCAGCAGGTTCGGTGCGTTTTGCAGGAAAAACGTGTGTCTTTTTTGCTAAGTTTCAGGTCCGAATTCAGCCCAAAATTGAAATCAGACCTGAAATGGTGAACCAGCACGCACCGAACCCCTGCCGTGCAACGGATGCGGCTCATATGTGAACCGAGACTAAATGTTGTTTCTCGCTACAGCCAAAATGTTGAAAGAAAGAATAATGCAGACATGTTCTAGAGGAGGAGAAGAAGGTTTAGGGGCAGATTTGTGGCATTCTCAAAACACACTTTAACATATTCTTGTAAATAATATGATGTTTAAATAGCATGTATATAATTATTGGTTACTCTTTAACAGTTAAAGGACATCATTGGGCTTTAGTTACCTTTTAAGCAGACTTTTGGGTTTATTTAGCAGCACATGTGTATTCCGTTGCAAAATTAGGCACTCAGACTAGTTGAATAGAGAAAAGTACTCATCCGCGCTTTTTGTGTGATTGGGGGTTATTTACTAAAGGAGTATAGGCTGTTCACTTAGCTTTGTAAATGAAAGAATAAAGGAAGTTGTGTTCATCTGAATTATCCAAATGTGCAAGCAAAAATCCTATTTAAATCTCCTTGCCCATCATTGGGTAGCTTTACCAACTCCTAAAAATTAACTTTGCCGGGGCGTGGCCTGGACATGGCTGAGTGAAGCTGTTTCTTCTGTGGGCCTCCCGGTCTCGGCCTACTATCCCCGGCATTTACAACATCAAAATCGGTATGAAATCAGCCAAAAAATACAGAACGAGAGAAGCAACCAAAGGGACCTCCTCAATCAAGAGCCCCGGGGAAATACATTGATATTTCAGGCATTCACAGGAGCTTTCTCCCGGAGCCAGAGTTGCGGCACCACGAGGGCTCTCCATGTGAGTTTACACAGAAGGCCCCTGCCAGAGGTAATTCTAGCTTCTCTATGAACCCCTCTGAATCGCCCAGAGTATCATCAGGGACACTAGAAATCCCAGTACTGAGCGGGATGGCTTCCACACATCCTCCCGAACCGATCCCGCTGGATCAAGACATACGTGCATTACTGCAAGCTCTCCCCACTAAAACTGACATTGAGGCGATGATCCTCCGTTTGGAGGAGACTCATCATCGGGACATACAGGAGGTGCAGGGAGAGGCGTCCAGCTTGTCGGACAGAGTCACTACAGGGGAGGCAGCGGTGTCTTCATTGGAAGACAGAGTATCGGCATTAGAACACTCCCGGGACCTACACAGAGACAATGCCATATCCTTTCAACTGCACCTCTAAGACATCGAGGACCGGACTTCCCGGAATAACCTGCGGCTTAGGGGAATCCCGGAGACTACAAGCCCCGAGAATCTAGCGGAGACAGTCAAAGAGATTTTCCACATTATCCTGGGTGACACGGACACTGACATAGAGCTCGATAGAGTACACAGAACCCTGGGACCGAGTCCGACAGATCCAAGCAACCCCCGCGATGTAGTGTGCAGATTGCACCACTATCTACAGAAGGAGACCATATTACGTTGCTTTTGGGAACATGGTGACGTTGACACTAACGGATCGCAAGTTAGAATCCTCCCGGATCTATCAAGAGCCACCCTGAGATGCCGTACCATGCTGAGACCCCTCCTTGAACTGGCGAAGCAGAAGGGCTTCACCTACCGCTGGGGCTACCCTCTCTCAGTGACATTCCGCAAAGATGCATCTGCATTCACTCTGCAGACCGCTGCGGACCTCCTGGCACTTTTCCGCTACTTGGAAGCGGAACCGATACAAATCCCGGATTGGCTGCAGATTGTACCACGTCCGGCGGGCAGATTGGGTTTTTCAGCCACCCGCTGTCCGCTGCCACCACGTCAACGAGGAAGGAGAAGGCATCGGTCCGCTTCAGGTGATGCCCCACGTGAGTAGATCTTGGGTGGTAGGTCCCCATGTGTCCTCACACCCTCTCCCATGGTCCCCGAGAACATTTGTTCCTGTTGCCCCTGCCCAGGAAAGTTCCACTGCTCCCACTCAATATCCCTGACCAGGAACATAGCGGCACATAGCTGTGAGAATGTTGTCCTTCCGCCTCCCCCCTCCTGATGTTCATATGAATGGAGGGGGCTTGCTATTTGTACGAACATGGATTTGGGATGCAGGCATTTGCCTTATGATACACATCACCCCGTTATAGCACTAAATACCTGGTTGGGAAACTGCCCGGATCATGGATACTAAAGGAGATGGGGGGTCGCTGCATTTTATAACATCCCTGGCTGTGACACTGCCTTGACTTTGCGAAGACAGCAGCAATTGGACAGGAAGAACCCCTGAGTGAGACTACAAAGACTCCCATTCAACGGCGCTACGTAAGTGTCACAAGAGGTTTTGAACAATCCAGAGGAAGGGAGGGGAGATTCCCCTACATGATGTTTATATCCTGGACTGTGGGACGGGGGCTGATGGGGAGGGTGGGAGGGTATCCCACTTTACAGGGATCCAGAGTCATTTTATTTGCTGCATTTGTCTTTTGACTATCCCGAGGTGTACTGCCCATAGGTTTTGGACCGATTATACACTGCACAAAACCACAGGACACCACTCCGTCTCAAGGCCTCACTACGGGGGGATATGGGAGAGATTTAAGACCCTCCTATGTACTAGACAGGGACCGCCACTTGAAATAGTTATACTTATCTTGTTAATGTCTCACTGCTATCAATGTTTATTCTGCTTACTGTTAATAGATGTTTCTATGCCAGTTCATATTGCTTATCTGTTTTAATTGTTGACAGATAGATATGATACACCGATTTGAAACATGACTTCTCCATTTGCCGGGGGTGTGCGGGGAGTCTTGGGGGCCCAGCTCTCAGCTGTGTCTATCCACTAACCCACCTAGGATGGTGCTGCATACCCAGATCTTCTCTGGGTAGCGCTCTAGCAGGTTTTCTTCTTGCCCTCTTAGTATCCTTTTATGCTTCACACTTTTGTGCCAGCCTTCTAACTTTCTGATACTTCTCCCTCCCCAGCTTCCTAGGGCTTGCCCATACTAAAACTATTATCGAGGATTCTCAATTTATTATATTCCCACCTTATACCCCTCTACTTGACTACTATTAACCCACCGCCCTCACCCTTAACCCTCCCTTCCTCCCACTCGCGAACATGGACGCTCTAAACATAATCTCTTTAAACGCAAAAGGACTGAACACACCAGAAAAGAGGCGGATGCTGCTTCATGACATGAGACGTTTGAAAGTAGATATCATCCTATTACAGGAAACGCACTTTAGGGAAAATACCATACCAATACTCAAAAACAAATACTATCCCACTGTATACCATTTCACCAACACCCAAGCAAAATCCAGAGGGGTCTCAATCCTAATCTCAGCTAAGATACCATGGACATGCTTAGACACTAAAACAGACTCAGAAATACGATACCTATTCCTGAAAGGCCAGATTGGAGACATAAAGGTGACCCTTGCAAATCTGTATGCCCCAAACGATCATCAAGACACATTTATAACGAGATGTCTAGCGCAACTCATACATTATACTGAAGGACAATTAATTATAGGAGGAGACTTGAACACTCTCTTAACGCCGACTGAAGACACCGCCTCTGGCACATCATCTACTTCACAGGACTCACGCAAACGCATAAACACTGCATTACACTCGGCACAACTCATAGATGTTTGGCGTCTTTTTCACCCTGGAGAAAGGGACTAAACGTTCTTCTCTTGGCCCCATCAGACGTACTCCCGTATGGACTATTTTTTGGTCCCCCATAGAAACTTACAGGCAGTTATAAATACTACGATAGAGCCCATCACATGGTCAGACCACGCCCCGATCACAATGCGTTATGCCATTGCAGGAATACACACAACACAACGGCCGCCATGGAGATTAAACAAGAGCCTTCTGCAAGACCCTGTGGTCATTGCAGATGTGATGAAGGAGATTGGACAATACTTTGACTCCAACAGTACCCCTGACAGTGACATAGGTCTGTATGGGAAGCACATAAGGCTGTGATCCGTGGTGTACTTATTAAACACGGCTCCAGATTAAAATGACAAAAACAGAACTATTAACTTCACTCCTCCAGAAATTATGAACATTAGATATAAAACATAAAATGACCCCGATGAGAGAACTAGGAACCAAGCTTGACATTACCCGCAAACAGGTCACAGATTTACTACACTTCAAGGCCAAAGCGACACTTCAGGTCTGCCGGAAAAAAACATATGAGTCCGGCAACAAGTGTGGGAGAATGCTGGCTCAGGCCCTACAACAGCAAAAATTAGCATCATATATACAGCAGATCGTAACCCCCTCCGGACAGAAGGCGTCTCTACCCAAACAAATAACCAAAGAATTTAGGGCTTACTACAACTCTTTATATAACTTAAGTACAGCGCAACCCACTACAGGCAATACATCAGAATACATAGCTTCATCATTAATGCCGACCCTACCTGTCGAAACGAAAGAACTGCTTGAGGAACCCATCACACTATCCGAACTTCAGCTGGCCCTTCGTAGTACTAAACAGGGTAAAGCACCAGGTCCAGACGGTTTGACCACAACATACTATAAAACCTTCCTATCCTCATTTGGCCAACATCTAATCACACTATTTAATGATCTTGGTACAGGTTCAAAACTACACCCCTCCACGCTACAAGCGCAAATATCGGTGATACCGAAAGAGGGTAAAGACCCAACCCAATGCAGCAGCTACTGCCCGATTTCCCTTCTCAATACTGACCAAAAACTTTTTACCAAAATTATAGCCTCAAGACTACAACAACACCTGCTATATCTAATACACCTGGATCAGTTTTTGGATCAGGTTTTGTTCCAACAAGGGAGGCTAGAGACAACACCATTAAGGTCCTGAATTTACTTCACATAGCAAATAATGATAAAACGCCTTGTATATTTCTCAGCACTGACACTGAAAAAGCGTTTGATCGGTACAGTGGCGATTCCTGTTTGAAACACTGAAACACATAGGAGTAGGAGAAAAGTTGTTTAACTGGATTTCAGCAGCATACTCAAACCCGTCAGCTAGAGTCAGGGCTAATGGTGTTGTCTCAGACCCATTCCCAATATTCAACGGAACCAGACAGGGATGCCCACTCTCGCCCTTACTTTTTGCTCTGTCATTGGAATCCTTCCTATGCCATGTGAGATTAAACCCAGATATCACAGAAGTTGCGGTGCATGGTTTACAACATAAAGTGTCCGTGTATGTGGAAGACTTGATGTTTTCCATTACGAACCCAACCATCTCTCTCCCCAACTTAATGAAAGAGTTTGAGATCTACGGACAACTCTCCAACCTGAAAATAAATTTTAACAAATCAGAAGCAATGGGAATAGGAATACCACAACCACAACCACAACTTACATATCTTAAAAATAGCTTCAACCTGAAATGGACCGACACGGCACTGAAGTACCTGGGTACCTACATCCCTCCGAAACTCCCCCAACTATTTAAGCTTAACTTCCCACCCTATTGAAAACGGTCCAAAAATTACTCCACAGTTGGAACAGCGGCCTACATTCTTGGTTTGGCCGCTGTAATATATTGAAAATAATGATCTTACCCAAATTTTTGTACCTCCTACAGGCCCTACCAATACATATACCCGCAGCCTATTTTAGACAAATACATTCCACATTCTTAACTTTCCTGTGGGCAGGGAAAAGACCCCGACTCCCTAGGAAAACACTTTCACTTCCAAAGCAACATGGAGGACTGGTCATGCCGGAGATCAAAACATACTATCATGCAGTACACTTAAGTAGACTTATTGACTGGTGGCAACATAAGTAGACCAAACTTTGGCCACAACTAGAACAAGCACAAACTGAGATACCTCTTCATAGAGCCCCATGGTGCTGTTCAACACTTCCTCCACACCTCCGATGCCAACCCTTGATTGGTAACACTATTAAAGTGTGCTCACACCTTCTAATACAAGCATCTCTCTCCACCAAGAACTCACCACTGAGACACATCATAGGAAACCCCCAATTTGACCCCGGATTAAAAGACCCTACGTTCCACATGCTGAAAGAATCAGGGAAACACCAAGCCTCCCACTTTAGTACTCTGGGAAGATGGGTAACACTTACCGAACTCTCAGATCCGAATGGCCTATACCGCCTGGACTTTCTGAGAGCACGACAACTTTCACATTTCCTCAACAGCATGGCCCCTCCGAATGCCAGCTGTCAACCTCTTACTACTTTTGAGGAACTTTGTACAGAAACTGGAGTGATACTACACACACTATCCCTGACATATAGCATGTTAATCGCTCCACCAGAGGATTACCAACACCCCAGCTTCACCAAATGGGAAAGAGACCTGAGTTGTCACTTTAACGCACACAAACGAACACACATCCTCCAATTTATGCACAAATCATCCATATGTACCAAGTTCCAGGAAACCAACTACAAGATCTTTACACGTTGGTACAGAACCCCAGCACTATTACACAAATTATTTCCTGGGACATCAGATTTATGTTGGAGATGCCAACAGGACATAGGCACATTACTACACTTCTTTTGGTCCTGTCCCCAGATACGGAGCTTTTGGGGGGAGGTTTGCCGGATAGTACAAAAATTCACAGAATGCATTGTTCCTGACGACCCAACATATTTTCTCCTGCACGTTAATGACACCCCTTCATGCATATATAAAAAATCAGTTGTACGCCATCTACTTGTTGCAGCCAAAGCCTCTATTCATCTTAATTGGAAATCCCCCCAACCGCCCTCCATTGCTTTTTGGCTCAAAAAAATAGACAAAATTAACAAACTGGAAGACCTAATCCTTAGGGGCCAAAACAGGAGCGAAACATACTCCAGGACATGGCAGTTATGGAATATGTTTCAATACTCGGAGGAAGGACAAGCCCTCAGTAGAGGAGACCCGAGTACCTGATTGGTTCCGGAATAAACCATAGAAGTCCCTCATACTAAATTGCTAACCAAACACCCAGTCCACAGCCTCAGATAGTTAAACTAAGAGCTCCTAGTTCGCGAATACCTATTACCCCCCCTTCTTTCTTCTTCTACTAACCTCCGCTCTAATCTCCATCCCCCTCCCCCTGGTTCGTACTTTTAGAACCGGACTGTCTTTTCTTTTATAGTCAAATTCTGTTCTACAAGAAAATGTGAAAAAGGAAGGGAACAGGACACATGGAAATACACCCCACAGATCTGATACACCTATCCTCACCAGATAATCACATTACAACAGAGATGCAGTGAAAACAATTTATAAAAATAATAAATTCCCCGCAAGTTTCAGTCGGGCTGAACCTGGTGGGAGCACGCATCAGGCGGACAAGTTGCTGAGAGTGAGGAGAAAGAGGAACTGGACCGAGGGAGGAGGAGGGTACACTGTACATATTGTCCAAGAGGACTGGATTTTGAAGCACACGTGTGGATTTTATTGGGATGTAAAACTCTCGTTGGCGCTGTTGAGCGGCAGTATTTGGAAGTTATGGTTCTATTGGTATCCATTCTGTTTCATCCTGCTATACCTGATCAATCATGGCTGATTGAAGGATTCCTTTCTTATTCAATGCCTATTTGACCCCTGTAATAAGGGTCCAAAGAGGAAGGTAAGAGGCAGGGTGCTGGTGGTGGTTATTTTCTTCTCTACACTCTTCTACTACACCCCATGGATTGTGTAATTATTACCCACACTTGATGATCAGAGGGTCTACAGACACTTTTATTAGTGCTGCACCTATTCTATAAAAAAAATATGTATGATGAATTAAATCAATCAAAAAATTATATATTCAGTCCACAGTGAAAAATGTCTCCAATTATCTGTGCTCAATCAGTGAAAAATGGTTCACAAAAAGAAGGTGGTCCATCGGATATCCCAGCTGTGGTAACGGCCCTGGAGCTACCGGAGCTTCCACCCTTCGAGTGGCCACAGTCGTACTCATTGTTTCGGGGTGAAGGGCATTATGCTCCGGTGGTGACGGACTACCCCAGCAGATCGAGAATTACCCTCCCTCCATAGTCCACCAGAGTCTTATAAAGGGGTTAACAACGGGTTCTCAGCAACAGTATTGTTGATGTATTTTTTCCTTGGAAGAGGATTTGGGGTCTTTTTTTGATTAATTTTTTAATAATTTTGCCTATGCATTAAATCAATGATGATATATGGTATATGGAATATATATATCTATATATATATGATTTGAAATGATATATGATGATGATATATGTCAGGAATGAAGATTGTAGTTTTAGATATTATTAAGGGGAGGAATGTATTTGCCTCCCTCCCCCTATGTGTTTTTGTTTTTTTCTCTTCTTCCCCTATGGTTGGGAACACTGTCTTTTGGGGGGGGGGGGTTTACGTGGGGGAAGGGGGGAAAGGAATTATATAAAAAAACTCCATATGCATAATATAAGCTGAAATAAGGTTGTTTGTCCTGCGGGGTGAGAGGGGATAGGTACTATGTAAATAAGTAGCATTTGTTGTGTATATATGGATATGTTGTCCTGACCGTATCTCCTGCATATGACGGATATATATTTGTGAAATCTGCCAGTAGTAATAACCACTGGGGTTCAAGTAGAGTATACATAACTATGTGTATATGCGTGGTGTGCACCGGTAGGTTAGGATGCGCGCTACATGTGCACACATATGCAGGTGAATAAGAGGATCAAGGGGGGAAGGGCATATCTCATATCGCATAAAATGTATTGGGAGCAGCCTCTATACTTTCCCATATAGGAACAATGTTTGTTTCTCCTTTTTTTTTTCTTTCCTCTCCCTCTTCCCCTCTCTTTCTTCTCTCTCTCCCCCCGCCCCCCCCCCCCCATGGGTATGGACACTCGCTGAGGGGTGGCTCGGCCTGGGAGGGAGGGAGAGGAAGGGAAATTCTATATCTATAATATAAGGTGCAGCATGATTATTCCTTAGTTAGGGGGATTGGTATTATATAGATAAGTGATAAAGTATATGAGTATCAACTTTTTTTTTCTCCCTCCTCCTTGGATATTGGTAAATACCTTTAGGAAATGCCCAAGCCTCATGTAGATGAATATATGATGTTTTTCGTTCTGTTTTTTTCAGGTACTCATAGGTGCAGAAATAGTTTTGACTATATATTTCACATTTTATTGTTGATTATAATAAAAGTTGATCCTTCTCCTGGGTCCCACTATGGGGGCTTCTTTGTGTGTATCCACACTCCCCTCGTAGGTGTACCAGCCCTCTAGTAGGGATTGGTATGAATTGTTATCCCCCCACTTCTTTTCTTTTTTTTTTTAGTATGCTATACCTTTTGTAGGGCTTACTATTGTTTTTTTTTAGAGTCGGTTTTTGGCCAGGTCCGGATCCGAAGAGAGAGTTATCTCTCTCACTACTTCGTTTCTGTCTTTTCCTTTCTCCTTTTTTTTTTTCTCTATTTCTATTTTTCCAAGAAAATGGCAACCAAACTATCCTCACCATCCTCATTGAAACTCTGTTCATATAATGTTAAGGGTATCAATAAACAATCCAAAAGAGGTCAAATTGTATATGTTCTTCACAAAGCCAGGGTAGATATTATACTTTTTCAAGAGACCCATTTTAAAGCAAATTGTATTCTAGCATGTTCACAAAGATACTACTCAAGATGGTTTCACAGTACCTTGTCCTCATCCAAAAGTAGGGGAGCCTCCATCGCTATTCATAAGCGTTTACCAATACTAGACTTGGAGCATGTAGCTGTCCCCAATGGCCGGTATCTCTTTCTTAAATTTAGGCTTTGTAATAGAATTTTTACAATCGCTAATGTCTATATCCCAAACTATGATCAAATATTTCTTATAGTCGGTTGAGAGCTCTTAAAATAGAGTTGTTTGAACACCGATTGTTGGATCTCTGGCATGTTTTAAATCCGAAAAAGCGGGATTATACATACTATTCCTCAGTTCACCAATCATACAGTAGGTTAGATAATTTTTTTACGGGATCACAGTTATTTTAATGAAATCCAATTATGGATATTGGGTCTTTCTTATGGTCTGATTGGTCATGGCGTCTAAATGAAACCCTTATGTCAGATTCACTATGCCATCAGGCAATTTTGGTAGCGATTAAAAATTTTATTGCCAACCATGAGCACGATGAGACCTCGTTACCAATACAATGGGAAGCCCTGAAAGCAGTATTAAGAGGAGTGTTTATTCAACATGGAGCCCGTTTAAAATAAGAAAGATCAGCGAATATGCAGGATGTTTTGTCAAGACTTCGGGGTTTGGAGATTTCACATAAAAGGTCTCCAACCCCGGAGCTATTGGCTGATATATCTCTGGTACGGTCATCTTTATTGGCTTGAATGGAGGAGAAGATTTGGATGCCGCACACCGGATGTAGTCAAAAAACTTCACTTTATTGAAAAAATGGGATCATCAAAATAACAAGACTGTCATGCAGAAAGTACAGGTAGGCTGATGCGTTTCGCACTCAGGACTGAGTGCTTACTCATAGCTAACAAATATTAAAAAGACAAACTCTTATATAGCTCAATGGGGTATCACATGATTGCCCAATTAGGTGGTCATTGAGTCTCAGCTGGAAGCCGACTTAATGAGGTCTCGGCATCTGCTGGCTATTTGGTGTGTTGACTGATTGAAAAATGTTTTCAAAACCGTGACATGTAAATAGATGACAAAAAATGTGAAAAAAGATGTGTATATGTACATGTGTAGGCAAGAAATATATATGTGTGTATATATATATGGTGAATCCTATCAATGAACGTGTATATAATAATGAATATGCTTCTATAACGTGTATGTATAAAAGGTGATGAGTATAAAAAAAGAATTACTATTAGGTGAAAGGAAAAAATGTGTAAAAAATATTTCTCATTAAAAAAAGAGAAAATATGTTGATAAAAATATTCAGACAACGTGCAAAGTAAATGTGAAGAATGAATGTAATAAAACTATATGTGAACAAAATATATATATATGATGAAGCTCTCTATAATATGCCGGTGAAGTAGATGAAGCTCTCTATAATAAGCCGGACTAATACAGGTGAAATATAGAGCAATGTGACCTGAAATAATGCGTGATATGCCCGCGGTTGATAACAAGGTACATATAGGGCCCTATAATATTAGAAATAAACTGTGGGATGCAAAGACATAAAATCACGCTGATAAGGGTTGCCCTGATCTGGTCAAATGGCAGTGATATATGCAGGGTCCCAGTAGACTGACTTGTAACGTAGTGATTCTAAATGATGAGCCTGGCCGAGAGCAGGGTGTGTGTGGAATTTCAGGAATGAAGTAGCGGTGTTCAAGGTAATAGAATGCCGCTAATCTGTGTCACACTAAATGTCTAGATGGAATTATAATGATGGTAATAAAGTTGGTAGAGGTCTCGGCCAGTCACCCAAGTTTAAGGGATCACAAAAAAGGACAAATGAAAAACAAGTAAGGTACTATAGGCTGGGATACGAAGACATAAAATCACGCTGATCAGGGTTGCCCTGATCTGGTCAAATGGCAGTGATATATGCAGGGTCCCAGTAGACTGACTTGTAGCGTAGTGATTCTAAATGATGAGCCTGGCTGCGAGCAGGGTGTGTGTAGAATTTCAGGAATGAAGCAGCGGTGTTCAAGGTAATAGAGCACCGCTAATCTATGTCACACTAAATGTCTAGATGGAATTATAAAGATGGTAATAAAGTTGGGGGTGGTCTCGGCCAGTCACCCGAGTTTAAGGGGTCACAAAAAAGGACAAATGAAAAACGAGTAAGATGCTACAGGCTGGACAAGAATGTTACCAGACTGAGATCGTAAAAATTATCCGGACAGACAATTAAGTTAGAAATATATTAGTTTGTGATCCATCTCGGGTGGCTCATGTAAAAACATGTCTCAGTATATGTGTGTCAGCAAATGCCAAGACCTCCAAACAAAACATATTAGAATAATACATCTTATGGGTCCATTAATACAATGTGACATATATTGACACCGGCAAGTGAAACAGATGAAAACAGGCATATAATGATCGGCGTGAATCCAATCTATAAAGACGATGAGAAGAAATGTTATAATGCTGCATTCTAAAGAGAAACAACTACATCTTCATATTGCAACATTACACTCGCAAAATAAGCACTGAACACAAACGATACAATGTATGTCAGCTTATGTACATATAAATAGGCTTAATATATCTGAATTATGATCCCAAGGTGTCCAAAAAAATATATATATGGACAACAAGGTGTACAAAATGTAAATAAATGAAAAATGAATAAAATAAATAAAATAAAATAAAGTAAAAAGGTGTGAAAACATATTGCGTAAAAGCCTAGTATATATATCAGGTGTTTTCTACACAACTAGAAAGATGTATAGGACAATGAGAATTTCCATATATATCTATGTGATGAAGAATGAGCTGGAATAAAAGTAATGAAATAAAATTGTGAAACCTCATGATACAAATCATTAATAATTATCAAAAGAAAACAAGGAAAAAGGTAGGTATAATAACACAAAAATGTGTGGAGAACGAAATAGAATAAAACTATTTATGTCAATATTGTCGCGATATGCATCCTCAGGTAAAATTAGCTTGTACTTTAGTCAGGTATATAATACACCCGAACATGATGGATATCGCGAAACAATAAAAGATATTGTATATTGCTATTGTTAGTGTAACCTTTTGCAAACATCTATTATTGGCCATGGTTCCCTGGGAATTCCTGCTCTGCCATAGTTACTATACTGGGTATGCAGAGTAGGGGAACTTGTCGGGCATATATACCAATCAAGGTGGTAAATATTATATGTTCATGTATAAGATTGGGTATGTTTGTACATGGGTCCCAATGGTCAGTGGATGGAAAAAACTCCTATTTTGGCACCATCTGACCGGAACACAAAACAAGAGGAAATAGAAAATGGCTGACAAAACGTGAAAATGTAAAGAATGAACATAAAATGTTCTTTATAAGGACTCATGATAATGTAAGTGTTATGACCATGTTCAAGCAGTATAGGAAAATTACTCATAAAAATAGGAAACATCCCATTCAAAGTTAAGGCCCAAGGGAATTCTCGTATTTAAAGAGAATATCCAATAAACTTCGCGTTTGCAAAGCAGTTGAAACCTGTCTCCTCCTCTAGTGGGGGTGACGATTTTCTCTATACCTTGGATATGGAGACTTGTTACGTCTTTCTGGTGTACAAAAATCCAATGTTTTGCCACGTTAGTTAATCTGTCCTTTTCAATATCGTATAAATGGTCATATAGACGGTCCCTGAGGCGGCGTGTTGTCCGCCCGACATACTGAATCTGGCAAATATCACAAGTAATCACATATATTATAAACTGGGTGTTGCAGTTTATGAATGAGGCGATATTAAAAACTTTGCCATTTGTACAAGATTGAACCTGCTTGCCCTTTTTTATGTGACTACAGTAATTACATCCTTTTTTGCCACATTTGTAGTTACCCTTAAAATTTAACCAGTTGGCCTTCCTTTGTTCAGATACTACTAGGCTGGGTGAAAGTGAATTCCCCAGGGTGGGAACCCTGCGGGAGACCACTTTAATCCCTTTGGACAGTATATTGTTAAATGCAGCATCGTTGTATAAGATGGGAAGGTATTTGGTGACAATTCTCCTAATTTGGTTAAATTCTGCACTGTATGATGTAGAAAATACTGGGGGGTTAATGGAAGGGGGGCTAATGTGAAGTTTATCTTGTAATAATGTATGTCTAGGGATGGTACTGGCTCTGTCAAGTGCTCTATTAACTAGAGCTGTACCATACCCCCGGTTTCTAAAACGCTGGGCCATACTATGTGCCTCTCTGTGAAAACTTTCAGGGGTGCTACACAAGCGTTTGAGCCTCAAAAATTGTCTATACGGAACACCTCGTATGGTATGTTTGGGATGTGCTGAATCTGCTCTAAGAAGGGCATTCCCAGCAGTGGGTTTCCTATATAAGGTGGTATGGATGGAGTTGCCTGTGCCAGTGAGTTTAACGTCCAAGAATTCGATGCTGTGAGGTTGTAAGGTGCCTGTGAAGTTCAAGTTAAGATCATTGTCGTTGAAATATGAAAGCCAGGTTCCTAGATCAGCATCTGCATCTGATGTAATGAACAGGAGGTCATCAATGAAACGGCAATAAAAAACCGTATCTAGTCTGCGGGGGCTATCACTTCCAAAGATGCGAGACCTCTCCCACCAACCCATGAAGATGTTGGCGAGGGAGGGCGAAAATTTGGCGCCCATAGAGGCCCCGCATCTCTGGAGATAATAGCCCCCATCAAACATGAAGAAATTGTGTGTGAGTAAATAATCTAATGCCTGTAAAATAAAATCTTGTAAAATGAGAGAAAATCTGCCTGATTCTTTGAGAGCCCAAGCAACTGCCTGTATGCCCAGATTGTGTGGGATGCTAGAATAGAGACTGGTGACATCACAACTGATCCACCTATATCCACTCTCCCATCGTAAATGGTGTAATTTACTAAGCAACTGCTTGGTGTCTCTCAGGTAGCCAGGCAGGCTGGTGGCCAAGGGCTGTAACTGGGAGTCCACCCATTCGCCCAGGCGTTCGTTAAGTGAACCGATGCCTGCTACAATGGGCCGGCCCGTTAAGGGCTGAAGACCTTTGTGGACCTTGGGTAAATGGTGGAATATAGGCATGATTGGATGTTCAGGAATAAGCTTCTCTTTATCTGAATGTGAAAAAATACCCATCGATACCGCTCTATCTAAAAGGGCAGAAAGTTTGTGTTTGAAGGGGAGTGTGGGATTGGATGAAAGTGATTGGTAGGTCTGTGTGTCAGATAACTGACGTAAAGCTTCTTGTATGTACATGTCAGTGTCCAAGACAACCACTACCCCCCCTTTATCTGCATTCCTGATAACTATGCTAGTGTCTGCTGTTAGTGTTTTTAAGGCTAATCTCTCATTTTGTGTCAAATTATCTTTAATGGGTTTTCTATGGCAACTGTGAGCCAAGCGAGTTATTTCCCCCTCCACCAACCTCTGAAATACATCAAGATCTTTGCCCCTGGATGCCACTGGGTATTTTTATCAACATATTTTCTCTTTTTTTAATGAGAAATATTTTTTACACATTTTTTCCTTTCACCTAATAGTAATTCTTTTTTTATACTCATCACCTTTTATACATACACGTTATAGAAGCATATTCATTATTATATACACGTTCATTGATAGGATTCACCATATATATATACACACATATATATTTCTTGCCTACACATGTACATATACACATCTTTTTTCACATTTTTTGTCATCTATTTACATGACACGGTTTTGAAAACATTTTTCAATCAGTCAACACACCAAATAGCCAGCAGACGCCGAGACCTCATTAAGTCGGCTTCCAGCTGAGACTCAATGACCACCTAATTGGGCAATCATGTGATACCCCATTGAGCTATATAAGAGTTTGTCTTTTTAATATTTGTTAGCTATGAGTAAGCACTCAGTCCTGAGTGCGAAACGCGTCAGCCTACCTGTACTTTCTGCATGACAGTCTTGTTATTTTGATGATCCCATTTTTTCAATAAAGTGAAGTTTTTTGACTACATCCGGTGTGCGGCATCCAAATCTTCTCCTCCATTCAAGCCTGCTTTGCCTAGCTTTCAGCCAGCACCTGGAGCTCTTCTGCTCTGAAACTTCTACTTACACCTGGGTCAGTGTCAGCCTGAGCGGTGGAAACACTTTGTTTGCTTGTCTGCATCTAAGGATACACGGTCATCTTTATTACAGTCTCTAGAGGTGTCCCACAATAAACGTCAACATAAATATGCCCTAGGAAAATACCGCTATGGAGATAAGTCTGGGAGACCACTTGCAAGGTGATTGCATCCTCGCTCTTCAGCGACTTATATACCTAGAATTGCGTTACTGTCTGGGGAAGTTACTTCAGAACCACGCTCCATTCAAAAGGCATTCGGTGACTATTTTACAGCTCTGTATAATCTTACTCCCACCTTATCTTCTGACTCAGATTCTCATGGCCGTCGTATACAGGAATATGTGTATGAAACTGCTATCCCATAATTAGATGAAGAGAGTGTGAATTCTCTGTATTCCCCTTTTTTACTAGAGGAATTACTGGAGGTAATTACTAATACGCCATCGGGTAAAAGCCCGGGTCCTGATTGTTTTATATCAAAATTTTATAAGGTCTACAAGGACTCTATTACACCATTCATGCTTCGGGTGTTTAATAGCATATCTGCTATTAATGGGTTTACACCCAGACACTAGAGGCGCACATCACACTACTTCCTAAATCTGATAAGGATTTCAATTTATGTTCTAGTTATCATCCTATATCTCTAATTGGGGTAGATATTAAGATCTATGCTAAAATGATTGCCTGATGTCTTCAATCCCATATTCCAAATCTGATACATACAGATCAAGTGGGGTTTGTACAGCAGAGAGAAGCTCGTGATAATACACTGTACACTAAGCCAAGAGCAAGAATACAGATGAATCAATCCTTATCTTCTAGTTTTCCTATCCAAAATGGTACATGTCAGGGATGTCCGCTATCTCCCCTCCTGTTCACCTTAGTAATGGAACATCTGGTAACTGCTCTTAGACAAAATTCTTGTATTAGAGGCATACCGCTAGATGGGCAGGAGGTGAAGTTGGCAGTATTTGTTGACGATTTGTTACTTTACGTCACTAACCCACATGTCTCCATACCATCTATCTTGTACGAATTTCAGCGTTTTGGAGCCCCAAGTAATTTTAAAGTAAATTTATCAAAATCTGAAATTCTTAATGTATCTTTGTCACCACATCAAGTTCAGGCTCTTGGAAATAATTTCCCATTTAAGATCTGCACTTCGACACTTAAGTATTTGGGTATAAAAATTCCACAAGATCTTAATAGGCTATATATAGAAAATGATTACTCTCTTATGCACCGTACAATACAAGATATTAAAAAGTATGATCGAGCCCAGTACTCATGGTTTGGGAGGATTGACATTTTGAAAATGGATATAGTACCGCGTTTTCACTATTTTTTTTCAAACCATACCTGTAGTGGCCCCCCGTTCTTTCTTTGTTACTCTACAATCTGCTTTTACAAGGTTTATTTGGGGTCCCAATAGACCTAGACTGCAAAGGAGAATTTTAACTCTCCCTAAAGCTAAGGGGGGTGTAAGGGTACCGGACCTTAATTACTACCATGCTGCAGCGGTATTAACCTGATTGGTAAATTGGTTCCATCATTCCCACCTCAAACAATGGGTAAATATAGAGCAGTCAGGACTTTCCCCTAAAGTGGGATTAATGACGCCCTTGTTTGGTAATCCTGTGTTCGCTCCGGCAGTGGCTCGGAGACATTTTTTGGTATGGAGCAAGGAGTCAGGAAGATCTTCCATTGTTATCAAATTTGATTCCTATACAGCAGCAATCAATTAAACACTGGCTGGAATATTGGCTGGAATATTGGCAACTATCATCTTTTCTTTCCTCCTTCCCTTTTAGGGATGCTTTCTATAGAGAGCCAAATACCTTTGAAACCCTTTTATTACAAGAAAATGCACCAGAACACATCTTGTCTGCAGTGTATAGGGTTCATATTCTTAGACTCCATCCATGTGTCCCGGAGTTTACAAATAAGTGGAGTATGGACCTGAATGTCCAAATATAATCAGAGGAATGGGAAAAAGCATTTATCCTTACACATAGTATATCGTTAGCAACTAAGGCACAAGAGACGAATTTCAAACTTCTTTCTCGGTGGTATAAATGCCCATTGTTGCTCCACCAAATGTATCAGATCTGTAATGGCATTGTCATTCTGCTAAGGGTTCGCTACTGCATATTTGGTGGGAATGTCCTTCTGTCCATAAATTTTGGGATATGATCCTCAAGCTCCACACTCGAGCAACTGGGGTAACTATTCCCAACACACCATAAATTACTTTGCTATCCATTTTACCTGGCTCATACAAAAGCATTAAAAAAGGCCTTTTGAGGCATTGGCTGACAGCTGCAAGAGTGGTTATACCACGCCACTCGCGGTCCGCGTATTCTCCATCGTTGATTGAGTGGGTTACAGAGATGGACAATATTGAGAGGATGGAGATTCTTCTGTCACAGGAATTGGACACATATGAACAATGCAGCCAAATCTGGCACCCTTGGAAGGTACTAAGGGAATCCCTGGAATTACGGAGTTTATACATGGGTTAGAGGGAGGATGTAAAAATGGTTCAGAGTTGGGTTAAGTGAGGAGATTTCAGTTTGAGTGGCTGAGTGGCTATTTTTGGTAGTTTTGATTGTGTTTCTTTTTTTTTTTTTCCTTTTGTGTGTTGTGCGTTGTGTGTGATATATCTAGCATCACTGTGGGAGTTGAAGATAGGGAGTAGTAAATTATATATTTCATCTAAGTGGACGAAAGTAGAAAAAGTAGGGATATTCTGGTTAGGGTCGAGGGGGAAGGAAGAAAGGAAAAGAGGAAGAGATCTGAATCTTTTAGAGTATCATTATGTGTTTCTGTACAACATAGGAGTTTATTGATGAGTAGATAGTTTCTATTGGCATCTTTGTCTTCTTTTCTCTTTCTTTTTTTGTCATAAAATAGTTTATTGAAGAAAATGAAGCATATATAAACATACATGGGTGCAGATAGGATCTGATATACATCAATCAACTGGTATCAAACTTAAAATCAAAGTTGTATCTAACACGTCCGTGAGTCATAGTTATGCATTCTGACAATAAAACATACTGTCTTTAGATTAGAACTTCTGTGTGTTGAGGAAGCTATGCCCACCTCTAGATATCTTTTTGAAATCTGCATTTGTTTGATGAGTAGGGTAAAGAAGAGAATGGAGATAAGAAAAGAAGAGGTAAGAAATCTAGTGAAAAGGATAGGTGTTATGTCCTATAAGTCACAGTGATGTGAGGGAGTTATTTAGAGCTTATTGGGTTCTAACGTCTAATGTACTTTCTTAGATTCAATATAACAAGACAGTTCAGGTTATTACATGGTTGTGTATTCGATTAAGTAATGGTAAGTATTGACCAGTCATTTAATCAAGTTTTAATATTTTTGGGAGTATCTATATATGAACCAAGGAGACCAAGTTTCGTGATAACGCTCAACATTTTCCTCTGACTGTGCCCGTGTGTCTTCCATTTCACAAATATATGAAATTTTGTGCAGCCAGTCTTTCAGAGAAGGGACTATTGTTGATTTCCAGAACAATGGAATGAGAGACTTGGCCGCATTTAGTAGATGTCTGCTGAGGGAATTTTTGTATCTTCTAAAGGTAAAATTTTTAATGTGAAGCAGGCAGCATGCTGCGTTAAGTTTGAGCTTGGTCTCCGTGATTCAGTATATTACCTTTTTAACCTTGTTCCAGAACGGTGTTATTCGTTCACATTGCCACCAAATGTGCATTAGAGTTCCTTTCTCTTTGTTGCACCTCCACCATGGATCAGGCGACTGGGGGAACCACTTGTGAATCTTTGTTGGGGTTGCATACCAATGAGTGAGCATTTTATAAGCCGTCTCCTGCATTCTCGTGCCTAAGGAGTATTTATGCGCCATGATACAGGCTCTCTCCCATTGGGTATCTGAAATTGTCATGTCAAGGCAGTCTGACCATCTCTCTCTGAGCCTATTAGCTGCGGGCTTTTTCGAACTCTGTAACCATTGATAAGCGGCTGATGTGGTCTTTACAACCTGTTCCCCCTTTAGGCACACCGACTCCAACTCAGTAGGTTCTCTAGTGAAGTGTCTCTTACGGGTAGCATTGTTGACTTAACTTCTGACTTGAAAGTATAACCACAAGGGAAGGGAAGGTATATTGTTGTCAGCCTTAAGATTAGTCAAGTCCTTCATTATCTTGTTGTCGAAGCAGTGGGATGTTAGAAGTGGTTGTTTTTGATCAGAGGAGCGCAAGAGGCGGTTCCCCATTCCAGGTGGGAAGTCTGGGTTGTTTTGCAATGGGATGAGAGGGCTGAGAGGAGAAGAAAGTTTGGGTTGTTTAGCTAGATGATGAAAGATTTCTAAAGTGGTCCCTATCAAAGGGTGGGCTCTGAGATTCGGGGGGTATTTGAGTTTTGATATCCAGGGGGAGAACAGCAGGGGAATCGGGCTCAAATCATTTTCCAACGACACCCAATCCTTTATGCCGCCATGACAGTGCCAGTCTATGATCCTGGCAATGTGCGTGGCATGGTAGTACATTTTAAAATCCGCTATCCCCATCCCACCCACTGCTTTGGCTCTTGTTAGTAGGGAAAATGTAATACCTGGTGATTTGTGTGCCCAAATGAATCGCATTTGAAGGGCCTGGAGCGATCTAAAAAAGCTTAGTGGAATTTTAATGGGAAGTGTGCGTAGTAAATATAGGATTTTAGGCAGTATGGTCATTTTGCAAATGACTACCCTGCCAAACCACGAAAAGAACCCAGTATGCCAGGTTTGCAAATCCTTTTCTATAGTTTTGAGAAGGGGAAGGAAGTTTCGGGAGAAGATAGAGGACAGCTTATTTGAGGTATTTGACGGCCTGTGATTCCCACTTGAATGGACTATTGTCCTGGATTGTCTTTAGTGTTTGTTCTGGGAGTGAAATATTCATCGCCTCCGATTTCGAATAATTTATCTTAAGGTTAGAAATATAACCATATATTGCAAACTCTTTCATAAGGGAAGGGATGGATATATGTGGTTCAGTCAAGAAGAAGAGGAGGTCATCGGCATATGTCGCTACTTTGAATTCACGCCCTGTGACCTAAAATCCCTTTACAGCTTTATTTGCTAGGATTCGTCTAACAAATGGTTCTAGTGATATTATGAATAGCAGGGGCGAGAATGGACAACCCTGTCTTGTCCCATTGTTTATGCTTACTTTGTTGGATAGTGAACCATTTATTTTGAGTCTGGCTGAAGGGTTTTGGTAGAGGGAGGTTATCCAGGCCATCATTCCTGGTCCCAAGCCTATGTGTCTGCAAGTTTCAAACATGTAGTCCCAGGCTACTGGATCGAAGGCCTTCTCCGCGTCCATAGACAAGAGAAGACCCTCGATCTTTCGTCCATGGGCAGCATGAATCAGGTTTAGGGCTTTGGTGACGTTATCTCTTGCCTCTCTTCCAGGCCTGCCTGTTCCGGTCCTATCACATTATGTAGTAGAGGTTTCAGTCTATTGGAGATGATTTTGGCCAGTATCTTCACATCTAAATTCAGTAGCGATATATGCCTATAGCTAGAACAGTGAAGCGGATCTTTATCTGGCTTGGGTAACACGGTAATATAAGCTGATAAAAACTCTGGAGGGACCGTTCTTGGCTTTGATAGGGAATTTAATGCGTCTAGGAGGTGTGTAGATAATGTGTTGACGAATGTCTTGTAGTATATAGCCGTGAACCCATCAGGACCCGGGCTCTTACCGTGTTTTAAATCTTTAATAGCGAGTCTGAGTTCCGGCAAATCCACGGGGCTCTCGAGTGATGCGGCGTCCTCCGCTGTAAGCAAAGGGAGGCCAGAACCCCTCAAGAAATCCCGCATCACCTGGAGCCTTTCTCCCTGCAAATCATGTGGTCTATGTTGGGTTGGGAGATTATATAAATTAGTAAAAAATTCCTGGAAGTGTTGTGCTATTTTGTCCGTTGTTCTATCCACCTTACCACCCTTATTTTGAATGCCTGAGATGTTATTTTTGGCAGTGGGTCCCCTCAATGCCCTGGCAAGCAGATAGCCAGGTTTGTCACCTTGTTCGTAGTATATTTTTTTCCTAAAAAAAAGGAAGGGTTTCGTTTTGGATTCTAGAATCTGTTTAAGGGTCAATCTCGTCTCGAGAAGAGTAGTCGCTGATCTGGATGTCAAGGATTGCTTATGTAAGGTTTCTAGATGACGGATTTTTTGCGTTAGTTTGAGAATTTCCCTTTCTTGATCTTTCTTTTTTTGTGCATCCATCCTAATTAGTTCTCCCCTGATTGAGCACTTGTGGGCTTCCCAGATCACCAGTGGGTCACATTATGCCTGAAGAACTCCTTTAAAGCTGCGGTCAGTGTGGACAGCAGAACTGGATCTGTTAAGAGAGAGGAATTTAGTCTCCAAGTTCCCGATCTGGCCGAGGTATCGGTCAAGTTTAGGCCAATGGAAACTGGGGCATGATCAGAAATTGTCTGTATCCCTATTTTTGCCTCTCTGACTGTATGGAGATCCCTCTGTGTGATAAAGAGGTAATCGATCCTGGAGTGGCGATCATGTGGGATTGAGTAGAAAGAGAAATCTTTGTCCTCAGGGTGTAGGAAATGCCAAGTGTCAACTAGGTATAAAGAGTGGAGAAGAGTTTTGATTTTTTAAAATATTTTATAGGTAATGAAGGTTTTTCCTGTTGAAGTATCTACTAGCGGGTTTAGGGGAATGTTAAAATCTCCCCCTAAGATTAAGCGGCCTGTGCTGAAACCCTCTAACTCCCTCATCAGCTTTTTCCAAAAGGACAAGTGGGAGGTATTAGGGAAATAAACATTTGCTAATGTGGTGGGCACCCCAGAACATTTCCCTTTGACAAAAATATGAAGTAGGATTAGGTGAGCCTGGGAACCTGGTTTATCTTAAAATGGGTCTCTTGCAGGAAAACAATTTTAGGCTTACCTTTTTTTAATTCCCGCAAGAGAGTAGTGCGTTTCTCCGGAATGTTTAGGCCCTTGATATTGTGAGATACCACCGTAGGGGCTCGACCTAACGCAGAGTAAGCCATTGTTTAGGACCAGAGAGAGACTGCAGACAGTACCTGTAATCACAACTATAAAAAGTACTTGTTAGAATTTAAATACTTAAACGTAGTTGTACCACCCAATCAGTGACTAAGAAAAGTGGGGAGAGGTAGACAGAAAGATATGAGTATAGTAAGAAATTAGAAATAAGAGTACGGAGAGTGAGATTTACAACCCTCCCAGACAATTACAACGTCTGAGTGGATCAATATTTAGTGTGTAAGAGTGGGTCTATAACCCCTCTGACACACTCTTTGGGGACACGGGAGGCACACGGTCAGATGTCAATCCCAACTTAACAAAAAGTGGAAAAAATGAAATGAACTGTCAGGGACTTAGGACAGCCAGATCTCGGCCCATTTTAGCAAGTGGATAGTGCCTGATGGTCTTTTCTGCTGCTTGGACTGTTGGAACGGAGCTCCAACCAAGGAAACGGAACGGAACAAGCAACAACTATAATAACTTGTAGAAATATATGGGGTGGTGAGATCAGGATGTGAAAGGCATAGTCGCCTCCCCACCCACCCCTCCCCCTCCCGTACGGGAGTCACTTAGTGCAGGAACCAGATACTTGTAAATAGGAAAAAAAACAAAAAAAATCCACAAAAAAAAGGGAAGCATAAGCAGACTCTCTACATTTAACTAAGAGTCCCCAACCGGCTTGTAGTGACATTAAAAGTAGATAGGAGATATGAGAATCTTGCTAAGTCTCTAGGTAAGCTGAACATACACCATGGTCCATCTGGGCTTCTTATAGAGACAAACCAACCAGCAAGATGTGTTGTGTCTTCTGAGTGGGATGCGTAGCAATACCCTGGGCTGAAACTTTGTCTCCTAAGTTCCCATTAGTCTCCGTGAGTGGAGCAAAAGTCAGTGTGATTCACCAAAGGGATCTTGTGAGACCCCTTGGTAAGGTGGTTCCCAGGTCTCTGCTGAACAGCCAACGCTATCCCTCCCAGGAAAATTGAATAAAAAAAAAAAAAAACGTGAACAGGGATGACACTAGTAATAGTAGGTCTTTTCCTCCAAGTGTCGAATGATCCGGAGTGGGGAGTCATTGCGTGAAAACTTAACCGTAAAATTAACAGAGTACCTGCTCAATTAGCACACATGCTAAGGTGGGAGTTGAAACCTGAGCGAAACAGAACATTGGTAGGTGATTGGATTCTCGCGTTCATGCATCCAATAACATCCTGGAGGAGTGTGCTTTGCCCCGTGGAGTGCCAGCGATTGAACCTTCCTGCCAACTCTGCTTCTGTTTCTTTGCGTGGTGCTTCCTTGGGGTCACCATAGGGGAATGTGGTGGGCTTCTATCTCCGGATGGGAGTAAAAACTCCTGATACCACTCTGGTAGGTCAATCTCTCCTAGCTGCAGGGAGCTGCAAAACTCCTGAAGGTCACTTGGAGTGCGGAGAAAGTGTTGTTTGCCATTGTGCGATACTGAGAGGGCAAAGGGGAAGCGCCACGTGTACCGGAGATCTTTTGCCTGCAGCACCTCTAACAAGGGTCGCAGGGCCCTGCGATTTTTCAGCGTAATTTGAGAAAGATCTTGAAATAAAGTTATGTGAGCACCGTTGAACACAATCTGCTTGTTTCTGCGTGCCTTGTACATGATCTCCTCTTTAAGGGAAAAGCTTTGCAAGCAGCAAATGATGTCACGAGGGGGAAGTGTATCTGGGCCTCTGGCTCTTAGAGCTCTATGCGCTCTGACAAATTCAATGTCCGTATCCTCTGGTCTCTCCAAGAGGCTGTTAAAAACCCTCTGCAGGACAGGAGTTATTTGGTCTGCATCAACTGACTCTGGTATGCCTCGAACTCTAATGTTGTTCCTTCTCCCCCTGTTATCGAGATCTTCCAGGTGTCTGTTCATCTCGATAAAATGGAGTGCATGAGAGGAAACCACCCTGTCCAGCCTATTTATGGCTTTGTCTCTGTGCTTTCCTGCTGTTTCAGCGGTGGCCATCTTCTCTGTGAGAACTAACAGGTTGGTTTTGAGGTCCGTGATAGCTGCAGAGAACGAGGCTTTGATGTCAGCAGCAAAGCCTGACATATCTGCATAGGTAAGGGGATGATCAGGACGTGCACCTCTCCTACCTTTGTCCTCTGTGGCAGACAGGGAGTCTTCGCTGAGATTCTCCTCACGCTGCACCTGCGCCATCTTCCCTCCTGCAGTCACTTTCTGTATCACGGCTTGGTTCTTAAAAATCTCTGAAATGTTCCTCCCTGGCTGATGCAGCGGTAGAGCGGCGAGATCGAGTGTGTTGTGAGAAACGATTCTGCTTGCTCATCGTCGGTTGCTGTGCGGCAGAAAAACTAGTTTGGGCCGTTGGTCTGACAGAGCTCCTCGTTTAGGCTGCCATCTCCATCGCGCGCCAAGCCACGCCCCCCCTTCTTTTCTCTTTCTATGTGTTTTTTTTTCTTTCTTCTCCCCTTATTTCCCCTTTGTGTAGGAACTCCTGCAGTGTCATGATATATGTTTATATGTAATATGTCTTATGTTCTATATATTATTATAATGTGGTATATTCCTTATTATTACCTATAGGATGTGGATAATGTTTTCTTTTGTTATGTAATTAACACAAAAAGAAGGTTCTTCAGCAAGGTACTTTCCCCATGCCAATACACACCTCTTACCAGAAGGTTTGGATCTCAAGTTATAGAGATCAAATTCGCTCTCAAAGATATCAGCCGATAGAGATATTCAACTCATCAACTCTATTAAGGACACTACTTCCATATGAGGTTGCTGATCCACCTGTTATTATGTGTCTTGTATGTCTACTGGATCCATGCAAAGCATACTGCTGCAGGCTCTCTCATACATGGAGGACAATGGAAGGAAGAGGCTTCATGGTGCAGTACATAAAACTAACATTTATTTAAAAATATCACTGCACTTACATGAAAAAAGACGATAAGAAGCAAAGCAAAAAATGTTCCACACAGCCGTGGAACAGTAACCTTATATGGAAGCTACTGTCGACTGATATCTTTGAGAGCAAATTTGATCTCTATAACTTGAGATCCAATCCTTCTGGTAAGATGCGTGTATTGGTGTGGGGAAAGCACTTTTTTGAAGCACATTCTTTTTGTGAATCACTTTTCACCGATTGAACACAGATAATTGGACTAATTTTTCACCGTTGACTGGAAATATAATTTTTTGATTGATTTGATTCACCATACATATTTTTTTCACTGATATTGTTTGAAACATATTGTCACTTATGAATTTATGATAATGCTGCACACTTATAATTTATATATAAACATAGACAAGAGAAAGGAAAAGTAATGGTTATCTAGGTGTCCTTTTATGAAACTGAGATCAGCGGCGATCCCGAGTCTCGCCGCTGATCTCAGGTCATTACCAGTGTATAAAACTGAGGTAATCAGTGGAGAACATGTTCTCCACTGATTATCGCAACACAGTGAGAATCTGTCACTGACTGTCACAGAAACGGCCAGTGTATGAAGGTGTGATCTGGGCACCTCACTGGCGATCTGTGACAGAATTCTCACATCTCACATTCTGATTCACCATTCCAGAGGTGGAGAATCAGAGAGAGAAGCGGGAAGCTGGTTGAGTATTCTGGAGGAAGCAAGAAGTCTTTTGACTTTCTTCTTTCACCCACAAGCAGCCATACAGTCAGAGCACATCTTCCCTATCATTACCTACCCCAAAAGGAGCAGGATAGCAATCTATAGTGTGTATAAATATATATATATATATATATATATATATATATATATATATATATATATGTGTGTGTGTGTATATATATATATATATATATAATATAGCATATATATAGGGCGTGGTTTCGACATGCTGCAGTGAGGACGCATCTCTCCCGAGCTCCGGCGCCGACACCAAGTTTGCAGCACTCGATCTGTCTTTTGCCATCATCCTACCTCTAGAAACGATGCGGAAGAGGTCTGGTAAGACCCTACCTAAAAAAGGACCCTCTACTGGCTCGATTAAACTTTTCCTCGCCGTGGAACCAGACAATCCAGCAGATATTGATGGCCTAGGCCGCTCACCTCGTGGCGTGAGCTCAGGCGCAAGCTCCGCCCCTCGGCACAGACCCGAACGCAGGCACTGTTCGCCGGCATCATCAGCCTGCACAGAGGAGGAAGAAAGTGCATCCAGACATTCAGGAGTCGCGGCTTTGGTGAGTGACTTACCAAAACGGAACTCGCATCCATGCTCCTGAGCCTAGAGCGGGCCATCAAAAAAGAGGTCTCCGCTGTACGCTCAGACCTCTCTCAGGTATTAGAACAGGTAGAGGAGACAGAGCAACGACGGCGATTTACTGCGTGCACATGTTGGCCATCCCTTTGAATGATCGGTATTTTGTTTTTTTTACTGCATGTTGTTCATTTTTTCTTTCTTTTTTCTTCCTTACTCATTTCTTCTTCCATTTCTCTTCCTCCCCCTCTCACCCTCATCCTAACCTTTTCTCTCCCGCCTCAGGTCCAATCCCCTGGGAAAATAGTGTCTGATGACACCTCCTACCTCCTCTCATGGCTACGGTAAAACTCATATCATTTAATGTACAGGGTCTTTATGCTCCAAGAAAAAGGCATAATTTGTATAGGGAGCTGGGTCGCCTGTGGGGAGATATTATTTTTCTGCAGGAGACTCGCCTCACACATACCACTACTGTAAAACTATTTCCCAACGGTACCCTATGTGGTATTATAGCCTCTCTGATATACATAAAGCAAAAGGTGTGGCCATTGGACTCCGTAGCAATACGGCGTTTAAGCTAGATACTATGCTATGTCATTTTCTGTTCCTAAAAGGCAACCTGGGTAGTATGCCATGTACTTTAGCAAATCTTTATGCCCCTAATCGAGATCAAGCAGGTTTTATAGCCACTACCTTAAAAAACTGAGAGATTTTGCACAGGGATGCATTCTCTTGGCTGGAGATTATAGCGCTCCACTGGAACCAGTCTTAGACACGTCCAAAGGGAGCTCTAATATTTCACATAAACGTTTGTTGTTTATACGCAAACGATTGCATGATTCACAATTGATGGATGTTTGAAGGATTATGCACCCACGGGCGAAAGATTACACCCATTTTTCCCAGGTTCATCACACTTACTCTAGGCTTGATTATATTTTTATAGATCACCACCACCTTCCGCTACTCGAGAGTGCTCACCTAGAATCCTCACCTATATCGGACCATTCCATCGCTACCACATAGGGCCACTAACTGGATGCTTAACGAAGCTCTCATAACTGAGGACATAGATAAAAAACAAATAGAAGATGATTTATCATTCTATTTCAAGGAAAACTCTCACCCAGACATATCACCAGGCATATTATGGGAGGCCCATAAGGCCCATATTCGAGGTAGGTCAATGGAATTGGGAGCTAGGAATAAAAGGGAACGCTTATCTCAACAATCCCAGCTACTTAGCGACATTAAAGTGCTTGAGTTACAACACAAGGCTAGCTTATCCAAAGCCATATTATCTACTTTGACTATAAAGAGGGAAGAATTGAAAGCCCTATTCCACACTGAGCAAAAACAACAGGCACGTATAGTAGCACAACATTTCTATAAATGGGGGAACAAGCCGAGTAGGCTGTTGGCCCATTCATTACAACAGAAGAAATCCGCTTCTTTCATAGCAAAAATAAAAGATTCATCAGACATACTAATACATGACACACAGGCTATAGCGAAAGATTTTTGAGAGTTTTACCAACACTTATATCATGTCCAACACTCCATAACGGACCAGGCCACTAAAACCGCTCTTATCAAGAATTATTTGTCTAGGGCTAATCTACCTAGACTGTCGCCCGACTCCCTGGCCACTCTGGAAGGAGAGATCAGTACCTCTGAGTTACGTGTTGCCCTGAAAGATATGGCTACTGGCAAAGCTCCTGGCCCTGACGGGTTCATGGTTGCTTATTACCGAGCTTTTGCATCCTGTTGCCTCGCTTATCCTGTTATGTCAACACTATCGCCGATGGTGGAGTCCTTCGACCTGAGACTATACATGCGCATATTACCATAATCCCTAAACCGGGGAAGGACCCCACTAATTGTGGAAGTTATCGCCCTATTTCATTGCTGAACATAGATGCCAAATTGTATGCCAAAGTTATTGTGAATAGACTCCTCCCCTTGCTCCCACAGTGGGTTTCTAATGAACAAACAGGATTCATACCTGGTAGAGAGGCAAGGGACAATTCCCTCCGTACCCTTTCTTTAATAGCATATGTTCGCAAATTCTCCCAGTCCACCCTGTTGTTGTCCATGGATGCCGAAAAGGCGTTCAATAGGGTGGACTAGGACTACCTTATGGCAACGTTGGCACATCTAGGCATAAGTGCCTCCCTTCTGTCCCAAATTTCGGCTTTTTATAACAAACCTACTGCTCAATTGCACATAAATGGCACCCTCAGCGATCCATTCACCCTATACAATGGCACCAGACAATGATTAAACGTTTCCTCGCCGTGGAACCAGACAACCCAGCAGATATTGATGGCCTAGGCCGCTCACCTCGTGGCGTGAGCTCAGGTGCAAGCTCCGCCCCTCGGCACAGACCCGAACGCAGACACTGTTCGCCGGCATCATCAGCCTGCACGGAGGAGGAAGAAAGTACATCCAGATATTCAGGGGTCGTGGCTTTGGTGAGTGACTTACCCACCAAAACAGAACTTGCATCAATGCTCCTGAGCCTAGAGCGGGCCATCAAAAAAGAGGTCTCCGCTGTACGCTCAGACCTCTCTCAGGTATTAGAACGGGTAGAGGAGACAGAGCAACGCCTGGACTGCCACGCAGTGACCATAAGAAACCTGCAGTCATCTACTCGCTCCCTTGCTATAGCTCATAGGATGGTGTTATACAAAACCGAGGATCAGGAAAATCGTAACAGGCGAAACAATATCCGTATCAGAGGATTACCTGAAGTGACTGGGGACGAGGATCTCCTCCCCTCCATCCGGGGTATCTTTAATGGCATGTTGGGTGAAGCCGTTGACCATCCTCTGAAAATTGACCGTGTGCACAGGGCCCTTAGACCCCGCAACCTCTCCTCAGACATCCCTCGTGATGTTATCCGTAGCGTTCATTATTATGAAGAAAAAGAACTCATTATGAAAAAAGCCAAAGAGGCAGCATCACTGGACTTTGATGGAGCCATCTTATCTTTTTATCGAGACCTGGCTAGGGAAACCTTGGATCGACACAGGGCCTTGCGTCCCCTGACGGAGAAGTTGCGAGCTGCTTCTATCAAGTACAGATGGGGCTTCCCAGCGGCGCTGATCACAAATAGAGATGGCAAGATGGCGATTCTACGGTTTCCAAAGGAGCTTGAGAAATTTTGCATGGATGTCAGCATATCTCCACCTGAACTACCGGGCTGGCAGGATGCCATTCCGGCCCTGCCCAACAACTCCAAACCCAGATGGCAGAAGGTGGAACGTAAACGCTGATCCTCCCCCTCTGTGAGTTCACCCCCGATGGAATAGTTGCTAGATTGGATGACCCGGGTTATTTCATTCACTACGTCTAACCTTATCAGAACTTTTCTGGCCGCAAGTATGCCTCTTTTAAATCTGTTCTGCAGCCGCTTTTATGGCTGGGTGCATAGACTTTATTGTACCTAACCGTGCTGTTTTAGCTGTACATGATGAAGGGCATGCTCTGGATCTGATATTTTATTTTACTTTATTTTATCTACTATTATTTTATCTTATTTTACGTGTTAAGGTTTTATGATTCAAGTTTGTTGTTTATAGATCCACGGCCAAGTGCTGTTCCATTGTTATAAGATATGACATTAAGGTGTTACATTGAGTGCTTCCTATAAGCATTATTTTCTTCAGGATTGGGGTCGGTGCTGGAGCATCGGGACGGTGCTCCCGCAAATTTGGTGTTAGAGGTTAGATGCCTGGAGCTCCTCACTCCCCCCCATAGCGTGCGGCATGGCCCCATGTCTCCATGGTCCTGCTCCCCTTGGATCGGTGGTCATGCGGGCATTAGGCATCGCTTGCACCCTTTCCACGCACGGCAGTTTACTGCGTGCACATGTTGGCCATCCCTTTGAATGATCGGTATTTTGGTTTTTTTACTGCATGTTGTTCATTTTTTCTTTCTTTTTTCTTCCTTTCTCATTTCTTCTTCCATTTCTCTTCCTCCCCCCCTCACCCTCATCCTAACCTTTTCTCTACCGCCTCAGGTCCAATCCCCTGGGAAAATAGTGTCTGATGACACCCCCTACCTCCTCTCATGGAGAGGAAAAACTCATATCATTTAATGTACAGGGTCTTTATGCTCCAGGAAAAAGGCATCATTTGTATAGGGAGCTGGGTCGCCTGTGGGGAGATATTATTTTTCTGCAGGAGACTCGCCTCACACATACCACTACTATAAAACTATTTCCCAACGGTACCCTATGTGGTATTATAGCCTCTCTGATATACATAAAGCAAAAGGTGTGGCCATTGGACTCCGTAGCAATATGGCGTTTAAGCTAGATACTATGCTATGTCATTTTCTGTTCCAAAAAGGCAACCTGGGTAGTATGCCATGTACTTTAGCAAATCTTTATGCCCCTAATCGAGATCAAGCAGGTTTTATAGCCACTACCTTAAAAAACTGAGAGATTTCGCCCAGGGATGCATTCTCTTGGCTGGAGATTATAGCGCTCCACTGGAACCAGTCTTAGACACGTCCAAAGGGAGCTCCAATATTTCGCATAAACGTTTGCTGTTTATACTCAAGTGATTGCATGATTCACAATTGATGGATGTTTGGAGGATTATGCACCCGCGGGCGAAAGATTACACCCATTTTTCCCAGGTTCATCACACTTACTCTAGGCTTGATTATATTTTTATAGATCACCACCACCTTCCGCTACTCGAGAGTGCTCACCTAGAATCCTCACCTATATCGGACCATTCCCCGAATTCGCTCGAGTTAAAAATTCCATCGCTACCACATAGGGCCACTAACTGGATGCTTAACGAAGCTCTCATAACTGAGGACATAGATAAAAAAACAAATAGAAGATGATTTATCATTCTATTTCAAGGAAAACTCTCACCCAGACATATCACCAGGCATATTATGGGAGACCCATAAGGCCCATATTCGAAGTAGGTTAATGGAATTGGGAGCTAGGAAAAAAAGGGAACGCTTATCTCAACAATCCCAGCTACTTAGCGACATTAAAGTGCTTGAGTTACAACACAAGGCTAGCTTATCCAAAGCCATATTATCTACTTTGACTATAAAGAGGGAAGAATTGAAAGCCCTATTCCACACTGAGCAAAAACAACAGGCACGTATAGTAGCACAACATTTCTATGAATTGGGGAACAAGCCGAGTAGGCTGTTGGCACGTTCATTACAACAGAAGAAATCCGCTTCTTTCATAGCAAAAATAAAAGATTCATCAGACATACTAATACATGACACACAGGCTATAGCGAAAGATTTTCGAGAGTTTTACCAACACTTATATCATGTCCATCACTCCATAACGGACCAGGCCACTAAAACCGCTCTTATCAAGAATTATTTGTCTAGGGCTAATCTACCTAGACTGTCGCCCGACTCCCTGGCCACTCTGGAAGGAGAGATCAGTACCTCTGAGTTACGTGTTGCCCTGAAAGATATGGCTACTGGTAAAGCTCCTGGCCCTGACGGGTTCATGGTTGCTTATTACCGAGCTTTGGCATCCTGTTGCCTCGCTTATCCTGTTATGTCAACACTATCTCTGATGGTGGAGTCCTTCGACCTGAGACTATACATGCGCATATTACCATAATCCCTAAACCGGGGAAGGACCCCACTAATTGTGGAAGTTATCGCCCTATTTCATTGCTGAACATAAATGCCAAATTGTATGCCAAAGTTATTGTGAATAGACTCCTCCCCTTGCTCCCACAGTGGGTTTCTAATGAACAAACAGGTTTCATTCCTGATAGAGAGGCAAGGGACAATTCCCTCCGTACCCTCTCTTTAATGGCATATGTTCGCAAATTCTCCCAGTCCACCCTGTTGTTGTCCATGGATGCTGAAAAGGCGTTCGATAGGGTGGACTGGGACTACCTTATGGCAACTTTGGCACATCTAGGCATAGGTGCCTCCCTTCTGTCCCAAATGTTGGCTCTTTATAACAAACTGTAGTGATCGAGTATATTAATATATATTTAGTGATTATAATGATGATGATGATGTAAGTACTCTTCCGCAGCAACCCAATTCTTCCAGAGAGATGCACTTTATTGACTTCCAACACAGAACAAAGTCCAAAGTCCACAGATGACAAAGAAATCCGACAGAGGAGATATAATTCAGAACCCATGTCTTAGGTCCGAGTGTGCATACACAGACAAGCCTCACTCATACACAGACAAGCCTCACTCCCCCAAACCTATAGACTGAATGCCGTGTTATATTCACTAAATATTGAATGGCTGAGCAATTTGATTGGCCATTTCAATTTAGGACTTGAACAGCCGTGAACCACCCCAATTTGCACTCCCGCATATCAACATCAACAAGTCCCCTTTAGATATATTAATTAGATAAACAGAACACCCTTTTGATCCCTTGGAATACCTACATTCCTGCATATCAACAAGCCCCCCTGATAAATTAGCCCCACAGGAGGGAGCCTCCGCTAGGCCAACCCAAAACACTCCCTGATCCCATTGTTACCCCCTCAGGTCTAATTACCATCAATAAATATTTCTTCTATGGTCCTTTAAACAATGTACCCTTTGAAATGTTCAATTAGGTTAACAGCCCATACCTCACTCCCCTAGGTAGACTTGCATGAGACCAACACATCAAAGGGTCTTCAGCTGTTATATTAAAATTGAGTTGGCTTGGACAATTTCTGCTCAACCCATACTCCAATACAATATTATACATAAATTGGCCAACATATTACAACATATACCCCCACTTGGGTCGGTTCTAACTACTAGAACTGACCCATAAATCAAACAACAAAAAAATATCATTTCGATTTAAGGTACTGGATGCTTTACAATGGCTCATAAAAAAAATATGAAGTTGAAACTGGTTACATCTCTCTTCGCCAGCCTCTAAAATATCCCCATGAAACAGTTATTAGATAATATAACTTTTAGACCATGACTGGAAAAGGATTTGGTAAACATCAGTGGCCCATATAGCTGTTAGGCCTTATTATATCACATCAAGATCTTGAATATTGCGCAAAGACGAGCTGATGTCACAGTCCATTCTTCGGTCTGACTTCATCACATCTCTCACCATCTCACTGAAAGTAAACTAGGTATGCTCTGCTCTGGGAACTCCAATCCACATAAGTCCAGGATTTTTTTCATCTCCAGGCTCAAGCTTTCCATTTTTAAAGATGCTTTTACGCAAACACTCTACTTTCATCTTTATAGTAAGAAGAACTATCAATGTACCAGCACTCACTTTCAAGGTCAAAAGGTTTGGATATGGCAGTAAAAACTGTGCTTCAAACTATTTTCTTGCACTTGACATTCATGAGTCCATCTTGCAAGCATTTTACAATTCACATCTGCTTCTTTCCATTTCCACAATTTGAACAAAGATGACCGGGTTGTGTACCTGTCAAGTACCAGAATTTGTTGATTGCCAGCCACAATTTGCTTTTGTAATTTGCTGTAGGCCGACCCCTCATTGCCTTCAAAAGAGCAGTTACCTGGATCATTCAGTCCACAATTACACTTGAATGGTATACCAACATATACATATACCCCCACACGATGGTTCAGATAGAGTCATCAGTGTTTATCAGATCTTCTATCCAGACAAAGCGGCAGTGGAAATTCTTGCCAGTATCTTCACCATGAAAGGTAGAAAGGTCTTTTTCATCCATATATGTCATAGCCTTTAGCATATTATAAACAACTGAATCAACAAAGTTTCAAATCATGACTAGAGTGATGAATTTCACTCACCCCTCTTATAAATTTATGAAAACCACCCAACATACTAAAATTTATGCTATGCCAAGCCATTGTGCAGCATCTCACCTTAGATGTCAAATATATTGATCAACACGCATTATGTAATATGTACAGATGTTATGAAAATTATTTTAGGTTAAAATGCTTCTCTTTGGTTTTAAGATAAAGTTCAAGAAATAAAACATAAAGAAAAAATAAAAAAATGAAAAGCAAAATATATCAGGAAAAGGGAGAAAAATCAAAAATTAGGGCGTTGAAGAAAAAAAGAAAAAAAGGTCCATTGCTTGATGAATTTCGAGAGAGTCCATGAATACTTTATAATTCCATGTATAGTGATATATTGTCTATTCAGCATTTCTCCCATATTTCTCCCACACTAGCCAGCAATTTCAGACTGTGCTTCTGCTATTCACCGTCATTTAAATGTCAATATCTGAAAGACAAAAAACTCTCCAACAAAACTAATTAGCAAGGTCCTTAAAAACTGTTTGAAGTTAAAACAAAACACTATTTACACATATACAGTTTGAAGCTAATTCACCCCCACTGCTAGAGAAGTGTCATCTGCATTCAAAGACAGATCTGGAGAATTTACATCTTGTACCCCCTTCAACTGCTGTAATAATTTATCACGTTCCCCTCTCATCTTGTCATACTCGATTTTCAGGTGGTCATATCTCTGTTTTAACTGAGAGAACGGTATCCAAGTCTTGGACTTTTTCTTATTATTATTTTGGTCAGCTCTGTTTTTCATATTAATATCACCTATGTTTGACCCGATGTCTCCTCTCTGGCTATTATCATAGGATATTATCTTCTGATCTTTATGTTCAGTATTTGTCCTAAACAATGTGGCTAAATCAATTTTGACAGCCTGCTCATTTGACTTTCTCCATAAATGGTCTGCTCTCAACAATATGTCTTTTAAATCATGAGGATTTGGGGTAACTAATAAGATATTTTGTTTGATATCTTCATGCAATGCATCTAGAAACATACTCATATGTATCAAGCCACCACGCTCAAATGCAAGATTATTACAGACCAATAATTCCATAATAGTTGCTATCCTGTGTGACAATTCATAGGGAGATTCATTTTGCATTTGTTGGATCTTCCCATGAATAGTAACATCAGAACGTACACCATACAAAACACATAATAATTCCAGTAATATGTCCCTTGTCCTCAGAGGCTGAATACAGATTTGTTTAATTCTCATCCAAAGAGCACTTCCTACAGAATGTTGCAAAACTCTTTCTAAGTCAGATGGGTTGAGATTGTACATATCTCTGACTTGTTGCACGTCACAAAACCATTTTAAAAATCTGTTTAAATCATGGTATGGAACCATTCCTATTTCTTTAAGAATTGCGTCTAATAATTTTGATTTCAAAGGCTTCATTACAAGCTGAACTTCACCTGTATTATTATTATTGTTATAAACTGTGGTAGTCACAGTGGGGGCAGCTGGTAATAAATTATCAGATTTAATATGAGGTTCTGTTTGCTGCAGATTGCTGAATCCAAGATTTGATGCATGTCTGCATTCCTGAGATCTCTTCTCTAATTCCATAATTCTTAATTTTAATCTCTCATTTTCCTCTGATAATTCATCACAACGTTTAGATTTCTCAAGTAAGGCTTCTCCAATGGTAACCGCATGCAATTTTAAATTTACTGTCTCGGTGTCTGATTGGTTTTGTAACCTCTCACAAACATTGTTGCTATTATCAACTGCCTTCTGTAACTGGGTAATTTCCTCAACCTTATCCTTCAAAGAACTTTCCATTGTTAGACAGCAAGATAACAAGCCCTGTATAATACAACCTTTTCTTTTACTTTCTGAAATTTTGCTATCAAAAACATTTTTCTCTAAAAATTCCTTCATCATCGTCCACGTCTGCTTACATTTTTCTGGAATTTCATAAGGACCGCCATGGCGCTTAATACATTTTAATACCCATCTGTTAACTTTATCAGAACTGACACTGGCTTCACACTGAGTAAGCATTTTGACTATATTACTAATAATTAAAAAAAAAAAGAAATATTTTACTCACCGCATTAGTTACTCCTTCAGCTTCCAGATCAGGTCTTCTGGTACACGACACAGTCCTTTTTTTTTGTTGTTGTTGTTTCCAGTCTCCAGAGAATAATTCTGGGGTTCCCAACTTGTTTAAATTTGTAGACCAGACTCTTTTATGTCACAACCAGACATTAGAGTCACAGCACAGCTCTTGGTTCTTCATCAGACTTCTGTCCAACTCACAGGATTGTTGTCACCACAGACTTCTGTTACTAAGTCCGAAAATGCTCTTCTGGTCACATGAACGGCACCAGCAACCCAATTCTTCCAGAGAGATGCACTTTATTGACTTCCAACACAGAACAAAGTCCAAAGTCCACAGATGACAAAGAAATCCAACAGAGGAGATATAATTCAGAACCCCATGTCTTAGGTCCGAGTGTGCATACACAGACAAGCCTCACTCATACACAGACAAGCCTCACTCCCCCAAACCTATAGACTGAATGTCGTGTTATATTCACTAAATATTGAATGGCTGAGCAATTTGATTGGCCGTTTCAATTTAGGACTTGAACAGCCGTGAACCACCCCAATTTGCACTCCCGCATATCAACATCAACAAGTCCCCTTTAGATATATTAATTAGATAAACAGAACACCCTTTTGAGCCCTTGGAATACCTACATTTCTGCATATCAACAAGCCCCCCTGATAAATTAGCCCCACAGGAGGGAGCCTCCGCTAGGCCAACCCAAAACACTCCCTGATCCCATTGTTACCCCCTCAGGTCTAATTACCATCAATAAATATTTCTTCTATGGTCCTTTAAACAATGTACCCTTTGAAATGTTCAATTAGGTTAACAGCCCATACCTCACTCCCCTAGGTAGACTTGCATGAGACCAACACATCAAAGGGTCTTCAGCTGTTATATTAAAATTGAGTTGGCTTGGACAATTTCTGCTCAACCCATACTCCAATACAATATTATACATAAATTGGCCAACATATTACAACACAAACCTACTGCTCAATTGTGCATAAATGGCACCCTCAGCGATCCATTCACCCTATACAATGGCACCAGACAACGATTAAACGTTTCCTCGTTGTGGAACCAGACAACCCAGCAGATATTGATGGCCTAGGCCGCTCACCTCGTGGCGTGAGCTCAGGCACAAGCTCCGCCCCTCGGCACAGACCCGAACGCAGGCACTGTTCGCCGGCATCATCAGCCTGCACGGAGGAGGAAGAAAGTGCATCCAGACATTTAGGGTTCGCGGCTTTGGTGAGTGACTTACCCACCAAAACGGAACTTGCATCCATGCTCCTGAGCCTAGAGCGGGCCATCAAAAAAGAGGTCTCCGCTGTACGCTCAGACCTCTCTCAGGTATTAGAACAGGTAGAGGAGACAGAGCAACGCCTGGATCGCCACGCAGTGGCCATAAGAAAGCTGCAGTCATCTTCTCGCTCCCTTGCTATAGCTCATAGGATGGCTTTATACAAAATCGAGGATCAGGAAAATCGTAACAGGCGAAACAATATCCGTATCAGAGGATTACCTGAAGTGACTGGGGACGAGGATCTCCTCCCCTCCATCTGGGGTATCTTTAATGGCATGTTGGGTCAAGCCGCTGACCATCCTCTGAAAATTGACCGCGTGCACAGGGCCCTTAGACCCCGCAACCTCTCCTCAGACATCCCTCTTGATGTTATCTGTAGAGTTCATTATTATGAAGAAAAAGAACTCATTATGAAAAAAGCCAAAGAGGCAGCATCACTGGACTTTGATGGAGCCATCTTATCTTTTTATCGAGACCTGGCTAGGGAAACCTTGGATTGACGCAGGGCCCTGCGTCCCCTGACGGAGAAGTTGCGAGCTGCTTCTATCAAGTACAGATGGGGCTTCCCAGTGGCGTTGATCGCAAATAGAGATGGCAAGACGGCGATTCTACGGTTTCCAGAGGACCTGGAGAAATTTTGCATGGATTTCAGCATATCTCCACCTGAACTACTGGGCTGGCAGGATGCCATTCCGGCCCTGCCCAACAACTCCAAACCCAGATGGCAGAAGGTGGAACGTAAACGCTGATCCTCCCCCTCTGTGAGTTCACCCCGATGGAATAGTTGCTAGATTGGATGACCCGGGTTATTTCATTCACTACGTCTAACCT
Source organism: Lithobates clamitans (assembly GCA_037952925.1). Lineage (NCBI taxonomy): Eukaryota > Metazoa > Chordata > Amphibia > Anura > Ranidae > Lithobates > Lithobates clamitans. Next base: position 3,918,654 of record JBBGZY010000720.1, read on the forward strand.
TATCGGAACTTTTCTGGCCGCAAGTATGCCTCTTTTAATTCTGTTCTGCAGCCGCTTTCATGGCTGGGTGCATAGACTTTATTGTACCTAACCGTGTTGTTTTAGCTGTACACGTTGAAGGGCATGCTCTGGATCTGATATTTTATTTTACTTTATTTTATCTACTATTATTTTATCTTACTTTACGTGTTAAGATTTTATTATTCAAGTTTGTTGTTTATAGAACCATGGCCAAGTGCTGTTCCATTGTTATAAGGTATGACATTAAGGTATTACATTGAATGCTTTCTATAAGCATTATTTTCTTCAGGATTGGGGTCGGTGCCGGAGCATTGGGACGGCGCTCGCGCAAATTTGGTGTTAGAGGTTAGATGCCTGGAGCTCCTCACTACCCCCATAGCGTGCGGCATGGCCCCTTGTCTCCATGGTCCTGCTCCCCTTGGATGGGTGGTCATGCGGGCGTTGGGCATCGCTTGCACCCTTTCCACGCACGGCAGTTTACTGCGTGCACATGTTGGCCATCCCTTTGAATGATCGGTATTTTGTTTTTTTTACTGCATGTTGTTCATCTTTTCTTTCTTTTTTCTTCCTTTCTCATTTCTTCTTGCTTTTCTCTTCCTCCCCTCCCCCCCCCTCATCCTAACCTTTTCTCTCCCGCCTCAGGTCCAATCACCTGGGAAAATAGTGTCTGATGACACCTCCTACCTCCTCTCATGGCTACGGCAAAACTCATATCATTTAATGTACAGGGTCTTTATGCTCCAGGAAAAAGGCATCATTTGTATAGGGAGCTGGGTCGCCTGCGGGGAGATATTATTTTTCTGCAGGAGACTCGCCTCACACATACCACTACTGTAAAACTATTTTCCCAATGGTACCCTACATGGTATTATAGCCTCTCTGATAAACATAAAGCAAAAGGTGTGGCCATTGGACTCCGTAGCAATACGGCGTTTAAGCTAGATACTATGCTATGTCGTTTTCTGTTCCTAAAAGGCAACCTGGGTAGTATTCCATGTACTTTAGCAAATCTTTATGCTCCTAATCGAGATCAAGCAGGTTTTATAGCCACTACCTTAACAAAAACTGAGAGATTTTGCACAGGGATGCATTCTCTTGGCTGGAGATTATAGCATTCCACTGGAACCAGTCTTAGACACGTCCAAAGGGAGCTCTGATATTTCGCATAAACGTTTGTTGTTTATACACAAACGATTGCATGATTCACAATTGGTGGATGTTTGGAGGATTATGCACCCACGGGCGAAAGATTACACCCATTTTTCCCAGGTTCATCACGCTTACTCTAGGCTTGATTATATTTTTATAGATCACCACTACCTTCCGCTACTCGAGAGTGGTCACCTAGAATCCTCACCTATATCGGACCATTCCCCGATTTCGCTCGACTTAAAACTTCCATCGCTACCACATAGGGCCACTAACTGGATGCTTAACGAAGCTCTCATAACTGAGGACATAGATAAAAAACAAATAGAAGATGATTTATCATTCTATTTCAAGGAAAACTCTCACCCAGACATATCACCAGGCACGTATAGTAGCACAACATTTCTATGAATGGGGGAACAAGCCGAGTAGGTTGTTGGCCCGTTCATTACAACAGAAGAAATCCGCTTCTTTCATAGCAAAAATAAAAGATTCATCAGACATACTAATACACGACACACAGGCTATAGCGAAAGAATTTCGAGAGTTTTACCAACACTTATATCATGTCCAACACTCCATAACGGACCAGGCCACTAAAACCGCTCTTATCAAGAATTATTTGTCTAGGGCTAATCTACCTAGACTGTCGCCCGACTCCCTGGCCACTCTGGAAGGAGAGATCAGTACCTCTGAGTTACGTGTTGCCCTGAAAGATATGGCTACTGGTAAAGCTCCTGGCCCTGACGGGTTCATGGTTGCTTATTACCGAGCTTTTGCATCCTGTTGCCTCGCTTATCCTGTTATGTCATCACTATCTCTGATGGTGGAGTCCTTCGACCTGAGACTATACATGCGCATATTACCATAATCCCTAAACCGGGGAAGGACCCCACTAATTGTGGAAGTTATCGCCCTAATTCATTGCTGAACATAGATGCCAAATTGTATGCCAAAGTTATTGCGATATCCTCACCTATATCGGACCATTCCCCGATTTCGCTCGACTTAAAACTTCCATCGCTACCACATAGGGCCACTAACTGGATGCTTAACGAAGCTCTCATAACTGAGGACATAGATAAAAAACAAATAGAAGATGATTTATCATTCTATTTCAAGGAAAACTCTCACTCAGACATATCACCAGGCATATTATGGGAGGCCCATAAGGCCCATATTCGAGGTAGGTTAATGGAATTGGGAGCTAGGAAAAAAAGGGAACGCTTATCTCAACAATCCCAGCTACTTAGCGACATTAAAGTGCTTGAGTTACAACACAAGGCTAGCTTATCCAAAGCCATATTATCTACTTTGACTATAAAGAGGGAAGAATTGAAAGCCCTATTCCACACTGAGCAAAAACAACAGGCACGTATAGTAGCACAACATTTCTATGAATGGGGGAACAAGCCTCCTGTTGCCTCGCTTATCCTGTTATGTCATCACTATCTCCGATGGTGGAGTCCTTCGACCTGAGACTATACATGCGCATATTACCATAATCCCTAAACCGGGGAAGGACCCCACTAATTGTGGAAGTTATCGCCCTAATTCATTGCTGAACATAGATGCCAAATTGTATGCCAAAGTTATTGCAAATAGACTCCTCCCCTTGCTCCCACAGTGGGTTTCTAATGAACAAACAGGTTTCATTCCTGATAGAGAGGCAAGGGACAATTCCCTCCGTACCCTCTTTTTTAATGGCATATGTTCGCAAATTCTCCTAGTCCACCCTGTTGTTGTCCATGGATGCCGAAAAGGCGTTCGATAGGGTGGACTGGGACTACCTTATGGCACGTTGGCACATCTAGGCATAGGTGCCTCCCTTCTGTCCCAAATTTCGGCTCTTTATAACAAACCTACTGCTCAATTGCGCATAAATGGCACCCTCAGCGATCCATTCACCCTATACAATGGCACCCTTAGAGCCATTTTTATCAACTGTGAGACACAATTCCTCTATTCATGGAATCACTATAGGACAGTGATGGTGAACCTTGGCACTCCAGATGTTTTGGAACTACATTTCCCATGATGCTCAACTACACTGCAGAGTGCCTGAGCATCATGGGAAATGTAGTTCAAAAACATCTGGGGTGCCAAGGTTCGCCATCACAGCTATAGGAGAATTTGAACATAAATACGCTGCATATGCAGATTATATTTTATTTTACATACAACAACCTTTGATTTCCTTACCTAACCTTATGTCTGAGTTCTCGTCGTTTAGCACTATATCCAATTTTAAAATTAATATGTCAAAATCTGAAATTTTAAATGTCTCAGTCCCTGACCAGACTGTAGTCCACCTAAAGCGGTCCTTTCCTTTTAGCTGGCAAACTGGTAAACTGAAATATCTAGGTATATACCTTACCCTGAACCTGACAGCCCTTTTTCGCAAAAACTTTATGCCCATATAAGGATGAGCCGAACACCCCCTGGTTCGGTTCGCACCAGAACTTACGAACAGACCAAAACTTCGCAAGAACTTTAGAGCCTCATTGAAGTCTATGGGCTTCAAAATCAAAAGTGCTAATTTTAAAGGCCAATATGCATGGTATTGTCCTAAAAAGTGTTTGGGGACCCGGGTCCTGCCCCAGGGGACATGGATCAATGCAAAAAAAGTTTTAAAAATGGCAGTTTTTTCGGGAGCAGTGATTTTAATAATGCTTAAAGTCAAACAATAAAAGTGTAATATTCCTTTAAATTTCGTACCTGGGGGATGTCTATAGTATGCCTGTAAAGGGGCGCATGTTTCCCATGCTTAGAACAGTCTGACAGCAAAATGACATTTCAAAGGAAAAAAAGTCATTTAAAACTACTCGCCGCTATTAATGAATTGCCGGTCCCGAGTCTCCCGACAATACACATAAAAGTTCATTGATAAAAACGGCATGGTAATTCCCTACAGGGGAACCCCGAACCAAAATTTAAAAAAAAATTATGTAGAGGGTCCCCCTAAATTCAATACCAGGCCCTTCAGGTCTGGTATGGATATTAAGGGGAACCCCGTGCCAAAATGTAAAAAAAAAATGATGTAGGGGTCCCCCTCAAAATTCATACCAGACCCTTCAGGTCTGGTATGGATTTTAAGGGGAACCCCGTGCCAAAATTAAAAAAAAAATTGGTGTGGGGTCCCCCCAAAAATCCATACCAGACCCTTATCCGAGCACGCAACCTGGCAGACCGCAGGGAAAGAGTGGGGACGAGAGAGCGACCCCCCTCCTGAACCGTACCAGGCCACATGCCCTCAACATTGGGAGGGTGCTTTGGGGTCCCCCCTAAAGCACCATGTCCCCATGTTGATGAGGACAAGGGCCTCATCCCCACAACCCTGGCCGGCAGGGGGCTTATTGGAATCTGGAAGCCCCCTTTAACAAGGGGACCCCCAGATCCTGCCCCCCCATGTGAAATGGTAAGGGGGTACTTGTACCCCTACCATTTCACAAAAAAACAATTCCTTTATTTCTTCCATCTTCTTTCTTCTAACTTCTTTCTTCCTTCATGCTTCAGTTTCTTCCTCCATCTTCTTCTCGGGCCGCTACGCATCCACGATTGGATGGAAGGTTCCCGCTGTGTGACGCTTCTCCTCTTCTGACGGTTCTTATATAACGGAGGGCAGGGCCACCCGGTGACCCTGCCCCCCTCTGACGAATGGAGACTTCCCTGTGGCATTCCCTGTGATGTCAGAGGGGGCGGAGTTACCCATAACATAATGGGTGACCCCCTCTAACGTCACGGGGAATGCCACAGGGAAGTCCCCGTGCGTCAGTGGGGGCGGGGTCACCGGATGCCCCACCCTCCGTTATATAAGAACCGTCAGAAGAGGAGAAGCGTCACACAGTGGGAGCCTTCCATCCAATTGTGGATGCGTAGCGGCCCGAGAAGAAGATGAAGAAAAGAAGATGAAGACAAGGAGGCGCCGGGGGGGAAGATGCTGGACGAGAACACCAGAAGAACTATAACAACCAGAAGAACCAGAAGAGGAAGAAGATGGAGGAAGAAAGAAGTTAGAAGAAAGAAGATAGAAGAAATAAAGGAATTGTCAAAAACTGTCTCTTGTCATTTTTAACATTCTTGACAGTTTTTTTGTGAAATGGTAGGCCGGGATCTGGGGGTCCCCTTGTTAAAGGGGGATTCCAGATTTCGATAAGCCTCCCACCCACAGACCCCCACAACCACTGGCCAGGGTTGTGGGGATGAGGCCCTTGTCCTCATCAACATGGGGACAAGGTGCTTTAGGGGGGACCCCAAAGCACCCTCCCAATGTTGAGGGCATGTGGCCTGGCCTCTCTCGTTCCCCCTCTTTCCCTGCGGTCTGCCAGGTTGCGTGCTCGGATAAGGGTCTGGTATGGATTTTTGGGGGGACCCCACGCCAATTTTTTTTTTTAATTTTGGCGTGGGTTCCCCTTAAAATCCATACCAGACCTGAAGGGTCTGGTATGAATTTTGAGGGGGACCCCTACATCATTTTTTTTATACATTTTGGCACGGGGTTCCCCTTAATATCCATACCAGACCTGAAGGGCCTGGTATTGAATTTAGGGGGACCCCCTACGTAATTTTTTTTAAATTTTGGTTCGGGGTTCCCCTGTAGGGAATTACCATGCCGTTTTTATCAATGAACTTTTATGTGTATTGTCGGGAGACTCGGGACCGGCAATTCATTAATAGCCGCGAGTAGTTTTAAATGACTTTTTTTCCTTTGAAATGTCATTTTGCTGTCAGACTGTTCTAAGCATGGTAAACATGCGCCCCTTTACAGGCATACTATAGACATCCCCCAGGTATGAAATTTAAAGGAATATTACACTTTTATTGTTTGACTTTAAGCATTATTAAAATCACTGCTCCCGAAAAAATGGCCGTTTTTAAAACTTTTTTTTGCATTTATCCATGTCCCCTGGGGCAGGACCCGGGTCCCCAAACACTTTTTATGACAATACCATGCATATTAGCCTTTAAAATGAGCACTTTTGATTTCTCCCATAGACTTTTAAAGGGTGTTCCGCAGCTTTCAAATTTGCCGCGAACACCCCAAATTGTTTGCTGTTCGGCGAACTGGTGAACAGCCGATGTTCGACTCGAACTCGAAGCTCATCCCTATGCCCTTACTTAATCAGATTAAATCAGATTTGCAGAAGTGGTCTCAAATAGCTCACACTTGGCTGGGGAGGATTGGAGTTGTGAAAATGAATATACTACCCAGGTTGCTGTTCCTGTTTCAAATGATCCCTTTTGGTATACTGGTAGGCTTTTTTATGATTATAAGCTCATTAATTGGCATATATGTTTAGAACAGAAGGCGACCTAGACTTGCTAGGTCCCTCCTCACTAGACCTAAAAAGGAAGTGGGCCTAGCCCTCCCAGATTTTAAAAGATATTTTTTGGCAATTGTGTTGAGCAGAATTTCTGACTGGAAGTATCATAAAAATTCTAAGCTTTGGGTAAACCTGGAAATTGAACTAAGTGGCTCAGACCTTTTTACGCAAATATGGATACACAAGAGACACAGAAATTTGTCTCCTATCACCACTTACACGCTCCACCCTTATATTATGGGACTCACTATGTAAAGCGAATAAATGGCCATACAACTTACCACTTTTGCCACTGACGGGCCACAACTACTTCCCACCAGGGAACATAGACCCCAAGACACACTCCTGGACTTTCGAAACTTTGTCTCAATTACACCATGTAACCATCTCAACGGGTATATTGCTGCTAGATAAACTTGCACATAATTCTACGGTGACTCCTATGGTCCAATGGAGGTATCGTCAACTGGCAGCTTTCGTCCACTCTCTTACAAAACCTTTAACCTTTATCATCAGCTCAAAATGCCACCAGTCTTACAATGGCACATGCCTCTTCTGGAGCTTCCAAAATGGCAGAGGTGAATTATAAACTATGGAAAAAAATCTTGCGAGCCACAATTATCCAGTGCCTTAATGGAAATTCAACCAAACAGCAACCAAATCAAATCAGCTCCTTTTCGTTTGTTTTTAATGAATTATTGATGTTTTATATTATATTTCACACCATGCGATTAAATATTATTTAGTCGCATGTTGTGGGGCATGTATAAACCTGACCTAGGTTTTAAAATTAGTTTTTAATGTTGATCTATATTCATATACCATGCGATTATAACATTCAACTCGCAGATCATGCGATTAAAGGGCGTTTATCAGCTTGCCATAAAACCCAATTTTTTTAATTTTAATTTTTTTTTTAGTTTGCCCTAAAACCCAATTTTATTTTATTAAAGATATTATTATTATATTAATATATTATTTTTATTTTTTTATTGTTTTTATTATGATGATACGGGTATTTGTTTCCCAGCATATATTCTTATGGAGTTTATCTAAAGGGTAGGTTATACATTTATACATTTAATCACCATGTCTGCACTATGCCTGCATATTATTTATTAATCATCATTACAGTCATTTCCATGTTTACTAGTATTTACTTAGTTTGAGGGTATGCTGAGCGGTGTGAGTTTCCAATCCCTTCCTAGCTCCGTCCTGGGTATTTTTATTACAGGATATTTTTATTACAGGATATAGTTATATTTGGAGTTCGTATAGATGCATTATTTTTGTGCTGTGAGTATTCAAAGCTTTTTCTTTGAACCATCACCATTACACTGACTTTAATTTGAACTTGGTCACTTTATGTTACTGGATTGGAAGATTTTTTCACGGATGTGATTTGAACACCTTTATTAGGGCGATTATAGTTTCAATTCGCCCACGCATGTGATTGATTTACTCTGTTTGTGTTTTACGAATATATATATTGTTTTATTTTTTTTTTTTCTTTTTCATTTTAATCACAGTGGATCTACATATGTGTAACATTTTTTAGCATATACACCTTATTAGGAATGATTATATTTTAATCACTGTGGACTGTATATTTATCTTATTACGTTTTTCTATGCACATTGCACTTTGTGATTTATTGCACTAGATATTTTTTAGTGTGTTTGGTCATAGGATTCACACAGCAGGTGATCTTAGTAAGTGATCAGAGCTTTAGGATTCACACAGCAGGTGATCTTAGTAAGTGATCAGAGCTTTAGGCTCTATTTGATTTGCACGCTTTATTATCTATGATTTGTACTTAGATTTACAGTTATTCAGTTACACCCCTAGGCGCATTTTTTTCATATGTGAATTATAAACTGCTCACAAGATGGCACTATACTCCTGTGGTGCTTCATAAAACCTTTCCTCAAGCATCGCCTCTGTGCTGGAGAGGGTGTGATGAGCAGGCATCACACGCCCATATATGGTGGTTTTGCCCTCTTATACGTCCTTATTGGCTGTCTATTTTTCATTGGATTAAAGAGATCCAGGGTACTGAGATTCCTAATGACCCATGGATTGTATTGTTACATTGTACAGACAAACCAGTGGTAACATAAAAAATCTAAAATACAACACCTCCTTAATGCTGCAAAAGTACTTATCCCGGGCGCATGCGCGAGAGCTCCGACATGGCCGCTTAAGCCTGGAGCTCCGCACCACTCCGGACTAACGAGCGGCACAACTCCTGCTACAGCCCGAGGAGGACCTTCCCGATCACTCTCCCTGCACCAGGAACAGCAGGGGATCACGGTGAGATGTCCGGTCCCCAGGCTCGCCATGACTTGCGGAGGCGGCAGAGGGGTGTACCAAGATGGCCGCCGGCAACAAATTCACTAGGCCTCACTCAGCCACACAGCCTAAGGTGCCGGATCACAGGCCAATACTGACCCCCCCAACCCTGACTTATGCCCAAGCAGCACAGGGAGGCTCCTGCACGAACCAGACTAGCCATCAGGGCCCTCCCCAGCACCAAGCCCCCTATGTGGCCCATAAAGAGCTACAGCAGCGGGGAGATGGAAGACTGTGCCCTTTCCTCCTCTATACTCTCCCAACTTCCCTCTTCAGCAGACATTTCCCCCGGATACTCTGTCAATGACATCTATGCACTCCAAGAAGATCTTTTTACTAAATTCTCGGCCTTATTAGAAAAGGGACTGGCCAATACAGCAATCCAGATCACTAATGCCATCAAAACGGACCTATCTAGCCTGGGCTCCAGAATTGAAGCTATGGAAGACAAAATTGATCACACGGTCGCCAGAACCAACCAGAATGCTGCGCACATCCAGACCATTCAAGAACAACTGGACACAGCCCTCTCAAGAATCGATGAACTTGAGAACAGGTCCAGGAGGTATAATTTTAGAATAAGAGGCCTTCCGGAATCCTTCACGGATATCCCCCTCACGGTGCAGGACTTTATCTCAGAACTTATCTCTAATATTCCACCACATAGGCTAGAACTGGACAGGGAGCACAGGGCTCTGGGACCCCCAAGGAAAGACGGTACACCCAGGGACATAATAGTGAAACCGTATTTTTAAGCGGTCAAAGAGGAGGTAATGCGACAATCGCATTTGAAGCCTAAGCTACTGCATTAGGGCCACCAAATTCAGGTGTTTGCAGACCTGGCTCAGTCCACCATACAAAGACGACGTGCCCTTAAGCCTCTTCTATTGGTCCTAATGGAACGAGACATTAAATACCGTTGGTCTTTCCCCTTCGCCGTGAAGTTTTCATTACAGGGCAAGACTTACGCTTTTCCAACCTTCCAGAAGGTGAGAGACTGTTCCTGTCCGTTAAACTAATCTCCCAGTAAGCTCCCATGGATTTTTCCTCATCATCATCGGGATCGACTAAACGCCCACCTCCAGCCAGCCCTGTTTCTCCCCTCTGGAACAAGGGTCCCTCTAAGAAGAGCAAAGATGGAAGACGACCATAACGGACCATCAAGACCTCTTCTTCTCCCAGTCCTACCACGGACTTCTCTGTTTGGGAAAAAGTTCCCTCCGTTGCCTGAGCTAGTGCTCAACTCCACTTTTTCCTGACCCAGTTGGGTCCCCTGATCCAGGACACTACTTTGATCCAAAGGCCTCTACACCGCATTTTTCTACGGCCCAAAGAGGAGAAACGTCTGCAGCAGACAGACCTGATCCCTATACTTTTCAGAAGCAAGAGGCCGGTGACTTAAGATTCCTCCCTGGGGACTCGATTCCTAAAAATCCTGTTCTACATAGTAACCAGCAATCCCCTCCTATCCAGATCTATGTTCCTGGGTGTTGATCACTTGAGGCTATTCAGTTTTTACAGACCGTTTATTTTTTATTTTTTTATTTTTTCATGGGTTTAAGGTTTTGTTACGATTTTGAAATTGTCAATTCAGTTACCTTAGACTCAGTTGTGCACAGTTTATGAGTCAGTCATTTGTAGCTGCAAGGGTCCGGGGTGGTACCCTTGCGCCTCCTCCCATTCCTAGGGAACCGAATGTGCTCTCTTCGAGTGAGACTCCACTCACCCCTATAGGGCGGGCGAAGATTTAGAGTGGAGACTTGGCGGTCAGACGTGCCGTCACCCTCCACGGGTCTCGTCAGAAGACCCTTGTTACTGTCTTTGATTTTGTGTTTTTTTGAATCTCTACCTTTCATCTCTCCCCACTCACTATCTCTTTCTCTTCTAGCCTGTCATCGGGAGTCGTCCCAGGTCCTCTCCCTTACAGAATTAGGACGTATCCTTTCCTCCATTACCCTCACTGCAAATATAACTCATCACAAGGTAGGTGGCTGCTGGGCCAGTGATCATCTCTCCCTTTGTTCCAATGGCTGATTTGATATCGAAGGGAGTAGATCTCAAGGTGGCTTCTCATAACGCTCAAGGGCTCAATTCTCCTAGGAAAAGGAGATTAGCTTTTGATCATTATAAATCCCTCAAACTTGATATAGTGCTCCTGCAGGAGACACATTTTCCGATTCGGTACAGTCCCAAGTTCCTACACCCCCATTATCCATCTTTTTTCCTCACCAATGCTCCTAACAAAACCAAAGGGGTAGCAATACTTCTCTCTAAGAACAGCAAATTTACCCACATCTCGGATTTCAAAGACCCAGAGGGTAGGTTTATTCTTGTAAAGGGCACTCTGGAGGGAGTCCTGTACTCCATAATCTCATACTATGCCCCTAATAAGGGACAAGCTACTTTCTTCCAGAACCTCTTTGCAACTCTCAACCCCCTTCTGGAGGGCAAGGTCATATGGGGGGAGACTCCAATGTGGCGTTTGACCAGGGTCTGGACAAAACCAAACCCCTTAAAGACCGTCTAACGCGCCCCACAAAACTAACTACCAGAATAGCCAAAACGATACACTCCCAAGGTTTAGTAGACATTTGGAGGGAACTGAACCCCAAACGTAGGGACTTTACGCATTTCTCCTCTCCCCACCAGTCCTACGCAAGGATTGACCACATTCTCATTCCGACTAACCTTATTCCCCTGACCACCAAGGCTTCTATTATAGACATAGCTTGGTCGGACCACTCTCTGGTCCTCCTTACAATGAGAAACATCCTGACGGGGAACGGGGGCTCTTACTGGAGACTGAACGAGTCTCTCCTGGGCGACCCAGTTCACGCCAAGATGATAGCAGACGGTATTAAAGAATATTTCCGACTAAAACATCTCTCCCGAAACCCTTTGGGCTGCCCACAAGGCTACAGTTGTATTTCGAGCTCATCAGGCTAGCGACTCAGGTTGAAAAGGAAAGACTGATAGACATTCATAAATTGGAACAAACCTTTATTACTCTGAAAGTCGACCACAAAAAAAAATAAAATAATTGTCAAAGGGACAAAATTGGTACGATGTTAGCCACTAAACTCTCCCCCAAATTTTGCTCCCACACTTTCCCCAAACTACGTATAGCAGGCCGACCACCAACAGCCAATCCAACTAAAATCATGACTGCCTTCCACTACTTTTACTCTGACCTATATAAACCCAACCACAAACGGCGAGAGATACTTCGAATGCCTAATTTTTCTCGAACCTTCAACTGCCCTCTATATCCAAGGACCATAGAGACTTAATGGATGAACCCTTCTCCTCAGAGGAGATAAGGGAGGTCATCAAAAACCTTAAGGCTGGCTCAGCTCCGGGTCCGGACGGCTTATCAGTCCCCTATTATAAGACATTCGGAGACATATTGGCCCCCCATATGGCGAAAGTTTTTTAACTCTAAAAAATCAGGTTTCCCAATAGATCCACATCTGAACACGGCTTTTATATCTGTCATCCCCAAACCCAATAAGAATCATGAAGAAGTAGAGAATTATAGGCCCATTTCCCTAATTAATAATGATCTCAAAATTCTTACCAAAATTCTCGCCAACCGTCTTGCCTCCTTTATTAAGCTGTATGTCCACAAAGACCAGGTTGGATTTATCCCCGGGAGGCAGGGCCCAGACCAAATTAGGAGAGCGGTGGACCTTGTCTCCATTCTCCAATCTAATTGGGAAGGGGGCCCCATGCAGGCAGGAATGCTATTATCATTGGATTTACATAAAGCCTTCGATTCGATCGAATGGCCTTATCTATTCTCCCTTCTGGAAAGGTGGGGCTTTAGGACTAGCTTCTTAGGGATCCTGAGATCCCTCTACTCCAACCCGAAAGCGGTAATCCGATTACAAGACCAATACTCCAAACCCCTCCAAATAGCTAGAGGGACAAGACAGGGCTGCACTCTCTCCCCTCTGATTTTCACCATGGCGATAGAAACACTGGCGATAGCAATTAGATCGAATCCCAATATCCTTGGAGTTTCCTGTGGGAACCAAGTCCACAAATGCGAGCTATTTGCGGACGATATGCTCCTCTTCATAATGTCCCCTACCACATCCCTCCCAAACTTGTGCAAACTTTTGAAGGAGTTCTCTAATATTTCAGGCCTGAAGGTTAACTATTCATCGGCTTTAAATATCTCCCTCAAGACAGACACTGTATCCGCACTTCAAAGCTCCTTTGACTTTAAGTGGAATGACCGCTTCATCGACTATTTAGGAATTAAACTCACAGCTACGGATGAGCTTCGTGTTCGAGTCGAACCCATGTTCGACTCGAACATCGGCTGTTCGGTCGTTCGCCGAATTGCGAACGATATGGGCCGTTCGCGCCAAATTCGTGTGGCACGTCACGGCCCATAATTCACTGCGGCATCGCAGTGCATTGCTTGCTGATGATTGGCCAAGCATGCACTATGACCCGCATGCTTGGCCAATCACAGCGCCGCCTGAACAGAGAGCCGTAATTGGCCAAAGCCAAGGAGGCTTTGGCCAATTATGGCTCAAGGGATTTAGTACATGCCCCACACTATATAAGGCCGCCTGCACGGCGGCCCTGTGCAGTGTGTTCCGGTGTGCTTAGAGAGAGAGAGAGACAGTGTCATTTCATTTGAGTTAGCTAGATTAGACAGGACAGTCAGTCAGTTAGCTGCACTTAAAGTGTATTTTGTATATATATGCATCCCAGGTGTTGCATATATATATATATATACACTGTATTCAGTTTAGCTAGATCCGTTCCTGTTATCTTCTAGACTATTTACATTTAGTACAGTGCGTCCTGCTCACAGTGTTCAGCTAGATCCGTTCCTGTTATCTTCCTACTGACAGGCAGGCTTGTCTTGTTACAGTATTTACAGCTACCTAAAGAAAATTACTGGTGTTCTTTTGATCCTATTAGTACCACGGTCAGGCAGCTAGACTATTTACATTTAGTACAGTGCGTCCTGCTCACAGTGTTCAGCTAGATCCGTTCCTGTTATCTTCCTACTGACAGGCAGGCTTGTCTTGTTACAGTATATAAAGCTACCTGAAGAAAATTACTGGTGTTCTTTTGATCCTATTAGTACCACGGTCAGGCAGCTAGACTATTTACATTTAGTGCAGTGCGTCCTGCTCACAGTGTTCAGCTAAATCCGTTCCTGTTATCTTCCTACTGACAGGCAGGCTTGTCTTGTTAAAGTATTTACAGCTACCTAAAGAAAATTACTGGTGTTCTTTTGATCCTATTAGTACCACGGTCAGGCAGCTAGACTATTTACATTTAGTGCAGTGCGACCTGCTCACAGTGTTCAGCTAGATCCGTTCCTGTTATCTTCCTACTGACAGGCAGGCTTGTCTTGTTACAGTATATAAAGCTACCTGAAGAAAATTACTGGTGTTCTTTTGATCCTATTAGTACCACGGTCAGGCAGCTAGAATATTTACATTTAGTACAGTGCGTCCTGCTCACAGTGTTCAGCTAGATCCGTTCCTGTTATCTTCCTACTGACAGGCAGGCTTGTCTTGTTACAGTATATAAAGCTACCTGAAGAAAATTACTGGTGTTCTTTTGATCCTATTAGTACCACGGTCAGGCAGCTAGACTATTTACATTTAGTGCAGTGCATCCTGCTCACAGTGTTCAGCTAGATCCGTTCCTGTTATCTTCCTACTGACAGGCAGGCTTGTCTTGTTAAAGTATTTACAGCTACCTAAAGAAAATTACTGGTGTTCTTTTGGTCCTATTAGTACCACGGTCAGGCAGCTAGACTATTTACATTTAGTACAGTGCGTCCTGCTCACAGTGTTCAGCTAGATCCGTTCCTGTTATCTTCCTACTGACAGGCAGGCTTGTCTTGTTACAGTATATAAAGCTACCTGAAGAAAATTACTGGTGTTCTTTTGATCCTATTAGTACCACAGTCAGGCAGCTAGACTATTTACAGTTAGTGCAGTGCGTCCTGCTCACAGTGTTCAGCTAAACCTACAAGTTAGTGGGGTGCGTCCACCTCACAGTGTTCAGCTAAAGCTATCTGTAGAAGGTTGGTGGTGTTCTCATACTACAGGCAGGCAGTTGATTTTGCTAGCTGCAGTATATATATATATATATATATATATATATATATATATATATATATATATCCCAGCTTAGTGCAGCTACAGGCCATTAGTATGTCTGGAAGGCCAAGAAGGAGAGGCAGACAGTCACAAGCCAATAAGA
Source organism: Lithobates clamitans (assembly GCA_037952925.1). Classification (NCBI taxonomy): domain Eukaryota; kingdom Metazoa; phylum Chordata; class Amphibia; order Anura; family Ranidae; genus Lithobates; species Lithobates clamitans. The sequence continues at coordinate 3,933,743 of JBBGZY010000720.1, forward strand.
GAGGGCAAGCAGGCTCTGTGTCTAGTGCTGGTCGTGGAGACGGTGCATCCTCATCAGCACGTGGCCATGGGACACGCTTGGCCTTTTTTTCGGCAGCTAGCCGTGTTGAGCTGCAACATGCGGAAGACTTGGTCGAGTGGATGACCAAGCCGTCCTCATCCTCCTCATCCTCTCTCACCCATGCCCAGGGTGCTTTGTCTGGCAAAGCAGCGGCCTCTTCCCTCGGCTCAATGTCATCAGTGACTCCTTCCCTAGCTCCACCATGTCCTCCTGAGGAGTCCCTCGAACTGTTTGACCACAGTGTTGGGTACATGCTCCAGGAGGATGCCCAGCGTTTGGAAGGCTCTGATGATGATACAGAGCTCGATGAAGGCAGTAACATGAGCACGGACAGAGGGGGTGCCCAAGAAGGACAGCAATCTGGCAGTCATGCTCCCCCTGCTGCAGCATACTGCCAGGTTTGCTCCAGTGATGAGGAGGGAGGGGATGATGAGGTCACTGACTCAACGTGGGTGCCTGATAGGAGAGAGGAGGAGGAGGAGGAGGCGGCACATCACCAACGAGGCAGGATGCCCTCCAGGGGCCAGCCTAAGGGCAGCACATTGACTGCATCACATATGCAGGGCGCTGCAGTCTCTGCGCGTTATTCAAAAAGTTCTTTGGTGTGGGCCTTTTTTGAGACGAGTGCATCAGATCGCACTGCTGCTATTTGCAACATATGTCTCAAGCGTATCTCACGTGGCCAAAACATCTCCCGCTTGGGTACCACATGCTTGACCAGACATATGTTGACCTGCCATGCAGTTCGTTGGCAAGCGCATCTAAAAGACCCACACCAAAGAACAAAGAGGACCTCTCCTTGCTCCTCATCAGCTGAGATTTCCAACCCCACTAGACCTTCAGTCCTCTCTGAAACCTGCACTGAGAGGAATGAAGGTGTAGAATTAGGTGTGTCACAGCCAAGTACTTGTGGGCAATCTGCTTTTGGTACACCGACGTCAGATTGTACCAGACAAATTTCCCTGCCCCAGCTGCTGCACCGCCGAAAGAAGTTTGCTCCCAGCCATCCACATGCCCAGCGGTTGAATGCTAGCTTGGCAAAATTGCTAGCACTTCAACTGCTGCCTTTTCAGTTGGTAGACTCTGCCCCCTTCCGTGAGTTTGTGGAATGTGCGGTTCCTCAGTGGCAGGTACCCAAACGCCACTTTTTCTCACGGAAGGCGATTCCGGCTCTCTACCGGCATGTGGAAGGCAATGTCCATGCCTCGCTGGACAGGGCGTTCAGCGGTAAGGTGCATATTACCGCTGACTCATGGTCCAGCAGGCATGGACAGGGACGTTACCTAAGTTTCACGGCGCATTGGGTGACTCTGCTGGCAGCTGGGAAGGATGCAGGACAAGGTGCAGTAGTGTTGGAGGTTGTTCCACCACCACGCCTCCAAAATGCTAATGATTGTGACACACCTCTCTCCTCCACCCCCTCCTCTTCTTCTTCCTCCATGGCCTCTTCTTCGGAACCAGCGGTGCTCCGTAGTCGTTCAAGGGGCTACGAAAGTACGCAGGCCAAAAGATGCCATGCGGTGCTTGAGCTGGTGTGCTTGGGGGACAGGAGCCACACTGGGGCAGAGGTTCTGTCAGCTCTGCAGGGGCAGGTTCAGAGGTGGTTGACGCCACGCCAACTTAAGGCAGGAATGGTGGTTTGCGACAAAGGCACCAACCTCCTCTCTGCCCTCAGACAGGGACAAATGACCCATGTGCCCTGTTTGGCTCACGTCCTTAACTTGGTGGTGCAGCGGTTCTTGGGCAGGTACCCGGGCTTACAGGATGTCCTGAGGCAGGCCAGGAAAGTCTGTGTGCATTTCCGTCGGTCATATAATGCCAGTGCTCGGCTGACGGACCTCCAAAAGGAGATTAACCTGCCCAAGAACGCCTAATCTGTGACATGCCCACCAGGTGGAACTCAACGTTGGCCATGCTGCAGCGGCTGCACACGCAGCAGAGGGCCATCAATGAGTACCTGTGCGACTATGGCACCAGGACAGGGTCAGGGGAGCTTGGTTTTTTTTCCCCACGCCAGTGGGCCATGATCAGGGATGCATGCACTGTCCTGTCACCATTTGAGGAGGCCACGAGGATGGTGAGCAGTGACAGTGCATGCATCAGTGACACTGTCCCCCTTGTCCACCTGTTGGAGCACACGCTGCATGGAATAATGGACAGGGCACTTGAGGCATAACAGAGGCAGGAAGAGGAGGACTTCCTTAGCTCTCAAGGCCCCCTTTATCCAGACTGTGTTCCTGCGTGCCCGCCGATCACACAGGAAGAGGAGGAGGAGGAGGAGGAGGAAGATTGTGTCAGTATGGAGGTGGAGCCTGGCACTCTGCATCAGCAGCAGTCTTTAAGGGATCAGTCCCAAGAAACCCTTGGACTTGTACGTGGCTGGGAGGAGGTGGCTGCGGACCATGTCGTCCTTAGTGACCCAGAGGACTCCGGACCGAATGCCTCAGCAAACCTACGCTGCATGGCCTCCCTGATCCTGCAAAGCCTGCGTAAGGATCCTCTTATTCGTGGTATCAAGGAGAAGGACCAATACTGGCTGGCAACCCTCCTTGATCCACGTTACAAGGGTAAGGTTGCGGACCTTATCTTGCCATCGCAGAGGGAGCAGAGGATGAAACATCTTCAGGAGGCCTTGCAGAAAGGTCTGTGCAACGCGTTCCCAGAGACTGGGAGGTTGCAAACTCCTGTTTCTGGACAACGTGTTGCTGAGGCTTCGGTCAGTCAAAGAAGGAGCGGTGGAGAAGGTGGCCGTCTGACCAATGCGTTCAGACAATTTTTTGGTCCGCAGCCCCAATGTATGATCGGTTCCAGCAACCATCGCCAGCGTCTGTTTTACATGGTGCAGGAATACCTAGGGGCAAGATCAGACTTGGACACCTTTCCCACCGAAAATCCTCTGGGTTACTGGGTCTTGAGGATGGATCACTGGCCAGAGCTTGCACAGTATGCAATTGAGCTACTGGCCTGTCCTGCATCCAGCATTCTTTCGGAACGCACATTCAGTGCTGCTGGAGGCGTGGTAACCGATCACAGGGTGCATCTGTCCACCGACTCGGTCGATCGACTGACCTTCATAAAAATGAATCAGTCTTGGATCACCACCAGCTACCAAGCACCTGATGCTGATGTAACCAAATAATTTTTTTTGAAATCTCAGATCCCTTCAAAGACTGCCTATGCTGATGCTGAGTGACTATCCCTGAGTAATTATCCTCTTCCTCCTCAATCATCACGCTGATAGCTTGTAAGAACATTTTTGGTTCTGGGCGCCACCACCAGTGCCTAAGGCACAATTTTTCAGCCCCTGTTTAACAGGGGCGTGTAATTACAATTTTTGATGTAATACTTTGCAGCAGGGCTCGTTCCTGCATTCCAACTAGAGTGTCTGTGAGAGGTTGCAGTGTTGTGGCACCAGCACCAGTGCCCAAGGCCCAATTTTTCTGCTCCTGTCTAACAGGGGCGTGTAATTTCAATTTTTGATGCAATACTTTGCAGTAGGGCTCGTTCCTGCGTTCCAACTAGAGTGTCTGTGAGGGGTTGCAGTGTTGTGGCACCAGCACCAGTGCCTAAGGCCCAATTTTTCTGCCCCTGTCTAACAGGGGCGTGTAATTACAATTTTTGATGCAATACTTTGCAGTAGGGCTCGTTCCTGCGTTCCAACTAGAGTGTCTGTGAGGGGTTGCAGTGTTGTGGCACCAGCACCAGTGCCTAAGGCCTAATTTTTCAGCTCCTGTTCAACAGGGGCATGTAATTACAATTCTTGATCTAATATTTCACAGCAGGGCCCTGTGAGGGCTTACAGTGTTGTGGCCACAGCAACACCTAAGGCCCAAATTTTTGCTGAGTATATAGGGCAGGACCCTACTTTCAAACATCTAACTTACAAACGACTCCTACTTGCAAAGGGAAGGAGACAACAGGAAGTGAGATGAAATCTACCCCTAGGAAGGGAAATTCTCTCCTGTAAGAGTTAATATGGGAAAAAAAATTCTCCTTTCCACTGATGCTTTCCAATCCTTGTTCCACAAAAAAACCCAAATTTTCAAAAAACATTTTTCATTGGGACAAAAGGTGAGGTGAAATCTTCTGAAGAGGAGGAAAGACAGCAAAACAAATGTCACAGGGGTGATAACCCTTCCCTATGTTTTCCAAAAAGCTTAAAAAAGATTTTTTGGCTGGAGCTAAACACGTTAAAAATGTACCCGTTCAAAATTACAAACAGATTCTACTTAACAACAAACCTACAGTCCCTGTCTTGTTTGCACCGCCTGTATACTGCTGTTCAGAATATATAGGGCCTGGTGGCCCCACACCTTTCCTTATTTTAATTTGGGTGCGGGGTTCCCCTTAATATCCATACAAGACCCAAAGGGCCTGGTAATTGCCTGGGGGGTACCCATGCCATTTGTCTCACTGCTTTTCATCCATATTGCCATGACCCGATATTACATTAAACCCGCAAGCAGTTTTAAATGAGATTTTTTCCTTTAAAAATTACATTTGGTGCAGGGACTGTTCTAAACACGGGAAACATGCGTCACTTTACAGGCATACTATAGACACCCCCCCAGGTACGATATTTAAAGGAATATTTCACTTTTTTTTTTTTTACTTTAAGCATCATTAAAATCACTGCTCCCGAAAAAACAGCCGTTTTTAAAAGTTTTTTTTGCATTGATACATGTCCCCTGGGGTAGGACCCGGGTCCCCAAACCCTTTTTAGGACAATACCATGCAAATTAGCCTTTAAAATTAGCACTTTTGATTTCGAACGTTCGAGTCCCATAGACGTCAATTGGGTTCTAACGTTCGTGCGAACTTTCGGTCCATTCGCAGGTTCTGGTGCGAACCGAACCGGGGGGTGTTCGGCTCATCCCTACTCACAGCTAAAACGGAGAAATTATATTCTATGAACTTCCCTCAAACGTACTGCAAGTTAGAAGCTGACTTAGGAAAATGGTCCAAGGGGGAGGTTTTCTGGCTAGGGAGAATCCACGCAGTGAAGATGACACTATTGCCTAGACTCCTCTACCTTTTCAGGGCCCTTCCGATAAACATTAATAAGGATCACTTGACCAAATTCCAAAGAAAAGTAACCAAATTTATTTGGGGGGTAGAGGTCACAGAATTCAGCAAAGAACCCTTTTCCTACCCAGAACACAGGGGGGTTTAGGGGCTCCACAGCTTTTCTGGTATTACCAAGCTGCCAGGTTAGCCCAACTCTCCACGGTCTACTCTAAGGCAGAGAAACCAGTTTGGATTCAGATAGAGAGACGGGCTGCTCCATCCTATTCCCTGGACTTTCTTCTCTGGGTTCCCCCAAGACAGAGACCCCCAATACTTTCCCCTTCCCTATCTCAAGCATTTAAATTATGGGATAATCTAAGAAATAACCCCACTCTAATCTCGAGATGTCTCCCACTAGCGCACATCTTCAATAATCCAGATTTTGCCCCAGGGTTGGACATCAAAGCCTTCAGATGGTGGCTGGACAAGGGACTGTACCGAATCGGACATTTCTTTATTAATGAGGGCCCTATTTCTCTTGAGTTCTGTAGCAATCATCTTGAAATTCCAAATTCTGAGCGTTATAGATTTCACCAAATAAGACATTTTCTCCGCCACCTCTGGGGAGGAGGAAAATCCCCGCCTACCTCATTCACGCCATATGAATTATATTGTGGGCGTTCCATGGAACAGAGGGGAGGGATCTCCGTCATCTATCAGTCACTAGCCCTTCATTCCCAAAAGACTCCTTACATGCTTGCTTGGGAGAGTGATCTTTCCCTTAACTGGGAAGTTGATAAATGGAGAAGCTCCTTTAACAGAGCCTTCAAGGGCATTAAAAATATCTCCCTAATTGAATCTAGTCTCAAGGTCATAACAAGATGGTATCTCACCCCCACCAAATTATCCAAAATGTTTCCAACAGCGGACCCCAAGTGCTTCCGAGGGTGCCAGCTCTTGGGTTCAATGGCCCACGTATGGTGGGAATGCCCCAGACTGAGGCCCTTCTGGGGTAAGATATTCTCCCTGATTCGAAAAATAACGAATATTCAAATCCGGAAAACCCCTGCCATAGCTCTACTCAATGACAACTTACCCAAGACTCCAAAACAGTCACGTAAACTAATACACTTCATCCTCCTAGGTGCCAAACTCACCATTGCCAAAGCTTGGAAACAGCCCAAGGTTTCCGTTAAGGCAGCCATTCGTAAAGTTTCCTGGATTATGTCCCAAGAGAAACTCTTGAGCATTCTAGATGACAAAAAAGCGCATTTCGAAGCTATCTGGGAACCTTGGGCACAGTTTATTGGTATTTCCCTCATACCCGGCGTCCAACCTTAAAATTACGAGCGAGTTAAATAGGGGGCGGGGGCCCCTCCCGATGACAGGCTAGCTTTTCTCTCTCCCTCTCCTCTCTTTCCCCTATCTTCTCCTCTTCTCTTCGATTCTGTCACTATTCTTCTGCTATCCACTATAGGGGGACTAGGAAATGTCATCCCGAATATGGTGTAAATCATTTCACGCAAGGGGGTTCTTAGTTTGTTGGGTTTATTTATTTATTTATTTTCTTTTTCTTCTAGAAGGTTAGATATCCAGGCTGCAGCTTATTCATAACTTTATCTATGACCCCGAGGCTCCATGGTAAACATAAGTTTGGGGTGGCTTACGGAGATCCTCCCGTGCACAGCTTGATCCCTTTTGGGGTGCTGGCAGGATCCCTTTGGGCCTCTCTAAGCAACGGAAATTAAACTTGGTGATCTACACTTACTTTGAGGTTCTGCAGCAGCTCAGTAGGTACTGTTCATGGTTGTAGTGATTTGATAGACTTTTACACCTTGTATTGTCAGTATACACGTCCCCCTCAGGGATATGTCATGTAACAGTTTGATGTGATTCGTAATATTTTGTACTGCTTTTGTTTTCTTTATTTTGTAAAACTAAAAAAAGATTTTGAAAGAAAAAAAAAAAGCACTTATCCTTCGACTTTGGAAACAACCGACCATACCCCTACGCCAATGGCTAGTGGAAGTAGATCGTATGTATTATATGGAAGATCTTACTCTCTCTCTTAGACAAAAATCTGATCTAGCGAAAAAAATATAGCCCCACTGGTTTGCCTTTAAATACACGTCCGCTTATGCGGAAATTATGTCCTCAACCAAATAATTTGTTTTTGGCTACCCTTATTACATCATGGAGTTTGGAACGAGGTGACCCCCTTTTCCCTATAACCCAACCTCCTCCCATGTCCTCTCATTTCTTTTTCTTTCTTTTACTATTTCAACTCTAATCTCTTAGAGTTGTATGCTTAAGTAATAGTTTTTCTCAGTGAAGACTTTGTCACTTACATGCGTTATATGGTATACATGCTTTTCATGCTGACCAGTTGATAAACATTGAGTGTCTCAGGTCTGGATCTGTGTTACAGTCAATATGTAATTATCCATGTACCCCTATATACTCACACTTCTGGCTAACTAATAGCTTTTCACAATGTTTAAGTGTATTGCTCTTCTCTGAACTGTATATGACTCTTTTTATATTATATTTTTTTAATAAAAACGAATTAAACAAAAATATAGCATATATATATATATATATATATATATATATATATATATATATATATATATATATATATATATACATATGATATACATATGTGTGTGTGTGTGTTTATTGCAATGTGTATGTGTATACATATATATATATATATATATATAGATAGATATATAGATATATAGATATAGATATAGATATAGATATATATATATATATATATATATATAGATATATATAGATATACATATATAGATATATATATATATATATATATATATATATATATATATATATATATATATATATATATATATATATATATATATATATATATATATATACAGTGGGGACAGAAAGTATTCAGACCCCCTTAATTTTTCACTCTTTGTTATATTGCAGCCATTTGCTAAAATCATTTAAGTTAATTTTTTTTCCTCATTAATGTACACACAGCACCCCATATTGACAGAAATACACAGAATTGTTGACATTTTTGCAGATGTATTAAAAAAGAAAAACTAAAATATAACATGGTCCTAAGTATTCAGACCCTTTGCTGTGACACTCATGGATTTAACCCAGGTGCTGTCCATTTCTTCTGATCATCCTTGTGATGGTTCTACACCTTCATTTGAGTCCAGCTGTGTTTGATTATGCTGATTGGACTTGATTAGGAAAGCCACACACCTGTCTATATAAGACCTTACAGCTCACCGTGCATGTCACAGCAAAAGAGATTCATGAGGTCAAAGGAACTGCCTGAAGAGCTCAGAGACAGAATTGTGGCAAGGCATAGATCTGGCCAAGGTTACAAAAAAATTTCTGCTGCACTTAAGGTTCCTAAGAGCACAGTGGACACCATAATCCTTAAATGGAAGACATTTGGGACGACCAGAACCCTTCCTAGAGCTGGCCGTCAAGCCAAACTGAGCTATCGGGGGAGAAGAGCCTTGGTGATAGAAGTAAAGAAGAACCCAAAGATCACTGTGGCTGAGCTCCAGAGATGCAGTCGGGAGGTGGAAGAAAGTTGTAGAAAGTCAACCATCACTGCAGCCCTCCACCAGTCGGGGCCTTATGGCAGGGTGGCCCGACGGAAGCCTCTCCTCAGTGCAAGACACATGAAAGCCCACATGGAGTTTGCTAAAAAACACCTGAAGGACTCCAAGATGGTGAGAAATAAGATTCTCTGGTTTGATGAGACCAAGATAGAACTTTTTGGCCTTAATTCTAAGTGGTATGTGTGGAGAAAACCAGGCACTGCTCATTACCTGTCCAATACAGTCCCAACAGTGAAGCATGGTGATGGCAGCATCATGCTGTGGGGGTGTTTTTCAGCTGCAGGGACAGGACGACTTTTTGCAATCAAAGGAAAAGATGAATGTGGCCAAGTACAGGGATATCCTGGATGAAAGCCTTCTCCAGAGTGCTCAGGACCTCAGACTGGGCCGAAGGTTTACCTTCCAACAAGGCAATTACCCAAACACACAGCTAAAATAACGAAGGAGTGGCTTCACAAAAACTCTGTGACTGTTCTTGAATGGCCCAGCCAGAGCCCTGACTTAAACCCAATCGAGCATCTCTGGAGAGACCTAAAAATGGCTGTCCACCAACGTTTACCATCCAACCTGACAGAACTGGAGAGGATCTGCAAGGAGGAATGGCAGAGGATCGCCAAATCCAGGTGTGAAAAACTTTTTGCATCTTTCACAAAAAGACTCATGGCTGTATTAGATCAAAAGGGTGCTTCTACTAAATACTGAGCAAAGGGTCTGAATACTTAGGACATTTCAGTTTTTCTTTTTTAATAAATCTGCAAAAATGTCAACAATTCTGTGTTTTTCTGTCAATATGGGGTGCTGTGTGTACATTAATGAGGAAAAAATGAACTTTAATGATTTTACCAAATGTCTACAATATAACAAAGAGTGAAAAATTTAGGGGGGTCTGAATACTTTCCGTCCCCACTGTATATATATATATATATATATATATATATATATAGAGAGAGAGAGAGAGAGAGAGAGAGAGAGAGAGAGAGAGTGAGAGATATCTATATATTTTTTATTTACATGTTCACGTCTCTGGCTGGGTTCACACTTGTGCGATGTGGGAACCAGCGTGATCCCTGTGCGGGTTTCCACATCGCACCAGCATTGACATCTGCGCACTGCTGCAGCTGTCAATGTAAAGTTAATGACACCCCCAGATCATTTCAAAGATCCCAGTGTGAACTATAAAATGGTGCAGGAATCGGATCGCATCGGTGTGAACACCCGTGTGATCCGTTTCCAGTGCGGACCACCTAAAGGGTCCTGTACCATTTTGGTGCAAATGCAATATGTTTTAAATTAATATCGCACAAACATTGCATGTGGTATGCACAGCAATGCATCACATGCAATTTCTGTGATTACAAAATTGTAATGCCAGCCTCTTTCTCTCTCTTATTTACAGTACCTCACAAAAGTGGGTACACCCTTCACATTTTTGTAAATATATATATTTTCATGTGACAACACTGAAAAAATAACACTTTGCTATAATGTAAAATAGTTAGTGTATGCTTGTATAAGAGTGTAAATTTGCTGTACCCTCAAAATAACTCAACACAAAGCCTTAATGTCAAAACTGCTGGCAACAAAAGTGAGTACACCCCTACGTGAAAATGTTCAACTTGGGCACAATTAGCCATTTTCCCTCCCCTGTGTCATGTGACTTATTAGTGTTACAAGGTCTCAGGTGTGAATGGGGATCAGGTGTGTTAAATTTGTTGTTACCGCTCTCACTCTCTCATGCTGTTCACTGGAAGTTCAACATGGCACCTCATGGCAACAAACTCTCTGAGGATGTGAGAAAAAGGAATTGTTGCTCTACATAAAGATGGCCTAGGCTATAAGAAGATTTCCAACACCCGTAAACTCAGCTGCAGCACGGTGGCCAAGACCATACAGCAGTTTAACAGGACGGGTTTCAATCAGAGCAGGCCTCAATATGGTTGACCAAAGATGTTGAGTGCACGTGCTCAGTGTCATATCCTGAAGTTTTCTTTGGAAAATAGATGTATGAGTGCTGCCAGCATTGCTGCAAAGGTTAAAGGGGTGGGGGGTCAGCCTGTCAGTGCTCAGAACATACTCTGCACACTGCATCAAATTGGTCTGCATGGCTGTCGTCCCAGAATGAAGCCTTAAAGATGATGTACAATAAAGCCCATAAACAGTTTGCTGAAGACAAGCAGACTAAGGACATGGATTATCCTGTGGTCTAATGAGATCAAGATAAAATTATTTGGTTCAGATGGTGTCAATCGTGTTTGGCGGCAACCAGGTGAGGAGTACAAAGACAAGTGTGTCTTGCCTACAGTCAATTATGGTGGTGGGAGTGTCATGGTCTGGGGCTTCGTGAGTGCTCCCGGCACTTGGGAGCTACAGTTCATTGAGACAACCATGAATGCCAACATGTACTGTGGCATGATCCCCTCCTTTCAGAGACTGGGCCGCAGGGCAGTATTCCAACATGATAATAACCCCAAACACTCCTCCAACACGACTACTGTCTTGCTAAAGAAGCTGAGGGTAAAGGTCACTGACTTGCCAAGCATGTCTCCAGACCTAAACCCTATTGAGCATCTGTGGGGTATCCTCAAACGGAAGGTGGAGGAGAGCAAGGTCTCGAACATTGCGATCGAGTGGAAGGGGACTCCTGTGGTAACCTGTGAAGCTCTGGTGAACTCCATGCCCAAGAGGATTAAGGCAGTGCTAGAAAATAATGGTAGCCACACAAAATATTGACACTTTGGTCCCAATTTGGGCATTTTCAATTAGGGGTCTACTCACTTTTGTTCTTAGCGGTTTAGACAATAATGGCTGTGTGTTGAGGTATTTCGAGGGGACAGCAAATTTTCACTGTTATACAAGCTGTACACTCACTACTTTACATTGTAGCGTGTCATTTATTCAGTGTTGTCACATGAAAAGATATGATTAATTATTTAATTAATTATTATTAATGAATTATTATTAATTATTATTTATTATTTAATTATTTATTATTTAATAATTAATTAATAATTAATTAAGCTATTATTAATGTCATTTTATATAATTTTTAATTTATTAGTAAATAAAATTTTGTAAACCCTGCAATATGGTTTTACCCATGGCGTGTTCTATTACAGTTTTAGGGGTGTTTATCAATTATGAAATATATTTTATTTTAATTTATTAACTATTTATACTTGTATACCTTATTAAAATATTTTTTTAGTGATTATAAATGTATTTTGCATTTATAAGAATGGTGTATAGCTGCATTACATGTGTGGATTACCTTCATTTACTATACACCATTCACATTTAAATAGGCACATGTATGATCTTTAAATATTGATAAAAACAATAATTAGGCTATTGTATATTGTGTAGGGGGAATTTAACTTTATTATTTTATTAATACGTTGGGGGAATAATGTGTGCTGATTCGTGTTCAACTTTTTGTATTTTACACTTCCTCGTACTGTAATCACGCTACATCACGCGAGATTACAGTGAGAGGAGCCATTCTCAGGAGTTCCCGGTGTTTGTAGATCGCTTCTCAACAACATGAGAAGCAAGCTACAGACCATCATAAACAGGCCCTCAGAGGAGAGCGATCTCCTCTGAGAATGCCTGAGAACTGAATAGCGGTATTTTACCGCAGTTTCATAAAAGGACACCCTAAAGAGGAAAGAAAAACCATGCGAAGGGTAATGGCTAAAAAAAAGTCTCCAAACAATTTATATACCTGTGTTTTGTTTCTTTCTTTCCTTTCCATTGTCACGTATCGGATAAGACCAGAACTGTGTGGACTGCAACAGAGGAAACCTAAACATGTATAAGTGAAATATAATGATTTATTAAGATAAGTGAATAAACACAACCACCTCCAATATAATACAATGTGCAACCAACCACAAACAGAAACCCACCAATAATAATAATAACAGATAAATATATACATATAATGGGGAATACCTGAATCGTAAATGGAGCCAGGCCAGGGTCGTCAACGGGAGGTCAGCAGATGGATATAGGGAACAAACAGGACAAGGAGAGGATGGATGGATCAGGCTAAAGGACAAAGGTAAGGGTAACAGGATCACAGGAGGGACGGGTGCAGGTACAAGGCTCTGGGTTCAGGTAAACAGACAGGAACAGGATCAGGTACAGATGCAGAACTCTCAGGTTCAGGTCAGGGCGCAAGGAAAGATACCAAGGCAAGGTGTGTGTGTGTGTCTGCCGGGTATTAATACATATCTCCTGCAATCAGACTCAGGTGATGCCTGATCGCAGGAGATGATGTCGGCTTTACACTGCCAGGAACCATCCGCTGGTAGGTGCGAGTACAGTACCAAAGATCAAATAATACCACCAACAGGAGAGAGCTCCCCTGACAGTCTGGAACTGCCAGGAGCCTCCCGCTGGTGGACATCAGTACTGCACACCAAATGGCTGACGGAGACATCAGCGGATGGAACCTTTCCTGATTTTTAAGATGTTCTGGAACAAAACATAATGGCAAAAACAAAGAAAGCTCAGTCACAGGCCATGGGTCCTCCAGCAGGATTACAACCCAACACGTATAACTAAGTGAACCCAAGAATAGCTTAAAGAGACACATGTAACTGTTCTGAAAAAGGCTGCTATGAGTTCTGTTCTGAATCCAACAGAATGTTTATTAAAATAGCTGAAACTCATAGTTGGGTGAGGAACCCATCAAATCTAAGAAAACTACAACAGTTTTCTTAAGAAGAGTGGGAAAATTGCAAGTTGAGAAGTCCTTTTCAGAACTATTGAAAACACTAGATTGCAGTTATTGCTTTAAAAGGGTGTACTACAAAATATGTGGTTAGTGGTAACAATAAAAATGTCCATGCCATTTCATTTGCTTTATTATTTTCAAGAATGATTGCTAAAGCTAACATTTAATGTTAGATATTTTTGTCCTTAAATATTCAATTTCTGGCTAATGAGAATCTAGTCTGATTCAGTAGATGGCTTAAAATTAGAACATTGCACAAGGCAAACTTTATTTTACTGTCAAGCATTGAGATCACATCAGCTAGGGTACATAACTGGTCTGTCAAATTTTCATTGCTTCAATAGTTTTTGACAAAATGGCAAAATGACTATTTCTTTCTATATTTGCAGTAAGGATCCAATTACCTTCTGGATTATTTAACAATGCTTGGTATTTTATATGAAACGGACTGTCACTCATCCTCGTAGATAGTAAGAGCCAAATTGTGCTTAATGCACAAAGAAACGTAGGCTGATATTTCAACCTTTAAATAGCAATAGAAATTAAATCCTGGAATAGGACATTTGTTCCAAAGATCTTTTTACCACTTTAAAAAGGGAGTTTGCATGTATGTGAACACTGACTTTAAAAATAAAGTAAACCTGTCAAGACTTTAAAATTGGCAGCATAAATGGGAACTGGTACCTAAAACTCCTAAGGGACTAAGAATTATTAATGTCCGCCGTTTTTGTTTCAACTGGCTGTGTTCAAATTTTGCTGTACACTGATGTTTTTGGATGAAAAAACAATTAAATAATTTAATTGAAACCTCCAAAGTGAATTTTATATTAAGTAAAGTGAGGCAAATATCTGGGAAGTGAGGCAAATATCTGTGAAGTGAGGCAAATATCTGTTTTGACATCACATTAATCATACAGCATGTATCAGTCACAAAGAGGAAGATGTTGTATCACGTATTTTCCCAAATCATAACAAATGATGGGCAAACCAGGCAAAGTTTGGCACATTGGCCAAATCCATAGGGAATTTTACAAATGCCAAGCAAGGTACCAGCCATTAAGGGCTAAATCTTGTTATTTTTTTTCTTGCCTGAGACTACCATGGGGAACATGCACCAATGCAAAAGTTTAGAAAAAAATAATCAGCAGTGAGTGGACCTTTCAAACCCTTGCCACAGCTGTTTTTGTGTCTTTTGCACACGTTTTAAAAAAAAAAAGTTAAGCATGAAGGTTTCATAAACCCATAAAATATTATATAATTTCTGAAAGCAGACACCAAATAGAAAAAAAATAGTGGTATTTCATTTTTTTAAGTTACATAATATTACTGCAAAGGTCTAGGAAACTTTAGTTAAAAAATACACTAAAGTTAATTGTAGGGCACACATACTCAGTACAATTCAATTAAATTAAATTTTTGGTAAAATATAAAAGATGAGGTTGTACTGAGTAAATAGATACCCAACATGTCAAACCTTAAATTTGTGCGCGCACATGAAATGGCAACAAATTTAAGTACCTTTATATTTTCCATAGGCATCATTAATTTAGTGCTACGGAGGAGGTCTGGTGCTAGAAATATTGCCCTCCCTTCAGCATGTGCGGCAATATGTAAGATGTGCATTGATTGTGATACACATGTCGAGGGCAAAAAAACTTGCATAGATGCCCCCAACACATGCGTTTACATCATACATGTGTATGTGGGGGTTGGGCACCTCAAACATTTTTTGGGGGAGAATTTTATGTGTTTGGGTGTAACTTAATTTTTTGCAATTTATTTTTTTACTTAACTTTTGTCTTTTCATCACATACGGGACAAAAATTCCCCATGTGATTTTATTTCTCTTTAATGCGACATCCAGGGTTTAAAAGACACTGGATTTCTCCCTGTGCTTCAATGAATCTAATGCAGTGCAGATCACACTTCACTAGAGGGTGACCCAGAAGTGCCGTCATACATGTTGCTTCTGAGTCAGCAAAAAACAAGGGGAGGAGAGCAGATGCATGTCCACTCAGCTCCCTCCCTCCCCTCCACCCAATGGCATCCGCCATGCCAAACCCAGGACTGCAGATGGGCAAGCGGAGCCCAGGATACATGGTGGGGGCGCTTGTTACTGAGGGTGTGTGGAAGCAATCTGGCAGATGTGGAGATGCTGGGCTGTTTTCATCTAACAGCCAGAAGTCAGCTTGTCAAATATAAACACAATCTCTGTGACTGTAGGCACTGGGGGTGTGTGTAACCCCCTCCACCCTCTCGGTCAGGTCTGTACGACGTATGGACCTGGCAGATAAAGGGTAAACGGACAACTCTAAAATGATAAAAACCCGTTAAACAACATGGTTTGCCTCCATTTCCTGGTCACAAGTAGGGATGGGCTTCATGTTCTGGTCGAACATGAGTTCGACTTGAGCATTGGCTGTTCGCCACCCCAATTTGGGGTGTTCGCAGTAAATTCGAAAGCCGCGGAACACCCTTTAAAAGTCTATGGGAGAAATCAAAAGTGCTAATTTTAAAAGCTTATATGCATGGTATTGTCATAAAAAGTGTTTGGGGACCTGGGTCCTGCCCCAGGGGACATGTATCAATGCAAAAAAAGTTTTTAAACTGCAGTTTTTTCGGGAGCAGTGATTTTAATAATGCTTAAAGTGAAACAATAAAAGTTTAATTTTCGTACCTGGGGGGTGTCTATAGTATGGCTGTAAAGGGGTGCATGTTTCCCTTGTTTAGAACAGTCTGACAGCAAAATGACATTTCTAAAAAAAAAAAGTCATGTAAAACTACTATCGCTAGCGCCGGCTATAATGAATTGTTGGTCCGGCAATACACATAAAAGTTCATTGATAAAAACGGCATGGAATTTCCCCACAGGGGAACCCTGAACCAAAATTAAAAAAAAAAAGCATGGGGGTCCCTCTAAATTCCATACCAGGCCCTTCAGGTCTGGTATGGATATTAAGGGGAACCCCGCACCCAAATTTTTTTTTAAAACGGCGTGGGGTCCCCTCAAAATCCATACCAGGCAGTTCAGGTCTGGTATGGATTTTAAGGGGAACCCCATGCCAAAATTAAAACAAATATGGCGTGGGGTCCCCCCAAAAATCCATAACAGACCCTTATCCGAGCACGCAATCTGGCAGGCCGCAGGAAAAGAGGGGGGGACGAGAGAGTGGCCCCCCTTCCTGAACCGTACCAGGCCACATGCCCTTAACATTGGGATAGTGCTTTGGGGTAGCCCCCCAAAGCACCTTGTCCCCATGTTTATGGGGAGAAGGGCCTCATCCCCACAACCCTTGCCCGGTGGTTGTGGGGGTCTGCGGGTGGAATCTTATCGGAATCTGGAAGCCCCCTTTAACAAGGGGACCCCCAGATCCTGACCCCCCTGTGTGAATTGGTAATGGGGTACAAATGTACCCCTACCATTTTACAAAAAAAGTGTCAAAAAGGTTAAACACAAGAGACGGTTTTTGACAAGTCCTTTATTAATTTCTTCTTCTTTCTGCTTCTTCTTCTTCCATCTTCTTTCTTCTGGTCTTCCTTCAAGGTTCTTCTTCTTCCTTCATCTTCTTTTTCTCCATCTTCTTCCTCCGCTCTTCTCATCCCGCATCTTACTCCGGCTTCTTCTCCGCTCCATCTGCACGATCCGCCTCAGTGGGAGTCTTCCACCGTGTGACGTTTCGGTTCTTATGACACTTCTTATATAACGGAGGGCGGGGCCACCTGGTGACATGAGGCCCTTCTCCCCATCAACATGGAACAAGGTGCTTTGGGGGGTTACCCCAAAGCACCCTCTCAATGTTGAGGGCATGTGGCCTGGTACGGTTCACTTTAAGCATTATTAAAATCACTGCTCCCGAAAAACCGTCCGTTTTTAAAACTTCTTTTTGCATTGATGCATGTCGCCTGGGGCAAGACCCAGGTCCCCAAACACTTTTTATGACAATAACTTGCATATAAGCCTTTAAAATGAGCACTTTTGATTATTCATGTTCGTGTCCCATAGACTTTAACGGTGTTCGTGTGTTCGAATTAATTTTTTGCCTGTTCGCATGTTCTGGATGCGAACCGAACCGGGGGGTGTTCGGCTCTATCCTATTTACAAGTGCTGACCAGAATGGAGATGATCAAATTATCAAAGCGAATCCCCCATACTTTGTATGATACCATGCATCCTTCTGACAGTAAGTGAGAGCACTCGGATACCTACCCCTTTTTTGTAACCCATTTATGTTTTTGTGTGTTACTTTAATGGACTAATGCTGGTTTTGATGATCCACTTCCCTACTAAGCTTTTATTACATTATTTTCCATTACTTGTCTCACCCTACTGTTCTCCTTTACAAAATACATTAAAAATTATAACAGATTCCTCACCTCCAGTTTCATTCTACGTAGAACATTTTTATGTTTGACTTTACTTGTTGATATGCATGTCTATCATAATCTGTATGTAAACTTGATCTTCCAATAAAAACGTTTGTAATAAAAAAAACAACATGCTTAAGAGATGCCTTTAATTTACATGTAAAGTTGAGGATGCAAAGAATGTAACAAACGTAAAGTAGGTGTTATCCTGATTTGGCTGCAAAAGTGAAATACACCTTAAAGAGCAAGTAAACCTTTCCAATTTGTCTTTTTTTTTTTAAACCCTAAAAAGTAAAGGCATAATGTGCTAGTATGCATCGCATACTAGCACATTATGAAATACTTACATTGGAATGAAGCCCTGCACCGCAGCACTGTGAGCTCTCACAGACGCTTCCACCGGGTCTTTCTTTCGGGTTTGCGTCCTCCGGGTGTCTGATTGGCCGCACCGCAATGACATCACACCATGGGAGTCAAGTATCAAGGCACAGAGCTCTGAAGAGACGGCACGGGTATACCGTCCCTTCAGTGCGCAGTCTGGTGACATCACTGACTGCATGAAGTGTGAATATCTCCTAAACCACAAAGGTTTAGGAGATGTTCATAGTACCTACAGGTAAGCCTTATTATAGGCTTACTTGTAGGTACAAGTCTACCTAATGGCATTAGTTCCTCTTTAACCACTTCAATAAAGGGAATTTTCACCCCCTTCTTGCCCAGGCCAATTTTCATCTTTCAGCGCTGTAACATTTTGGGTTATAAACAAAGAAAGAGCGAAAATTTTGAAAAAACCCAATATTTTTTACTTTTTGCTATAATAAATATCCCAAATTAAAAAAGTTTAGACTGATATGTATTCATCTACAGATGTTTGGTAAAAAAAAATTGCAATAAGCGTATATTGATTGGTTTAGTTATAGGGGATAGATTTATGGCATTTTTTATTTACCTATTTATTTTTTTTTACTAGTAATGGCGGCGATCTGCAATTTTTATTGTGACTGTGACATTGCGGCAGACAAATTGGACACTTTTGACAGTATTTTGGGACCAATGACACTTATACAGCAATCAGTGCAATAAATATGCACTGATTACTGTAAAAATGTCACTGGCAGGGAAGGGGTTAACACTAGGGGGTGATCAAGGGGTTAACTGTGTTGCCTAGGGAGTGATTCTGTAGGCAGGAGACCGATCAGTGTTCCTATATACTAGGAACACACAATCTGTCTCTTCTTTCCTGACAGGACGTGGATCTGTGTGTTTACACACATAGATCCACGTTTCTGTTCTGTCACCAGCAATCGTGGGTGCACGGCAGACATCGCGGCTGCTGGGCACACGCAGCGGCTCCCGAGTGACGCGGGGGTGCGCGCGCACCCCCTATGTCCCTGGGAAGCCAAGGACGTCATATGACGCCTGCCCAGAGGGACAGAGTGTTTCTGCGGACGTCATATGACAATGGGCGGGTAGGGAAGTGGTTAAACACTTGCTGACCAGGCCTTTTCTGTAACTTTTTGTTTACAAGTTTAAATTAGTATTTTTGGCTAGAAAACTACTTAGAACTCCCAAACATTATATATTTTTTTTAGCAGAGACCCTAGAGAATAAAATCGCTATTGTTGCAATATTCTATGTCACACTGTATTTGTGCAGTGGTTTTTCAAACACAATTTTTATGGAAAAAATACACTTTAATGAATAAAAAAACACTAAAGTTAGCCCATTTTTTGTAGAATGTGAAAGATGATGTTACTTCGAGTAAATAGATACCTAACATTTTTAAATGCTTTAAAATTGCGCACACTCGTGGAATGGCGACAAACTACAGTACTGAAAAATCTCCATAGGCAACGCTTTAAAACATTGTACAGGTTACCTGTTTAGAGTTGCAGAGGAGGTCTAGTGCTAGAATTATTTCTCTCCCTCTAACGATCGCAGCAATACCTCACATGTGTGGTTTGAACACCATTTACATATGCGGGTGAAACTTTTTTTCCCTATTTAACTTTCTTTTTGTTTAACTTTTTTTATTTTTACACTGTTCCTTTATTTATTTATTTATTTTTATCACTTGCATTCCTATTTCAAGGAATGTAAGCACACCTTGTAATATAAATAAGCATGACAGGTCCTCCTTATTGAGAGATCTGAGGTTGAATATAAAAAAATTAAAAAATTACACTTTGACATTAACAAGGCGGAACTGATGTTAGACATTGCTCTGGTTCTCCAAGGGCATAGATCCAAGTGGGGGCTATCTTGCCCTCACTCGACTTCCTGCCCAGGCATCAGAGGGTTTGGATCATCTCCAGGATCACCGACGGCTCCGGTAAGCTCAGAGGCAACTGGGAAGTGGCGGGAGGGGGGCACCTCTTCAGCCACCTCTAAAAGTGATCCCGTGGCAAATCTACCACTGTGTCCACTTTTATCTTGTAGAGAATCGCCCACAGTACAAAATGATACCTCGGTTATGGCAGCCAGCCGCTGCCATAAGAAAGGTATTTAACATCAAATTGATGATGTGGTGATGAAGTGGTTAAAGACACCTGATATGGTCCACCTGGGACCTTCCACCTGCCAGTTATACAGTAATGATACTAATGGGGATTACATCAGCCATATGTACAAAACTAATAAATATACAAACCTGCCATGTTGGAGGACAGGACAATGGTAACCAGCAAATGATCCCAATTACTCAAATTCTATCTTGCAATGCTTGCATAGCTTGTAATTGTCTCACAAGCACAAAGAAATACCCTAGGAGGCCTCATTTCCATGAGACGGTTTAATTTGTCATGCAGGGCCATGTTTACCAACACAGGGATGTATAGGTGTAGTTTAGGGCCATGCACCCGCATGTATGTCACATTGGGAACAGCAGCTGTGTGCATGCAGCTGCTGCGTCCCAATAGACTGCTATGTAACTTCCAAAATGGGGATGCACACAGCAGCTGTGCACCCCTTTGCTGGTAAAACATGGTTATGCATGGGGCACAGATTAAAACACTCTGTGTGAATGAGGCCCTAGTGGTAAACCAATGCTTCAAATTTCATTGTAGTACTTGTTAGAATTTCTTCCAAATACATGAAGTTCCCAGGTATAAAATGTGTTGAATTCAACCTATTTAAAAGAGTAGATATTCCAATTCAAGAAGTTTTAGCTTTCCTTGGTACGGCAGGTTTTTTCCATCATTATGGTGAGATATTAGACTTTGACTCCAATAGAAATTATAGGAAATATGTCATTAAAGATATGTTAGTCTTGGTAAAAGATAATATTTTGGTGTTTTTCCCACATTGCTATGCAAATATCATTATACTTTATATTTATGTTACAGATAAGAAAATAATTACCCAACTGTAAACCTGCCCTGATGAAGGAAAATATGTACTAATGCGAATTTCCAAAACATGTTGGGATGTATGCTACAAATCTATTTGACTGATTTCAATTTATTTTGAGCAGTATCCTGGATTATTAGCTTTGGGTTATTAGCTATGGGACTCATTGGTGTACTGTCTATACTTTTTAAGTGAGTTGTGTTTTTACACAATATATTTTTTATTTTTATATATCAATAAAGTTGGCACCCTTGTGCCTTTTTTACATACTCTACTGATTATTACTCCCCTCTGCCAGTTAAAGTCCAAGGGGGCGTCCCCTAAATGCGCTTTCTTGCATGTTCTTACTATGACGATAGTCTTGGTAAAAGGGCATTGACATCATCATAAGTACAAAGCCTAACATCAGACAAAACTTTTTTTTGTTTTAAATGGAGCGAGGAAGGATTAGAAACTTGGTCAGGCCACTTACTAAGGCCATACATTATACACTTTTGTTCATTTAACCAGCAGATTAAGAGGAAAAAAATATGCAGATTCTCCCATCCACACATTCGAGGTGGATGGGGGATTCACTCCCACTGTGCAATTGTGTCCTCATGGCAGGGACTACAACATATGGCATCATTTTTTATGACCTGGTGTATGGAAAATGACAGCATTAAAGTGTAACTGTTATTTTAGAGTAATTGAATTAGGAATGCAGGGATGGATAACACAGGCCTCCCATATGTATGCAGAATTTGTAAAAGAGCAAACTGTTATATCAAGGCATATTTAAAATCCTAGGCTAGTAGATATCAGCTGCTGAACAATCAGTAGCCACCACTGCAACATTACTAAATCCTTCCAGATATACTCTACATTGACTCCTACCTCTGCTCATTTCATCCCAATTTTCATGACTCCCTACCCTCCTCTGCACATGACCATCCATCCCTAACCATTCCATGCTCCTGTACTTGCAATACTACTTCTGGCACTATGCCTCCAATAAGGTCCCCTCACCAATTCTTTCATTAACAGAAAATTTGTGTTTATGTTATAAATCAAAGAAAATTATACCAGCAACAGTTAAAGTGTATGTCAAATCAAAAACTTTTTTTCTAAAGGGTAATGGAAGGTTTTTGGAAGGATTAGAGCTGCTATCCATTATTCTGTTTGAGATTTGTCTTCACTTCCTGTACTCTTGACAAGAGTTTCACCAGACAGGAAATGAGGGAAAGACTGCAACTGGGGCACAGATAGAAAGGATTTTCTGAAAGGCATCACATTCTTCTCTAGAATTAGTTCTGAAAAGTAAAATTGCTTTTTAACATGTTCTAAGAACATAATCTTTCTCTAAGACATTCCCATATAAAGAACAAGAGTAGAGATAATGCTTCCCTGCAGCATCTCATGTTCTCTCCCTAATTTCTGAATAGTGAATGACAATCTGCATTAAAACCTTGTGTTCGCTGCCTGAAAGCCAAGTTTTAATCAATTTCTACATTTCTCTACAATCTTGCTACTGAGTTGTGAATCAATCCATTTCTCCTTTTACTGTATGTTATATGAAATGCATGCTTGCAATCCATAAAGAGCAACTATTTATTTACTGGTTCCCTATTACGTCTGTCATTATACACAAAGGATCATATCAGAGTGTTTGGATACCCCTTTTGTGATTATACATTGACTATCTGTCTCGCTATTTTCCTTGCTCATATTTTCAAAGGTTTTCCAATTTCATGCTTTCAGTGTGATTGAATCTAATTTGCAAAAATATAGTTTCTATTAAATAAAGCCAAATTTCCAGATATCTAATTTATTCAGATCATTCAGTTTTCCTTAACCCCTTTTTGACTGATAAAAGGTGTTGCTGGTAAAAGGTTCATGAAAACCATACACAGAAGATGAATGGAACTAAAATTCTAATCCATCTCTTTAAATGAGAAATTAATTGACTATATAGTCAACACCTCTTAGTGCTGCTTCCCTGAACTTCTGATAGTCACAGGAAAGAGTTAAAAGATATGTTCACCTTCCTGAAAATGTTACATCCATGTTGTGGCTCCATGCAAACTGGACTTAAAAAAAAGTCTGTTCACTTTGGAGTAAAAAATGCTCATATAGAACATTTTTTGTACAAATTTTAGACAAGTTTAGAAGAGTTTTACATTTTTTTCAGCCAATAAGTGCCAATCAGAAACGCGAACCAGAAGGATTTTTTTTCCTGCCTCTAAAAGTCTTAACATATGCCTCTAAACTTCTTAATGTGCATGGACACATAGGATAACATTGAGTTGCTTCTACAGGCAAAACATAAAACTCCTGTGGAAGCAACGTTTTTTACGCCAGTGTGCATGGAGCCTCAGGGTGTAACATGTAACATGTTCAGCATCTACCTGCTCCCCCCCCCACACACACACACACATACAGCCGTGTTATTCATTCACAGTGTCCTGTGAATCAATGAACTATGACTACTGTTATCCTTTGCAGCTGATGGCGTGTAGTTCTCAATGAACCACCAGGGTGCTGATGAGTGCTCTACGTAGTTCATTGAGCTATACAGTCTGCAGAAGCCTGGGATTACACCTATAATCAACAGATCATGGGACCAATGCTTTACAGGCTCCTAAATAAAAATAATAATAAGTGTAAAGGCTAGCTGGAGGCTAGCCTGTATTTGTGGGAGGAGTCTGAGAGGGCTATTTTAGCCTCCTCCTCTGCCAGGCCAGGGCTCGTTGGCGTTTCTGGGTTCAGAAGGGGGTGGGGCTTGCACGTCACTTCTGGGTCCTTGCTAAGCCACGGTCGGCTGCAACATGGTGGCGGTGCCTCTCTCGGTGCTCCACCAGGGAGTTTGCCTGCCCACCCACCTGGTCTCCCCTCGGCACCCACATTCATGGGTCCCCGCTTCTCCCGGTGTTCCAGCGGGGGAGTGATCGGTCGTCCGCCCGCCGCCGACTCCTCTCCCCATGTAAATCCAGCTCCACAAGGGAGCCGCTCGCCAGCCAGCTCCTCTCTCCCCTTACCAGCTTGCTCCATGTGGGAGCCGCCCACCCGCTTCTCCTGGGTGTAAAACGGGGGGATGTTCAGCCAGCCGCTTGCACCTCTCCTTATACTGCTCCACGAGGGGGCCGCACGCCCGCTTCTCCCAGCGCTTATGTTGGGGGAAGGGGGGCATCCATCCATCCTCCACCCACCCTCCCTCCCCTCGGCTTCATCTGGTCAGGGTGCTGCCTGCCTGCTTCTCCTGGCGCTCATGCCGGGGGGGAGGGGCGGGGCATCCGGCCATTACCTTAGCTGCCGCCCGCTTCTCCCGGCGCTCATGCCGGGGGGCGTCCATCCATTACCTTAGCTACCGCCCACTTCTCCCTTTCATCCTAATGTGCCTGCCAGAGCTGTGGGGCCCCCGGCTTCTCCCGGCGCTCATGCGCTTTATCTGTCTTGGCATTTCATGCTTCATAAGATCCGTCTGAACATATGTTTAGACGGATCTTATGAAGGGCGTAAGCATACTAGCCCGAAACGTACGTAATCCATCTATATCTGCATCTATAGGCATTTATATGTCAAGATTATGTCTGGAAAGATTGTACCTGCTTTGTAATTTTTCCATGTGACTACATGAAAATAAAGCAACCGAAAGTTTTTAAGTGCAGCAACCCTCTGGACTTTTTCTTCTATATATAAGGTCGGTGGGAAGACCTGATTGCTGGCACTGAATTGTAAGCTGGGTGCGGTTCTCCTCTACAAATTGAATATATATTTATATATATATATATATATATATATATATATATATATATATATATATATATATACACACTGTATTCAGTTTAGCTAGATCTGTTCCTGTTATTCTCTTCCTACTACTGACAGGCAGGCAGGTGTTTTTACAGTATTTACAGCTACCTGAAGAGGTGGCTGTAAATCATGTCGTCCTTAGTGACCCAGAGGACTCCGGACCGAATGCCTCAGCAAACCTACGCTGCATGGCCTTCCTGATCCTGCAAAGCCTGCGGAAGGATCCTTGTATTTGTGGTATCAAGGAGAGGGATCAATACTGGCTGGCAACCCTCCTTGATCCACGTTACAAGGGTAAGGTTGCAGAGCAGAGGATGAAACATCTTCGGGAGGCCTTACAGAAAGGTCTGTGCAATGCGTTCCCAGAGACTGGGAGGTTACAAACTCCTGTTCCTGGAAAACGTTTTGCTGAGGCTTCGGTCAGTCAAAGAAGGAGCGGTGGAGAAGGTGGCTATCTGACTGATGTGTTCAGACAATTTTTTAGTCCGCAGCCCCAAGGTATGATCGGTTCCAGCAACCATTGCCAGCGTCTGTTTTACATGGTGGAGGAATACCTAGGGGCAAGATCTGACTTGGACACCTTTCCCACTGAAAATCCTCTAGGTTACTGGGTCTTGAGGATGGATCACTGGCCAGAACTTGCACAGTATGCAATTGAGCTCCTGGCCTGTCCTGCATCCAGCGTTCTTTCGGGAACACACATTCAGTGCTGCTGGAGGCTTTGTAACCGATCACAGGGTGCGCCTGTCCACCGACTCGGTGGATCGACTGACCTTCATAAAAATAAATCAGTCTTAGATCACCACCAGCTACCAAGCACCTGATACTGATGTAACCAAATAATTTTTTTTGAAATGTCAGATCCCTTCAAGACTGCCTATGCTGATGCTGAGTGACTATCCTGTTATACTGAGTGACTATCCTCTTCCTCCTCAATGATCATGCTGATAGCTTGTAAGAATATTTTTGGTTCTGGGCGCCGCCACCAGTGGCTAAGGCCCAATTTTTCAGCCCCTGTTTAACAGGGGTGTGTAATTACAATTTCTGATGCAATATTTTGCAGGAGGGCTTATTCCTGCGCTCCAACTAGAGTATCTGTGAGCGGTTGCAGTGTTGTGGCACCAGTGCCTAAGGCCCAATTTTGCAGCCCCTGTTTAACAGGGGAGTGTAATTACAATTTTTGATGCAATATTTTGCAGCAGGGCTCATTCCTGCACTCCAACTAGAGTATCTGTGAGGGGTTGCAGTGTTGTTGCACCAGTGCCTAAGGCCCAATTTTTCTGCCCCTGTTCAACAGGGACATGTAATTACAATTCTTGATCTAATATTTCACAGCAGGGCCTGTTTCTGTGCCCACCAAGAGTAACTGCGAGGACTTACAGTGTTGTGGCAACACCAACACCACCAAAGGCCCAATTTTTCTGACCCTGTTCAACAGGGGCATGTAATTACAATTCTTGATCTAATATTTCACAACAGAGCCCGTTCCTGCGCCCACCAAGAGTAACTGTGAGGGCTTACAGTGTTGTGGCAACACCAACACCTAAGGCCCCAACTTCTGCATAGTATATAGTGCAGGCCCCTACTTTCAAACATTCAACTTACAAACGACTCCTACTTGCAAACGGAAGGAGACAACAGGAAGTGAGATGAAATCTACCCCTAGGAAGGGAAATTCTCTCCTGTAAGAGTTAATATGGGAAAAACGTGTCTCCTCTCCACTGATGCTTTATCACCAATCCTTGTTTCACTAAAAACCCCAAATTTTCAAAAAACATTTGTCATTGGGACGGAAAGTGAGGTGAAATCTTCTTAAGAGGTGCACAGGCAGCAAAACAAATGTTACAGGGGTGATAACCCTTCCCTTAGTTTTCCAAAAAGCTTAAAAATAGATTTTTTGGCTGGAGCTACACTTTAAAAATGTACCCGTTCAAAATTACAAACAGATTCTTTTTTTTACTTTATATTTCTTTGCTGAAGTTTCAAAAAGATACATACACGTTATAGCCATAACAGTAGTAGTAACAACAGAAGTTCCGACTAGAAACAATCTTTACCATGAGTAATATCATGCTAAATGTAAACAGTACAATTTGAACTGGGGTTGGGTAAAAATAAAAAGATAGTCAAGTAGTGATAGGTTCTAGACGGGGGAAAAGGGGGGGGGGGTCATGGGTGGGGGGAAGGCTGGAGGAAGGAGGGAGAAAGGGGGGAAGAGGGGGGGAAGGGCACCAGCAGGTTTGAGATAAAGAATAAGGGGTCACTGAGAGGTTCACATTTGAATAGTTACATTTTGACAGTACATTTTGGATGGCGTAATCAAAGAGACCACATATCTTTGAATTTATCTAAGCGTGAGTTTTTCCTAGCTACTATTCTTTCCATTTCACATTGAAAATTGAGGTCAGCAACAGTACTTGAGATGGAGGGGATTTTAGCAGATTTCCAAAATCTGGTAATATTCAATTTGGCAGCATGGAATAGGTTGATAACAGCACATCTAGCTAGAGATGGAATTTTTTCTATGCCAATATGTAGAAGGGCTAGAGCAGGAAACAGGGACCAGGGCATCCCAGTAATGGAGGAGACTAAGGTGAATATTTGGGTCCAGAAAGAACTCAAGGATTTGCAGAACCAGAGGGTATGTGCGATGGAGCCTATACTTCCATAATTCCTCCAGCAAGATGGGAGGTGGCCAGGGTACATTTTAGAAACTCGGTAAGGTGTGAGATACCATCTGTGAATGGTTTTCTGGTAGGATTCCCAGTGGTTGGTACAGTGAGATGCTTTAAAGGTTTCTGCAAATGCCCTTAGCCACTGGTCTTGGGTGAAAGGGATATTTAATTCTTCGGCCCATTTATTTAGCGAATGCACTTGAGAGCAGTGTCTGGTGTCGCTAAGGCAAGAGTACATCAGGGAGATACCTTTGCTAGGATATGAGTTAGAGAAGGTATCGAAGGGTTGGGGTGTAGCCTGCTGTCGATAGTAAAAGGCAGTCTATTAGGGTAGCAGGTTGTGGGTAGGAGGCTTCCATAGTGGACCATTGTTTTTCAGGCGTAGGATGCCACCAAAAATATAGTTGGTCTAATATTGAGGCGAAGTAGTAATTGCTAATATGGGGCAATCCAGCTCTGCCTATACTGTGGGACCTAGTGAGTATGTAGCCAGGGGCCCACACCGCTGGGGCCCACACACGAATTGTCCGACGAAATCCCGTCCGCCGGGCAAAGTCTGCCGTAATGTCCACTCGTGTGTACGCGGCATTAGTTTAGGAACTAAGATGTTGGCAAATTTTTTTGTAAAATAGGTTAGAGAAGCCATCCTCTCCCGAGGACTTATGAAGAGGGAGGGTTTTGATTGCTTTGAGGACTTCATCTGTAGTGAAGGATTTAGAGATACTTTCGAATTGTGCCTATGAGATTGTAGGTAGATTGATCGGGTCTAAGAAGCTGCGAATTTGCTCCGCTGTTGGTTGGGAAGTGAGAGGGTCCTTTCTGAGATTATAGAGGGATGCGTAGAAGTCACTAAGCGCATTTGCAATTTCCTGAGGGTTAGTTAAAAGTTGCTTTGAAGTGGGGTGGCGGAGAGAAAAAATTTTAGTTTTTGTACGGTGGGCTTTAACCTGTTTCGCTAGAAGTGACCCAGCTTTATTGCCTAATGCATAGAAATTGACCTTGGAGAATTTAAAGTTATGTTCAAATTTGTGAAGCAAGAGGGTGCGTAATTTTTGTCTTAGCTCTAGGAGCTTAATGGAATGCGCGTGGGAGGGGGAGGATTTATTCAGTTTTTCTACCTTTGAAATGTTGGACATAACCTCATCGATCTGCTGGGTCCTCTGGCGTTTTGCTCTTTTACTCAGCTTTATGAAAATTCCTCGAAGGTAAGCTTTGTAGGTTGACCAGAGTGTAAACTTGTCGGTGTCAGGCAGTTCATTAAATTCAAAGAAAGATCGGTGCTCTGTCTCTATTTCTCGTTGAACTTTAGGGAGGTGTCCAGTCTCCATATTCTCAGTGGTCCAGTCCGAAGGTCGCCAAGGGTTATTGAAATAGGGGCATGATCTGGCCAGGATATGAGACCAATGTCAGAGTCCATGACATTTTGGAGGGTCCATTTGTCTACCAGGAAGGAGTCAATACGTGAATAGGATAGTTGTGAGTGGGAAAAGTATGTATAGTCACGTTCTGAGCCATGTTGTGCTCTCCATACATCGAAGAGATCTAGGTTGTGGAGCAGGGGATTCAAAGCTGGCCCAGGGATGACCCTTTTTAGTGGAGGTATCTATGAAGGGGTCGCCAATTATGTTCAGGTCGCCGACCAAGACTAAATTTCTTTGTCTTAAGTTGTTGACCTTCTTGAAGAGGCATCGTAGAAAGCGGAGTTGTCTGGAGTTTGGGCCATATATATTGACCAGGGTGTAGGTGGCTTGAGCGATGGAGCAAATGAGAATGATGTAGCGGCCCTGCGGATGGGGATATGTGTGGAGGTGTTGGAACTGGAGGGTATCGCGGATAGCTGTCAGTACTCCATTCTTTTTCCTCTGCCCCGAAGCAAGATATATGGTGTCATATCCCTTGAGTCTGAGTTTCTGTGTTTTAGATTATGCAAAGTGCATTTCCTGTATAAAAACAATGTCCGCATTTTGATTTGTCAGTTCCCTTTTAGGTTGGCCTGCTTTTGTGGGCTGTTTAGGCCTTTGACATTTAGGGAAGTTCATTTAATGGGCATGGTAATTTTGTTAGTAACAACCTTTTATGGTGAGTCAGTACTACCAAGTGCGGGAAAGTACTTGCTAGGGATGCTTTTTCGTAGAGGAGTGTGGTCTGGGATGGTCGGGTCAGTCCAGTTGTTAGCGATGGGTTGTTGTAGTAGGTCCAGAAGATCTGTTGGAGGCTGGTGTGAAATGGGGAGGGTAGTAAAAAAAGAGGGCCGGTGAACAATACAGGTTCAATGTGCAGAATTACTGCTGAATCTTTCCAAACAGGGGGGGGATTTCCTCCAGTGACGTCCAGGAATGGAAAGATAGGCTTGAAAGAGGCAGTGATCCGCCCTAACCCGGAAAAGTAGCATATTGGAACTTATATGCCAACAGGAAGGATCAGGCATCTTGAAGGGACCATTCGGCTTCCATTTAGGAAGGAGGGGAAGGTGGTGGTCTCGGGCCACTCTCCGGAATAATGTGCCAGAGCCTTAGCATTTGAAGGCCCGCTTGTAGTGTGCGCACCACGTGGGTTTTACCCTGGAACGTGATCAGCAGCTTGGTGGGGAACCCCCCATTTATATGGTATAAGGTGGTTCTGTAAGGCTTTCATGATCTTGGCTAGTTGCCGAAGATTTTCCATGGGCGCCTTGGAGAGATCGGTATATAGTGCAATAGCAGTAAATGGATTAGGGAGGTTTGGAGTGCGTTTTGCAGCTAACATCACTTTTTCTTTTGCACTGTAAAAGTGTATGCGTGCTAAAACGTCTCTGGGTTTCTCTGCTGGGAGGTGAGGCGGTTTTGGCAGCCTATGCACTCTGTCTATTTCCAGATCTCTGTCAGTTAATTCAGGCACTAGCGCTCGCATTAGGGATTGCAGTAATCGTACCAGCCCGGGTTGTTGTACCGATTTGGGTATGTTGCAGAATTTTATATTGTTCCTGCGAGAACGATCTTCGAGATCTGCCAGCTTGAGATTGATCGTCTGCAGCTCATCATCATGCTCTGTACATACATCTACCATATCGTTATGGGCAGTGAAAAGGTCAGACATTTTGTTTTCAATATGCTGAAGACGTTGGTCTTGTTGTTGAACTACAGCGGCCAGCGAGGATACTGCAGCCGAGAGGTCTGAGTACAGTGTTTGTTTAAGCGAGATCAACATGCTTTTCATTGTTTGTTCAGAGATGGGCTGGTCTGAGGCAGGGAAGCTATCTATGGCGGAGGGGTGCTGGTTGTCAGGAGGAGGTAAGATGAAGGGTGCTTTAGGGCCGTGCTCTGGGATGTCATCTTCCCTCCTAGGCTTGGATTTCACAGGGGAGGCAGAAGAAGGTGAGCGGGGTGGGGAGTACTCACAATTTGTCAGTGAAGGGAAGCCTGGGCGTTGTGGTCCACCGCCGCTAGTGTGAGGAGAGGGCACAGCTGCATTTCTGTGAGAGCCGCCGGCGCCATCTTGTCCCCCGCCCGCTCCCGCCAGCGAGAAGAAATCCGTTAGTTTGTGAGGCATATTCTGCTGTTTTCTCCACTTCAGCATCGTGCCTAGGTGCTGTGAGACCCGCTGGGGAGATGATTGGGTGGTTTTCGTGTTGGATACCGTGCTGTGGAGTCGCTATTAGCTGGGTTTTGTGCGGAGGAGAGAGATTAAGCAGCCATCAGTGATGCCGGCAAGCCATGTCCCATTACAAACAGATTCTACTTAACAACAAACCTACAGTCCCTGTCTTGTTTGCATCGCCTGTATACTGCTGTTCAGAGGGCCTGGGGCCCCACGCCTTTCCTTTTTTTAATTTGGGTGCGGGGTTCCCCTTAATATCCATACAAGACCCAAAGGGCCTGGTAACGGACTGGGGGGGTACCCATGTCTCACTAATTTTCATCCATATTACCGGGACTGAACATTACAATAAAGCCATAAGCAGTTTTAAAAGACACCGCTCCTAACCGACAGGGGTGAACAGCCACTGGGCATGGCTGTCTACCCCGTGATTGGCCGTGATGAAGTCACAGTCGATCACGAATGGTAACTCCCGCATTGCACAGTGCATGTGCGTGATCGTGAGTGTGCTGCGCGTGCACATCGGTGGCGGCGTGTTCCCGGGAACACTGCTCATCACCAACGACAGTACACAGCCATTGGCCAGGGCTGTGTACCACGTGATTGGCTGTGATCCATTCACAGCCGATCACTAAATGTAAACATAGAGCTGTCACTAGCTGTTGCCAGCTCTTGTCTCCTCACACACCGTTTCCAGTGTGAGGAGAGAAGAGCCAGGAGCAGTGAGTTACAGATCTATGTTTAGTAGTGTCTGCATCAACACCACACCTGTCCCATCGCCCCCCCAATTGTCATCTGTCACCCAACAGTCACCTCATAAAAGTGCACCTGTCACATAAGAGACTGCCATCAGTGACCATCAGTGGTGCAACCGTCACCCATCAGTGACCGTGCCCTGTCACCCGTCACCCATCAGTGACCGTGCCCTGTCACCCGTCACCCATCAGTGACCATGCCCTATCACCCGTCATCCATCAGTGACCATCAGCGGTGCACCCATCACCCATCAGTGACCATGGCCTGTCACCCATCACCCGTCACCCATCAATGACCGTCGCCTGTCAACCATCTGTGGCCATCACCCGTCACCGTCCTTGGCCTGTCACCCATCAGTGACCATGCCCTGTCACCCATCACCCATCAGTGACCATGCCCTGTCACCCGTCACCCATCAGTGACCATCATCGGTGCACCCATCACCCATCAGTGACCACCCCAGATGACAGCTCCTTAGCTGAAACATGTCAGGTGGACCTCTCACGATTACCGCTATTTGACATTTGAGCTGATTTTGATCTTCTAACATGTGAGTCTAATTTATATTTTTTAATAAACTACTGTTTTAACGTTATCACGCTATGTGAGTTTTTTTAATTCTCGCATGGTACGTGAATACCCGTTTGGCTGTTATCGGAATGCCTATGGATTTGGAAGTTGTATTATCACGCCCCTTTTCTACTGTATGCTGACGACATCTGAAGAGACGCATCATCCAGACCGGTTGGTCAATAAGCCTTTTTGACTTGTATGACGTATGTCTTTTCAAGTCATAAAGTTCCAGTAAGCCTCTTGATGTCTCCAGTGATGGCCCCTTCACCATTTTAGATTCTCTGTCCACATGTGGTTCTTCCATAGTTCACCTACCTGCCAGATCCGGTTGATTCTTTCTACTTGTGAACCCTGGGAGCTACAGATCCACCATCTTAAGCGTTTAACCTCCATAGACTTTTGGTGGTGATTTTTTTCTTCACGTTTTCTCTACAAAACCAATATTGTGGACTTTTTATGTTTCAGGACACTTTTATTCACAATATTTCATGGTGTTAGATTGAGTGGACCCTCACGGTCTTCCAATTATACTCTATTAATGTTTACATTTGATGATTAGGATTTTCCAATTATTTTTTATTATTTTTTTTTCACTTTGTATTGTTTTGATACACAACACCGTGTTACTCTATGGTGCAATCTATATTTATTGCTATTTAAGGTGGTGATAGATTTTTTATATATTGTTCATATGCACTTATTGATTGATGGTTTGACCTATATGTTTATATAATATATTAGGTCTTGACACATTTATTACTTTACTCTTGGGCTTATAGCGCTACACTTTTTATTTTATTTGTTATCTCTTACCTTTAGTCTATAGGTGTGTTAGCTGCTATTTTTTTTTGCTCATTCTTTCTAGCGCAGCGCTGTACTTAACCCCCCCATTTTAGTAACCGTGCCCTGTCACCCATCAGTGACCGTAATCTGTCAACCATCTGTGACCATCATCCGTCACCGTCCATGGCCTTTCACCCATCAGTGACCATCACCTGTCACCCATCAGTGACCATCACCCATCACACCATCATCACCTCTCAGTGAACGTCACCTGCTACCCATCGCACAGCCCATCAGTGACCGTCACCTGCCACCCATCTGTCACCCGTCACACAGCTACCCACCACACGGCCATGTCCAAAAGAGTATATACTAGTGAGGAGGCATTCCAGATCCTCTCCATGACTAATGAGAGCACCAGAGAGTTCTCATCAGATTCCAATTCCAATTCTGATTCTGAATTCGGCATTTGAACCATTTGAGAGCAGTAATGATTTGGATGAAGAATGGGTCCCTCCTAAAAGGGCACGACACTCTGGAAACCAGGCAGCCGCCAGCAATCAGGATTATATTCCCAGGCCCAGTACCAGCGCTGCCGCCAGCGATAGGCCCCAGGAACAAAGGCCCAGTATCAGCGCTGCCGCCAGCAATAGGCCCCAGGAACAAAGGCCCAGTGCCAGTGATGCCACCAGCGATAGGCCCTGCGCACAAATGCCCAGGCCCAGTACCAGTGCTGCCACATCACACCTGAGTACCAGCACAGGAAATTCAACTCCCCCAACTACTGGAGTGTCACATCCCCCAAGAGCCAGGGTTGCTACATACATGCCAGATGGTCTTGCCAACCCAACATGGCTGCCTTCCAGCTCGGGATCACCAATTATTCCCCTTTTCACAGCACAGCCAGGTGTGCAGGCCAACACCCAAAATTTCACAGAGATCGATTGCTTTCACCTGTTTTTGCCCTACACTATGCTGCAATTTATTGTGGACCAGACAAATTTGTATGCCCAGCAGTCTATTGCCAGCAACCCCCAATCATTTTATGCCCGTCCGTTTGAGTGGAGCTATCTAAATTTGGAGGAGTTCAAATTGTTTTTGGGCATCATCCTAAACATGGGGCTTACAAAAAAAATGAAGGACGTGCCTATTGGTCCACCAACCCCATCCACCATATGTATTCTGCCACAATGCCCAGGTCCCGATATGAGATGATTATGATATTCTTTCATTTTAACGACAACACCCAGTGCCCTCCCCGCAATCATCCAAATTCTATTAAGTTATATAAGATTTGCCCGCTGATAAATTTATTTTCCCAACGATTTGCAGAACTCTATGTCCCCGAGAAGAAATATGTGTGGATGAGTCCTTGGTACCATTTTCAGGCCGGCTAGGAATAAAACAATATATATATTCCTAGCAAAAAGGCCAAATATGGAGTAAAATTTTACAAACTCCTTTAGTTTTTAATATATAATATTGAAAGATATCACTTCAACTACTTCAATCACTTTTTTATGTGGACAATCAATCACTATATATATATTTTTCACTATTGTGGGCACTTCAATGTGTAATCTAATTATGATTTGTCATTATTATGATTTTCATTTTTTTGGTAATGCAGGAGATATATTTATTTAGAGCACTTGAATAGTATGGTATCTAGCGCCCCCTAGCTTTCTTACATTTCCATTTTCTTGGTAATGCAGGAGATATATCTATTTAGAGCACTTGATTATTATGGTATCTAGCGCCCCCTATCTTTCTTACAATTCCTACATAGTCTACACAAAATCCACAGAAAGCCCCGCCCCCTTCCTAAAATTCATAGAAGTAGTAGTCACGTCCCTCATCTATCAACAAAGACCCCCCCAGAAGACCTTCACTCTGATGCTGTTAGCCGACTTCATGAACGCCACTTCCCGTACAACATTCCACCATCAGAAGCAGGCCGAAGACTGCAAAAAAGATGTCGCGTGAGCAGCAGAAGAAGATTTCGAAAAGATACCAGCTTCCATTGTCCCCAGTGTCCCTCCCAACCTGGCCTTTGCATTGGTGAATGCTTCGAACTTTATCATACATCTCTAAAATATTAGCCTATATTTTCCCCATTTTCATCATCTGTGCTGACCATTTCCCATGCTTCCCCAAATAACCATGCCACTACCTTCCACGTGAACTGACCCTGGTCTGTTTTTTGACTATGCCTCTGCCTACCGTTTGGACTGCTTCCACGTGAACTGACCCTGGCCTGTTTTGTGACTATGCCTCTGCCTACCGTTTGGACTGCCTCCACGTGAACTGACCCTGGCCTGTTTTGTGACTATACTTCTGCCTACCGCTTGGACTGCTTGCACGTGAACTGACCCTGGCCTGTTTTATGGACTATGCTTTTGCCTACCGCTTGGACTGATCTGTTGCCCTGCTACTGTGGTACACAGCGGTCTCACATATGTGAGGGGCTCCAGAATAGTTTTTCTGGATGGAGAAAACAATTTTTTTTGTTTTCTCCGTGTTTTGTAATTTCCAGATTAGGGTCTTTAGTCCGGAGGCTTCATAGAGATTTGGGTGGGTCAAAGCCTCTACCCCTGTGCCCCTGTGCACAGGCCTTACCCGATTGCAACCCTCAGCCTGCTACTGACTTACTGCCATCATGCCTTTGCCTGCCGCATGAACGGACCACACCTCTGCCTGCTACCTGGACTATGAAAATAATTAGCTGTAGCAAGAGGCAGTATGTTTATGAAGGGCTGGAGAGCGGTACAATAATGAGTGTCTGCAGGTAACAGTGTACCAGGACCAATATTATGGCTGTGCTGGCTGTCTCTGCCTGGACAATTTCTATGAACAAATGCTTTGGCTGTGCTGACAATATCCTTGTGCTGACTATAGACAATCTTCCTGCCTGCTGCCTGGATAATTACTATTGCTGTCGCTAAGCACATCCCTGACTGCTGCCTGGACCAGTGCTCTCTTCTGTGGACACTACTAGAAGCACAGGTAATACTTTTTTTTACCCTTTCCGCAATAGAATTTATTTTGGATTGTAATTTTTGGTATGTACATGCTATGTGTTAGAAATATGAAGGGCCTTCAAAAATGATAGGTTGGCAGGAAATTATCTATGTAATGTATGCTCCTATAACGCCTGATGGTGCTACTTGGATGTTGGGCCTCTGTATGTGGCCAAGCTGTGTAAAAGTCTCACACATGTGGTATCCCCATACTCAGGAGGAGTAGCAGAATGTATTTTGGGGTGTCATTTTTGCTATGTGTTGGAAATATCTTATAAATGGACAACTTTGTGTAAAAAAAAATGTGTTTTTATTTTTTTTTTCACATTTTCCAAAAATTTCTGGAAAAAAAATAACCGTTCAAAAGACTCATTATGCCTCATAGATTATACGTTGGGGTATTTGCTTTCCAAAATGGGGTCATTTTGTGGGCAATTCCATTGTCCTGGTGCTCCAGGGCCTTCAAAAGTGTAATAGGTGGTTGAGAAATGAGATGTGCAATTTATGCTCGTAGATCGCTGGATGGTGCTAGTTCAATGTTGGGTCTTTGTATGTGGCCAGGCTGTGTAAAAGTCCCACACATGTGGTATCTCCATACTCAGGAGGAGTAGCAGAATGGATTTTGGGGTGTAATTTTTGCTATGTATTTGCTATGTGTTGGAAATATCTTATAAATGGACAACTTTCTGTAAAAAAAAATGCTTTTTTATTTTTTTTCCACATTTTCCAAAAAATTCTGTAAAAAAAATAACAGTTCAAAAGACTCCCACACATGTGGTATCCCAATACTCAGGAGGAGTAGCAGAATGTATTTTGGGGTGTAATTTGTTGTATGCATATGCTCTGTGAGAGAAATAACCAGTTAATATGACAATTTTGTAGAAAAAAAAAAAAATCTTCCTTTTGCAAAGAATTGTGGGAAAAAATTACAACTTAAAAAAACTCACCATGCTACTTACTTAATACCTTGGAATGTCTACTTTCTAAAAAAGGGGTCATTTGGGGGATATTTGTACTTTTCTGACTTATTAGTACCTCAAGAAATGAGATACACCTGATGTACTGAAGGCCTGATCAGATGTTTTCAATTTTCAGTGATTGGCACCATAGTTTGTAGACTCTATAACATTTACAAAGACCAAATAATATACACTAATTTGGGTTATTTTTACCAAAGATATATAGCAGTATAAATTTTGGCCAAAATTTATGAAGAAAAATTACTATTTGCTAAATTTTATGACAAAAACAAAGAAAAAGGCAATTTTTCACAAAATTTACGGTCTTTTTTTATTTGTAGCACAAAAAAAAAAAAAAAAACATTAGTGATTAAATGCCACCTAAAGAAAGCTCTATTTGTGTGAAAAAAAGGACACAAATTTCATTTGGGTACAGTGTTGCATGACTGAGTAATTGTCATTCAAAATGTGAGAGTACCGAAAGCTGAAAATTGGTCTGGGCAG
Source organism: Lithobates clamitans (assembly GCA_037952925.1). NCBI lineage: Eukaryota > Metazoa > Chordata > Amphibia > Anura > Ranidae > Lithobates > Lithobates clamitans. Next base: position 3,971,519 of record JBBGZY010000720.1, read on the forward strand.
GAAGGGGGTTTAAGTGCCATGTGCAGAGTATATATAGTGCAGTCCGTATAGTATAGATATATCAGGAACTGTGTCATTTCTGGTTTCACCTGCTGGTGGCATTGTTACGCTTAGCACCAAAGGGTTTAGTTCTCATGGCCACCAGTGGGTGTCTCCTTGCCAGGACTACCAACCAGCTATCAAGCACAACTTTTGTGGGTCTTCTGGTCTATATAAGCCTGCCCTGAACCAAAGCTCAAAGGCTTCAGAATTCCCCCTGCTAGCCTTGTCCCTGCCTGAACCTGCTTTTGTTCCTGCTTTGTCCTGGACCCTGTTCCGTGTATCCTGTCCCTGAGACCTGTTTCCTGTTACCTGCTCCCTTTACGGTCTGCTTCCTTATACCTGGCTTCTGTTCCCCTTTTGCTTTTGTCCCAGCCTTGTTTATTTCATGTTTGTTTTCTTTGCTTGTGTATATATATTAGACAGTTAGTTAGGTGTTTTGGGGGTTTGCTGTGTCTTGCACTTATTTACTTGTTTATGGTTTGTACGTGTGTTCTTATCGTAAATAAACATACTTTTTTCACTTACTCTTTTGTTCCTGATTCCTTGGTGCAGCCCAATGATCTGATCACCTGTATTGGATGTCTGTGTATGGCATCCCTGACAAGATAATAGAGTTCAGAGTATATAGTGCAGTCCGTGTAGTATATATAATACAGTGGAGAGTATATAGTGCAGTTCAAATAGTATATATAATACAGTTCAGAGTATATAGTGCAGTTCGTATAGTATATTTAATACAGTTCAGAGTATATAGTGCAGTCAGTAGAGTATATATAATACAGTTCAGAGTATATAATGCAGTCCGTATAGTATATATAATACAGTTCAGAATATAAAGTGAAGTCAGTATAGTATATATAATACAGTTCAGAGTATATAGTGCAGTCAGAGTAGTATATATAATACAGTTCAGAGTATATAATGCAGTCAGTGTAGTGTATATATAATACAGTGGAGAGTATATAGTGCCATCAGTGTAGTGTGTGTGTGTGTGTGTGTATATATATATATATATATATATATATATATTGCAAAGTATATAGTGCAGTCAGTGTAGTATATATAATACGGTGGAGAATATATAGTGCAGTCAGTGTATTGAATACAATACTAGGGATGCATCGATACCGATACTGGTATCTGTACCGATACTAGGCATTTTCATGAGTATCGGTACTCGGGAAAATGTTCCGATACCGAAAACCAATACCGGAAGTGACGTCAGTTGGGGGCGGGGCACCTCCTCCTCCCCTCTGGAAGTGGGGTTCAGAGCAGTACACACCTTACAGAACCAGGATGAGGGGGGGTCGGGAAAATCCACAGCACAGTGGGAACAGGCTGACAGCTGACCACACCGACACTCCTGCTCCCGGCTGTCTTTTTTTCATTATGCAGCACTGCTGCGATCCTCTACTGCCTCTATAAACAAGAAGAGGGTGGGTGATCTCCTGTTCCTGGACAGCATCACGTGTGCTTCTATGCGAGGCAGCTGTGGAATCATCCCTGGAAGCAGAACCGGGTAATGAGGAGAGCAAGTCCTGCAAACAGGTTAGTATAGTATGTACAGGACTGTGTCAGCAGCGTACAGACCAGTCTTATACACTAGCAACATATAGTATATACAGACCAGTCTATACCCCAACACTGTACTGTATATGTTATATACACACACCAGTCTGTTTATGATGTAAGGTACGGTGTCAGTGTACAGACTGGTCTGTACCTAACGCCCTGTATTGCACCCTCCTAATGCCCTGTACTGCGCCATCCTAACACCCACCTAACGTCCTGTACTGCGCCATCCTAACTCCCTCCTAACGCCCTGTACTGCGTCATTCTAACACCCTCCCAATGCCCTGTACTACACCATCCTAACACCCTCCTAACGCCCTGTACTGCGCCATCCTAACACCCTATTTAACGCCCTGTACTGCGCCATCCTAACACCCTCCTAACGCCCTGTACTGCGCCATCCTAACACCCTCCTAATGCCCTGTACTGCGCCCTCCTAACACCCTAACTAACGCCCTGTACTGCGCCATCCTAACACCCTCCTAACACCCTGTACTGCGCCATCCTAACACCCTAACTAACGCCCTGTACTGCGCCATCCTAACACCCTAACTAACGCCCTGTACTGCGCCGTCCTAACACCCTCCTAACACCCTGTACTGCGCCATCCTAACACCCTAACTAACGCCCTGTACTGCGCCATCCTAACACCCTAACTAATGCCCTGTACTGCGCCATCCTAACACCCTAACTAACGCGCTGTACTGCGCCATCCTAACACCCTAACTAACGCCCTGTACTGCGCCATCCTAACACCCTAACTAACGCCCTGTATTGTGCCCTTCTAACGCCCTGTACTGCACCCTCCTAACACCCTGTACTGCGCCCTCCTAATGCCCTGTACTGCGCCCTCCTAATGTCCTGTACTGCGCCCTCCCTGTGTTGCCTCCTCCTTCCCCTACCAACTGTCACCTCTGCCCCCATGTCTCTCAATGACCCTCCCATTCTCTTCCCCCAGCAATCACAGCCTTTTTCATCTCAATTCTCCCACCTCACAATCCCTATTTTACCCCACCCTCAACTACCCTGCCCTCACTTACCCCTCTAATTCCCACCCTGTCCTCACCTCAGCCTCACCCAACTCCTCAACAACCCCCCTCCCAAACCACCCCCCTACCTACACGATAGGTATTGGTAATTGGTATTGGCCAATTATTGTAAAAAAGTATCGGTACTCGTACTCGGTGTTAAAAAAGTGATATCGGTGCAAACCTATATAATATGGTGTAGGGTATATAGTGCAGTGCAGAGTATAAAATACAGTGTATTGAAGTGTTTAGGGGGAACCCTATGACAGAAATAAAAAACGACACAGGGTCCCCCCGAAATCCATACCAGGCCCTTATCCGAGCAAGCAGCCTGGCAGGCCAGGAAAGGGGGGGTGAGCGAGCACCCCCTCCCTCCTGAACTATACCAGGCCGCTTGCCCCCAACATGGGGAGGGTGCTTTGGGGAGCCTTTTCCCCACAACCCTGGCCGGTGGTTGTTGGGGTCTGCGGGCAGGGGGCTTATCGGAATCTGGAAGCCCCCTTTAATAAGGGAACCCCCAGATCCCACCCCCCTTATGTGAATGGGTATCGGGTATATTGTTCCCCTTCCCATTCACCAAAAAAGTGTCAAAAAGTAAAAACCACAAAAGAGAGATTTTGATAATTCCTTATTAAAAAAAGAAAAAAAGTGTCCAGCAATGTCCATCAATCTTCAATCACACCCTGACGGACCTGAAAAATAGAAAAGATGTAAAAAGCTCCACCTTGATGCAAGGCCTCCCAGCAACTGCTGTCTCTTGGCTTTGACAGCTGTTATATAGGCAAGGACGTGGCCCCCTGGTGAAGTAACCGAGTGACCCTGCTCTTTCAGGCGTCAGAAGTGGGGTCATCCGGTTACGTCAGCTGGTGACCCCGTCCTTGCCTATATAAGAGCAGTCAAAGTGAAAATACAGTAGTTGCCGGGAGGCCACCCATGGAGGTGGAGTTTTTTCCATTTTTTGGGTCCGTCAGGTGGCATGATTGAAGATGAATGGACATCTTTTTTTTTTTTGAATAAAGGAATTGTCAAAAACTGTCTGTGGTTTTTACTTTTTGACACTTTTTTTGGTGAATGGGTAGGGGTATAATGTATATGGGGGCCTCCTTGCTAAAGGGGGCTTCCAGATTCCGATAAGCCCCCTGACTGCAGATCCCGACAAACAATGGCCAGGGTTGTCGGGAAGAGGCTCTTGTCCCCATCAATATGGGGACAAGGTGCTTTGGGGAGCATGTGGCCTGGTGTTGAGGGCATGTGGCCTGGCATGGTTCAGGAGTGAGTGTCCCACTCTATCCTGACCTCCAGACTGCATGCTCAGATAAGGGTCTGGTATGGATTTTGGGGGGAACCCACGCCATTTAAAAAAAAAATTTTGTTGTGAAGTTTCCCTTAATATCCATACCAGGCCCGAAGGGGGGGGGGGCTACGCTGTTTCTTTCCTTGATTTTTCTTCTATATTGCCGGGAGTCAGCATTACATTACAGCTGCAATCAAGTTTAAATTACATTTTTTCCTTTAGAAATGTCATTATTGCTGCGGCACTGTTCTGCACATCGCACAGATGTGCCACTTTTCAAGCAGACTGAGGGGACCCCCAGGCACGATATTTAAAGGAATATTTCATTTTTTTTTTTTTTTGCCACTTCAGTTAACTTTGTCCAGAGACTATCATCAGAATGTTATTCACATGTGTCCCAAATCCAGTCACATCATTGTGGCCTTTCAAAGCTTTCCCCTTTTTTTTTTTTTTTTGTTACTGTAAAAGTATTATATTGCAATATAGAATTCAATGTATAAATAGTTACAATAGTTCCACATTGCAAGGTGCATAGCATGCGAAGCCGATTGACCGCGTATTCTCGTGTAGCTACTGTGCATATCTATGTATTAATACTTTTCTGTCTAATGAGACCACCCACCCGCCACCCTGTGACCCCCCCCCTATTAACCCCCTATATATTTGAGGCACATCCGATGGCTGACATAGATTCCATGCATTATTCTTTTCTCGGCCCTAACCTCTGAGCTGCTCTTAGCTCAACCCACCCCATTAATAGAAAGCGGATAATCTCGGCACTAGGATAGCACGGATGACGGGCTCGGCATTGTTTGAATCCACAGGTTCCACATACTTACAAATTTATTATAGCTGCCTGACCTGGTGTAGAATGTTCTCTCGCTCCACACTGTGGAGTTGACAGTTCCCAACCAATCTTCCGGGGTGGGAGGAGTTCTTGATTGCCAAGACTGTGCAATTAGTTTTCTAGCTTGGAACAGGCATTTTGCTACCACTACCGCCATGTTCCTGTCTCTCAGTTCATTGGTAATGTGCCCCAGCACACAGGCCCTAGGATCTAACTCTAGGTTGGTTTTAAACGTAGTGTTTATTTTTTTTACGATCTCGGGCCAGTATCTCACTAGCTTTGGGCACCTCCAGAACATATGGATCAGATCACCTGTTCCTCTGCATCTGGGGCACTCATCGTTGGTTCGACGACCAAACATAAAGAGCTTTTTTGGTGTGTAGTAGGACCTATGCAATAGCATCAGATGAAAGGCCTTTTGTGAGGGAGAGACCGACACCTCCGGTCCAAGTTCCAGGATCTTTTTCCACTGTATGTCCGTTATCTCCCCCACATCGGCCGCCCACCTGTCCCTACCCCCGAAAGAGCCTACATGTGTGTTTATTTTCTTTATTAATTGAGTGTATATCTCTGTGATTAAACCCTTAGAGGTCTCTGATTTGATTATTGTTTGTAATAGTGGGATCTTACACCATGTCAGGGGTTGCCTTCCAAACTGCTTTCTTAAGGCGTGTCTAATCTGTAAGTAGCTATAGCATACACGGCTTGGTAGCCCGTATTCGTGCCTCAGTTCCTCAAAGGGTTTCAGGGTATTCCCCTCGTATATCTGTATCAGACGACAAATCCCGTTCCTCTCCCAGAGCTTATTCCTGTCAACAGATAATAATTCCTGCAGGTTCTTGTTATTCCAGATTGGTGAATATTCTGAGATTCCATTGTACCCCATTATTCGCTTAGCTGTCTGCCAGACCCTGGTAATCATTTTAAGTGTCAAAGTCTCTCCTCGTAGTGAGTCTGCCTCCAATGCCTCAACCAATGAGCTGTGTGGGCTTCCCTGCAGAACAATCTGGGCACTCTTACTTCCCCCCCCCCTCAGTGGCGCATCCCCCAAGTTGCTGTAGCTGGGCTGCCAGGAAGTAGGTAAACGGGTGGGGGACCCCCAGTCCCCCTCCGTGGCGGGGCACTGCAACTTTTGTAGGCTTATCCTGGCCTGTCCTTTTTTCCAGATTAATTCCCTAAAAAGGGATTGGATTTTTTGAAACCACTTCTCCCCAATCCATACTGGGGAGTTGTGGAGCAGGTATAGTAGCTGGGGCAGCCATACCATCTTGATCAAGTTAGCCCGGCCTGCCACAGAAAGAGGGAGTCTACACCAGATGTCACATTTTTTTTTTAAGTTTTAATAGGAGAGGGACCAGGTTGTCTTCAATAAACATGCCAGGGTCCTTGGACAGCACAACACCAAGGTACTTCATTTTCCCCGTAACTCTCAGTTGGGGTAAGCTCGTTAAAATAGGATTGGCCAATGGATCGACCGGCAGAAGCGATGATTTCTCCCAATTGATAGTCAGCCCTGAGAATTTTCCAAAGTCCTCCACTAGGTGCATTACTTTCTTCAGTGAGGAGGCCGTGTCCCCAAGGAAGAATAGGACATCGTCCGCAAAAAGCGCTATTCTCTCTTCCTCGCCTTTTCTATGGAAACCCTGTAGATCAGGTGATGATCTCACCGCTCCCGCCAATGGCTCCATAGCCAAGACGAACAACAACGGGGACAGGGGACAGCCCTGTCTTGTCCCTCTTTCGAGGGGGAAGCTTTCCGAATAGTCATTGTTTATCTTGAGTCTTGCCCTTGGATAATTATAAAGAATTTTTAACCAGTTGATGAATACGGGGCCAAATCCAAACCTCTCCAGTACCCACCAAAGATATTCCCACTCCAGGCTATCAAAGGCCTTGGCGGTGTCTAAGGATAGTATGGCTCTAGGCCCCGCATTCTCCGTTGGGACCTGGAGGTTCAAGTATGCCCTTCTGATGTTGGTGCTGGTAGACCGACCGGGGATGAATCCCGATTGATCTGGGTGCACAAGTTTTGCGATACACTTGTTTAATCTGGACGCCAGCACCTTCGCTACGATCTTGGCGTCCGAGCACAGTAATGATATCGGTCTATATGAGGTGACTTCCAATTGATCTTTTCCCTCTTTTGGTATCACCACTATGTCGGCCTCCGACATTGATGAGGGTAACCTCCCGTCCTTAATCGTCTGTTCCAGTACTTTTAAAAGCTCCGGAAGTAGGACCTCCCCGTACTTTCTATAAATCTCCAATGGCAGACCATCCGGGCCAGGGGATTTCTGGCCTGACAGCTCTGCAACAGCCTTTTGCAACTCCTCCAGGGTCAGGGGAGACTCCATCTCGCACCTATCCCCTTCCGAAAGCACGGGCAGATCCACCCCTTCCACAAACCCGTCCATATCGCGCCGGTCCGACCCCTGGCGCGACCTGTACAGGTCCCTATAGAATGTGGTAAAGGTCTCTAGGACCTCGGCGGGGTCAGAGGTAATCTCTCCAGCCGGTGTCCTGATTGAGAGAATGGCCGATGGGGATAAGTTAGACTTGGTTATAAGTGCCAGCATCCGACCTACTTTCTCCCCTTCGCCATAATAATTTTGCTTCTGAAACAGTCTTTTATTTTCTGCTCTTCTATTAATTAATTCCCTGTATTCTTGTTGTTTACTGAGCCAGACCTCCTGTTTTGCAGGGGTTGGGTCCACCACATATTGTGCTTCTGACTCCGTAGCCTCCCTACTAGCCCTAGCCTCCCGTTCCCTTGACTTTTTCTTTACTATGACAACCTGTTGGTGTAATAGTCCCCTAAGGAACGCTTTTAGAGTGTCCCACACTACCCCCGCAGGGGCTGTGCCTACGTTAAATGTTACGAACTCTTTTAGTTTGGAGGAAACTTCTACTGGGCTGCTTATTAAATCCAACCATAGTGGTTTTATTGTCCACCTTTTCCGGCTAGATCTAGCATTTAAGTTCAGAGTCAGGATCAGGGGGGAGTGGTCTGAGATGCCCCTCGGCTTATACTCTATGTCCCTTATTATTTGCAGAGCTTCACTATTACCTACTGCCATGTCTATGCGTGAGAGAGTTGAATGGGATCCCGAATAACAAGAATACTGTCGGATTTTTGGGTTATGGGATCTCCACAGGTCGCACCACCCAACCTCTTCCAGAAGTTGGCCTAGGCGGCCCTCCGATAACCTTTCCGCCCGATTTATAGGCGGAAATCGATCCATTTTGTTATCCAAAACTGCATTAAAATCCCCCACCAATATTATCGGTACGTCTAGCTTGCTCTCCACAAATTCCAGCAGCTCCAAAATAATCTCTGTTTTAAACGGAGGAGGGATGTAAATATTTGCTATTACCAGAGGCTTATTTTCCACGACGCAACTCAAGAAGACGTAGCGACCCAACGCGTCGATTCTGGCTTCCCTGCAGGAAAACGAGATACCTCTCCCCACCAATATGCTCACCCCTCTTGAGTATGAGGTGTAGACTGAGTGATAGTGTTCTTGAAATTCATGGTTTCGAACATGTAGTTTGGTATCATTAGTGAGGTGAGTTTCCTGCAGGCAAGCCAGTCCAACGCCGTGAGCTTCCATTGCTGCGAAAACTGCTGCCCTTTTAGCTGGGTCTCCCATGCCCCTGATGTTCCAAGAGCCTATCTTTAACATTTTAAAAGGTATTTTGGTAGAAAAGGCAAAAGAGTAACGAAAAAAGGACGAGAAGAAAAAAAAAAGGCCAAAAAAAGAGAAAAGAAAAAATGTCCAAAAGAAAAGGACGTTTCATTTGTGTGCTAGTGAATGCCAAATTATTCATGAACACTGTGGTTGTGTTGACCAAAAAAGACAGGGAATAAAAAATAAGTAAAGTGGGTAAGGGCAGAGGGCCCCCGCGTCCGGGGGCTCCCCCCCCCCATAATTCCTTGCTGCAAATACAAACCCCACGTGCTGATATGCTTTACGTTTATTTTTGCAAACCCACCATTCATGACTGTATGTGCCTTGCGTTTACCCCATTGCCTAACCCTATGTCTCCCTATAGACCCCCCTTCCCCCCCGCCCTCAGCTTTGTGCATCCCCCTTGTTACCACCCTTGTTCGTGACCCCCCCCCTCTGCCTATTTAGGCTAGCCCTAGGGGCTGTGCTTGTGACCTTTTTCCCCCCTCCCAGCCATACAAAAAGTACCTCCCCATACTTATACTGAAAAAAATATATTGTGATTCACTACCACACTCTTCCCCCCCTCCCCCCCATCCTCCACCCTCCTCCAGACCCCCAAGACAACATTTAAAGCATACAAAACTAGTGAAATCACATCCTTCCTCCGTGCTTCCATCTCACATACCCTCACCTTCCCCCCTCCCGCGTCCCCCGTGTCAACTACTGGTTGCTATGAAAAAGGAGACAAAAAGGGATAAAAAAAAAATAAAAGGGAAAAAGAAGGTAAAAACACAGAAAAAAAGAAAAAAAATTGCATTATCCTCTTTTCCTATCCAAATTTAGCCTTGTTCAACCCCTAGCTCTGCAGGTCCGCTTTGTTATCATCCAGCCACTTTGTTGCCCCTGCTGTTGTGTCAAAAAAGTGGGTAGACCCTAAGGCAGTGATACGTAGTCGTGCAGGGTACAACAGAGCGTATTCTAAATTGTAGGTCCGCAGATTGCGCTTAACGACCCTGAATTCAGCCCTCCGTTTCTGTAGGTCTGGGGAGTAGTCGGGGAAAAATAAAATCTTGGCTCCATTATATAGAATATCCCCCAGCTCTCTGGCCCTACGCATCAATGTTACCTTGTCTCTGTAATTGAAAAGCTTCATTATTATTGGCCTAGGATGCCCTCCGGGTGGTGGGGCCCTAGCTGGGACTCTGTGAGCTCTTTCAATAGCAAAGAGGTGGGAGAAGGTTTCCGTCCCAAATATTCCCTTAAGCCACTTCTCCAGGAACTCCTCAGGGTGGGGACCCTCGCACCGCTCCGGCAGGCCTACCATCCTCACGTTGTTCCTGCGAGACCTATTTTCCATTTCCTCTATTTTAACTTTGTGTAAGCCCATCTGCATTTTTAATGTCTTGAGATCTTGCTTCAATGGGGTTAGTTCGTCCTCAGCCTGGCTGACTCTCTCCTCCAATGCAGTTGTTCTAACGATAGTCCTTTTCAGTTCTTGGCTTAGCGTAGTTATCTCTTCTTTTAATCCCGTCAGCTGGTCGCACAGGTCGCTTAGGGAAGCCTTGCAAGAATTAACAGCACATAGAACGTCTTTCAATGTGGGTTCAGCTTCTAATGCTGCGTCCTGCGCCGCAGTCTTATTAGCTGCTAATCCCGCGGACTCGCCAGCAGATCTATTACTGCTCACCGTTTTTGTTGTGTGTGTTGCCGCTGGTCCTTTTCCTAGGCTCCTCCTGTCCCCTAAGCCCCCTGCATGCGGCCCGTCCTGCTGCTGCTGGGTATTTTTAGATGGCGATGAGGTAGAGAGATGCGCAAATTTTTCCAGTTTGGCCGCAGCGGCAGCTGCTGCCTGATTCGCCTTTTCCTTTGATGTGCGGGTTGTTTGGGAGCTAGCATTGTCCTGCTGTTGCAGTTCCTCTCCCTTTTTCCTGGTCATGGCTTATTAGGTAAGTCAGGGGAGTATATAAAAGGATTGAGCTGCTCGTGGGATTGATGCTTTCCCTCCTCCCTCTCTTCGCCTTTCCCGTTTGCGGGTGCCGCTAGGGTAATTATCCACTTTTAAGACTAGGCGATGTTACAGCTCTATTCAATTAGTGTGGTAAGGCATAGGGTTAGAGTCTCTCTTTTTGATGTGACCCTCCGCTAGCCATCAGGGGGTGTCTTCTTTTCTAATGGGCACAGATCACTATGTGTCAGAATGTCAGGTAGCCCAAGCCTGCCTAAGTGCCAAGGCTGATTGTTAAATAACAGTATGTCAGGCTGCCTGGGCCCACCTGTACCTCCCCCTCCCCTTATCCGTGGTGGAAAACTAACCCTTGAAAGAAATGGGATAAGACAGTCCACCCCTGGTGTAGCTGCAGAGGTTAGTACCTTAATACTGCTAGATGCCTGGGCAGCGCAGGGACACCTCTGGGGTTTGATCCCCTCGCCGATGGTACACGCCGTCCCCGCTGCTTCTCCCCGCCGACACTGAGGCCGTTGCCCGGGCAACTGTCACACACACGACCTGAGCTCCTCCACGCTGCTCCGTGAGCTCAGGGCTGTGTCCTCTCCCGAGCGGCTGTGTAGGTGCGCTGCCGACACGCTAGAGCGGGCAGCAACAGAGGATCCAGGCGGCCAGGAAGACGCCGAGGTCTGCGGGGTAAGGGAGGCTCCGTCAGTCAGGCCGGAACGCTGGGCTGGATCCAGTGATCACGGGGGCATCGGGCTGGGGGAGGCTCGCTCGCTCTCACTCTAACATCCGGTCACGCCCCCTCCCCGAATATTTCATTTTTAATGTTTCACTTTAAGCATTATTAAAATCACTGCTCCTGAAAAAAACAATTGTTTTAAAAACTTTTTTTTTGCATTGATACCCTGGGGCAGTACCTGGGTCTCCATACACTTTTATGGCAATAACTTGCATATAAGTCTTTAAAATTGGCACTTTTGAGTTTCATGTTTGTTTTCCATAGACTTTAATAGGGTTCGCATGTTCGCTATAACTTTTTGCCTATTCACTGTGTTCTGGTGAGAACTGAAACGGGGGGGATGTTCGGCCCAGTTGCATATTCAGTAAGTGATTAATATCAGCTTAAGGGCACTTTCACACTGAGGCGGTGGGGTGGTAGCGGTAAAGCACCACTAGTTTTAACGCCGCTTTACCGATGTTTAAGTGGCGCTTTGCCACCACTAGCAGAATGCTTTTACCCTCCTGAAGGGATGAAAAAAGGGGTTAAAAGCGCCCGCAAAGAACCGCTGCCCATTGATTTCAATGGGCAGGGGCGGTTTAGGAACGGTGTATACATCGCTGCTGCACCGCCCCAAGGATGCTGCTTGCAGGACTTTTTTTCTCGTGTACTGCTCCAGTGTGAAAGCCCTCAGGCTTTCAAAAGGGCGGCTGCAGGTGAGGCAGTTTTCAGGTGCTTTACAGGTGCTATTTTTAGCGCTAAAGCGCCTGAAAAATGCCTCAGTGTATAAGTAGCCTAAAAGTACTAAAAGAAACGTAGGATTTAATATGATTGTATTTGTTTTATGACTTCACTACAGCCAGTGACTTGTACAAATCTATTTAAGTTCAATTCACTGGGAGTTTAAAAAATCTATTTAGCTTCAAACGCAACATGGAAAACTCACAAATCTTATAAGACAGTCTCAACCACAGTATACTTTGACAACACATGCCAACTGCATTGACAACTGCATTTGACAACACATGACAACTGCAGCTGCAGAATGTATTTTTTACAGCAGCAAAACCACAATCTAATTATTTTTAGGCCTTTTTAAAGATAATTTTAGTAGCATAGAATCATAGAAAAGTGACAGTAGAAAAAGACAGGGTAGTCCATCGAGTAATTTTTTTTGTTTTGTTTCCGTTAACTTTATTGTATAGATCTATGTTTGTCCCAAGCATGTTTGAAGCCATTTACTGTTGACTTTCTCACTACCTCTGCTGATAGTTAATTCTAAGCATCAACTACCGTTTCAGAAAAATAATACTTTCTAAGATTCGTTTTGAACTTTCCTCCAGCTAGTTTGAGGTCATGTCCTTGTGTTCTTGATTTTGGTTTCATAGTGAAAAAACTGCCCTTCTGAACCTTATTCACCCCCGTGATGTATTTAAATTTTTCAATTATGTCTCCCCTTTCCTTTCTTTCCTCCAGAATGTACATAGTTCCTGAAGTCGCTCTCAATATGTTTTATCCCCCAAACCTTTCAATCATTATTTTTGTTACCAGTCTCTGGACGTGTTCTATTTTATCAATATCTTTCTGTAAGTGAGGTCTCCAGAACTGGACACAGTATTAGGGCTGCCACCTGTCTGGGATTCACCCGGACAGTACGGGTCTTGAGTTATGTGCCCGGGTTTTGTACTGCCTGTAACCCGGGCACATGATTCAGCTCAGAACAGGGACAGACCATTCAGGCAGGGGGGACCATCAGCACACCTGTCACTGTAAGACAGCTGCAGGGGCATTGCTTGTAAAGAATACACTGTGCCTGCAGTGTGTGTTTAGAATCCAAAGCTCCTTTCTGTCTCCCTGCCCCTTTCCAGTCTCATGCATGGTCCCTGCTATCTCTGACTCAACCCTCCCCCCTCCATTCACCACTGCGGTGTGCTGAGAGAACTGGGAGGCAGAGCTCACTGTAGCTATTGTCGTGACTCAGGCTGGCTGCTGCTCACATTAGAGGAAGCGAGAAGGTGAGGTGAGTTTTTTCTGGGAGAAGTCTCCTAGGGTAGAAAGTTCCAAACTTTCAGGAGGATGTGTTCTTTAGAAGATGCAGTGAAGGGTTAAGTTGACTGAAGAATCGGAGGCGATACTGAGTCTGGTGGCGTGGAGGGAGTCTGCAGCCCGGTCACATTTGACAGATAACTCTAAGCAACACACATGTCTGTCTATGCAAACTTCCCCCAATTGTTCAGACTACATAATGTGAAGTAATTTAAAACCATTCATGTAACCCTGTATATATTTGTGATGAGTTCACACCTCTGATTGTACAGGCTCAGAGCTTGGATAACATGGGGTTATATGAATGGTCATCAATTACCTTCACATTATATGTACATACAGAGTACTAGGGGCTGGATTACATAGATCTGTACTTACATCTCATAACAAATTGTTTCCATCAAGTAGTACTGTTGTGTGATTTATTGTTGTATATGTTTTTAGTGGATGAGCACAAGAGTTTTTTTTGAGTATAGACATCACTATCTGACCACTTCTCAGCCCCCAACTTGCATTACCCCAGACCACTTCATACAGCCATCACTCCGAGCTGCTTCCTACCCCCCAGCTGAGGAACATCATTCCATGGTTTCTTTCCTTCCCTTATCTTCCCATCATTTCTCCTGAGTCACCCCATAGACACTGCAAGAAATCCCCTCCACACTCCTCTCCTGTACATACTGCCCCCATCATCCCCTCCACACTCTTCTCCTGTACATACTGCCCCCATCATCCCCTCCACACTCCTCTCCTGTACATACTGCACCCATCATACCCTCCACACTCCTCCCCTATACATACTGCCCCCATCATTCCCTCCACACTCCTCTCCTGTACATACTTCACCCATCATACCCTTCACACTCCTCCCCTATACATACTACCCCCATCATCCCCTCCACACTCCTCTCCTGTACATACTGCCCTCATCATCACCTTCACACTCCTCTCTTGTTCATACTGCCCCCATCATCCCCTCCACACTCCTCTCCTGTGCATACTGCCCCCATCATCCTCTCCACACTCCTCTCCTGTGCATACTGCCCCCATCATCCCCTCCACACTCCTCTCCTGTACATACTGCCCTCATCATCCCCTCCACACTCCTCTCCCGTACATACTGCCCTCATCATCCCCTCCACACTCCTCTCCTGTACATACTGCACCCATCATACCCTCCACACTCCTCCCCTATACATACTGCCCCATCATTCCCTCCACACTCCTCTCCTGTACATACTGCACCCATCATACCCTCCACTTTCCTCCCCTATACATACTGCCCCCATCATCCCCTCCACACTCCTCTCCTGTACATACTGCACCCATCATACCCTCCACACGCCTCTCCTGTACATACTGACCCTATCATCCCCTCCACACTCCTCTCCTGTACATACTGCCCTCATCATCCCCTCCACACCCCTCTCCTGTACATACTGCCCCCATCATCCCCTCCACACCCCTCTCCTGTACATGCTGCACCCATCATACCCTCCACACTCCTCCCCTATACATACTGCCCTCATCATTCCCTCCACACTCCTCTCCTTTACATACTGCCCCCATCATTCCCTCCACACTCCTCTCCTGTACATACTGCACCCATCATACCCTCCACACTCCTCCCCTATACATACTGCCCCCATCATTCCCTCCACACTCCTCTCCTGTACATACTGCACCCATCATACCCTCCATACTCCTCCCCTATACATACTGCCCCCATCATACCCTCCACACTCCTCTCCTGTAGGGATGAGCTTCGAGTTCGAGTCCAACTCATGTTTGACTCGAACATCGGCTGTTCGCCAGTTCGCCGAACAGCAAACAATTTGGGGTGTTTACGGCAAATTCAAAAGCCGCGAAATACCCTTTAAAAGTCTATGGGAGAAATCAAAAGTGCTAATTTTAAATGCTTATATGCAAGTTATTGTCATAAAAATTAATTGGGGACCTCAGTCCTGCCCCAGGGGACATGGATCAATGCAAAAAAAGTTTTAGAAATGGCCATTTTTTTGGGAGCAGTGATTTTAATTTTAATAAAGTGAAAAAGTGGAAAAGTGTAACATTCCTTTAAATTTCGTACCTGGGGGTGTCTATAGTATGCCTATAAAGGGGTGCATGTTTCCCGTGTTTAGAACAGTCTGACAGCAAAATGACATTTTAAAGGTAAAAAAGTCATTTAAAACTACTTGCGGCTATTAATGAATTGCCGGTCTGACAATACACATAAAAGTTCATTGATAAAAACGGCATGGGAATTCCCAACAGGGAAACCCCAAACCAAAATTTAAAAAAAAATGACGTGAGGGGTCCCCCTAAATTCCATACCAGGCCCTTCAGGTCTGGTATGGATATTAAAGGGAACCCTGGCCAAAATGTAAAAAAAAAAAATGGCGTGGGGTCCCCCTCAAAATCTATACCAGACCCTTCGGGACCCTTCGGGAAAAGAGGGGGGATGAGAAAGCACCCCCCCTCCTGAACCATACCAGGCCACATACCCTCAACATTGGGAGGGTGCTTTGGGGTAGCCCCCCAAAACACCTTGTCCCCATGTTGATGGGGACAAGGGCCTCATCCCCACAACCCTTGCCCGGTGGTTGTAGGGGTCTGCGGGCAGGGGGCTTATCGGAATCTGGAAGTCCCCTTTAACAAGGGGACCCTCAGATCCCGCCCTCCCCTTTGTGAAATGGTAAGGGGGTACAAAAGTACTCCTACCATTTCACAAAAAAAGTGTCAAAGATGTTAAAAATGACAAGAGACAGTTTTGACAATACCTTTATTTAAATGCTTCTATCTTCTTTCTTCTATCTTCTATCTTCCTTCAGTTTCTTCCTCCATCTTCTTCTTCTTCTGGTTCTTCTGGTTCTTCCTCCGGTGTTCTCGTTCGGTATCTTCCTCCGTGGTGTCTTCTTCCCTTCTTCTCAGGCCACTCCGCATCCACCACGATGGGAGTTTCCCGCTGTGTGATGCTTCTCGTCTTCTGACGGTTCTTAAATAATGGAGGGCGGGGTCACCAGGTGACCCCACCCCCCTCTGACACACGGGGACTTGACGGGGACTTCCCTGTGGCATTCTCTGCCACAAAGGGGGGGGCGGGGTCACCCATGCCGTTTTTATCAATGAAATTTTATATGTATTGTCGGACCGGAAATTCATTAATAGCCGCAAGTAGTTTTAAATGATTTTTTTTCCTTTGAAATGTCATTTTGCTGTCAGACTGTTCTAAACACGGGAAACATGCACCCCTTTACAGGCATACATACTGCACCCATCATACCCTTCACACACCACTCCTGTAAATGTGCATTGCTTTGTACAGAGGTAATGAATTGTACTACAAAAAAAAA
Organism: Lithobates clamitans; assembly: GCA_037952925.1. Taxonomy (NCBI): domain Eukaryota; kingdom Metazoa; phylum Chordata; class Amphibia; order Anura; family Ranidae; genus Lithobates; species Lithobates clamitans. The sequence goes on from JBBGZY010000720.1 coordinate 3,988,041, forward strand.
TTAAAATATTGGTGTGCGCTGCTAATGTGTTAGGGTTTGGCTTGACAAAAAGGTGGCAACCCTACACAGTATTCTAAATGAGGTCTCACTAAAGATCTATTTTGGGGAATCAGAATCTCCTTCCTCCTGCTGGTGATCACTCTAGTGATACATCCTACACATTTATTAGCTTTTTCCACTGCCTGGTCACACCGTTTGCTCATTTTGCAATCATCTGAAATAAGTACTCCCAATTTTTTTTCCTCTGTACTGCTGGCCAACACTGTATCCCCAATGGTGTACTCTTACAGGGGATTCTTTTTACCTAGGTGCATTATTTTACATTTATAAACACTGAACTACAGTCTCCGCTGCTTTGACCAATCTTCCAGCAATGCCAAATCATGTTCCATGCTACAGACAAGTCCAGGGATATATCAACCCTATTACACACTTTTGTGTCATCAGCAAAAAGACATACCTTGCCCAACAAGCCTTTAGTTATAACACTTGCATATTGATGAAATGGAAAGGACCTAGTACAGAGCCTTGTGGTACACCACTAGAGACTGCTTTCTGTTCTGAGTGAACCCTATTTACAACCACACTCTGATATCTATCCTTTAGCAAACTGCATATCCACTGAACCACCCAAGGGTTAAGTCCTAGCTTGTACTTTTGTATTAGATCATTGTGTGGAACTGTATCACATGCCTTGCTGAAATCCAGATATTCTATGTCCACAGGACCACCCTGTTCCAAAACATTGGTAATATAGTAAAAAAAAATCAATCAAATTAGTCTGGCATGATCTGCCTTCAGTAAAACCATGCTGCTTCGGATCCAGCAAGTGGTGTATTTTTAAGTGATCAATGATTCCTCTTTTCAGGAGTGATTCCATTAACTTGACTACAACTGATATCAAACTCACCAGCCTGTAATTTTCCAGCTTCTACCTTGCTGCCCTTCTTGTGGATAGGTACAATATTAGCTGTCCGCCAGTCATGGAGAACTTCTCTTGTTAGAAGAGATTGGTTAAAAAGATTGATTAATGGTCCAACAACTATATCTCAAAATTCTCTTAGAACTATGGGATGAATACCATCAGGGCCCATTGCTTTATTAAGCTTTAACCGAGCCAGTTCCTTTACTACCTCTGTCTCCAGAAGTTCCAAAAAATTGACCATCATTGTCAAATTCTAAAAATTGAACCAATATGACTCCCCAACGTGTTATTGTTAGTGCAATTTATTCCTGAGAAGACTGAACAGAAGTAATTGTTTAAATGGTTTGCTACATCCAGGTCTCCCTCAACATGTGTTGTGCCCAGTTTTCATTTTAGTGATCCCATTGTATTTTTTCCTTCTATCACTATTGTACCTAAAAAAGATTTTATCTCCTTTCTTAATAGATTTAGCAAATTCCCCCTCTTTCTGTGCTTTGGCAGCATTGATAATGTGTTTGGTCTCCTTTTGTCTATTTTTATACTCGTCAGCTACAACTCCTGTTTACTTGAATCTCCTATATGCTATTTTTTTTCCTTTACTATTCTACTTACCTATTCTACTTAGTGGTGAGATTTAGCACCCTCAATGTTGCTAAGTATCTGTAAATTTAGTTGGGCTCCTCTACAGGCAGAGGAGCAGGGGTTAATTTGTTTTTAGACTGTGCAGTGCTTCAAGGCTGTGGCTCTTTTACCTTCCCCTGGCTGCTAGAACTCAGTGGATCATTCTAAAACTTAGAGAGTGGGGGAACAGAGGCTGTAGCCTGAATATTTATGGAGTTCCCACCAATCTCTGAGGAGGCAAGGCTCAGTAGAGGGGAGGGGACAACTCATAAATAGTCAAAAGCTTGGCCGTTAAGGGTGCAGAGTCCAGACTCTGCCACTGGGCAGGAGGAAGGCCAGAAGAAGAAGATACAGAGATGAAGAGATAGGGAGCAGCTGGAAGCCTCACACCCTTTACCAGCCTCAGCTAGGCTTATCTGATGCCATCCTGAAATACTCGACCTGTATAGCAGTGTACCCATAAAGCAGCCTCTTGGAGTCCACAAACTACTAAAAGGGACTGAGTAACTTCCATTTTAATTTACATAAAGCCAGTACAGCTTAGAGTCAGCACAAAGCAGCCAAAAGCATCCCCTCTGGCTTGGGACAATAGTAGCCAGGTGCTTTGGCATTCCTGCAAAGATTAGCGCCCACATCTTCAATTGGAACCTTTATTGATGTTTTTCCAGCTGCATCATCATTTTTACATATACTGTTGGCCAACCATTATGATGTGCTGCCTTGCTAGCCAATAGAAATGTGCATTAGGCAGGAAGGGATGATCAGAAAGTGCTGAATCTTGGGCTGTCAGAACAACTAGGTTCAAACTGGCTGATAAGGCAGGGGAATTGTTATTCAGAATAGCAGTGACTACCTACATGAAGTCCATTATCTGTTATCTGATTCTAACAACTACAAATGACTTCCTAATGAATATCCAGAAAGCTACACAACAATTGAAAGAACTAGGAGACTCAGCAGTTAAGGAGAAACTCATTAATAGGAAGGAGGCAGCTTTTTTGGTCAAAATCTTCAATCAAGTGCCATATTTCTACCATCTGCCAAAGGTGCACAAGGACAGTCAGAACCCACCCAGAAGACCCATTGCTGCCTTTATGGAGAGGCCTGTCACAATACATTGACCTCTTCTTGCAGTCATTAGTATCTAAACAGGGCCAAAGATATTTTTTTTCTGTGGGGGTTTAAGGCTTGGGCATCCAGAGGACAATACTTTGGCAGCATGCCTGCCATGTTGTGACAATTTGTGGGTGTGTGAAAATTAGAAGGGGCTTATGCCGCGTACACACGAGCGGACTTTACGGCGGACTTTGCCCGGCGGACTTTTCGACGTACTTTCCGACGGACTTTCTGAATGAACGGACTTGCCTACACACAATCCACCAAAGTCCGTCGAATTCGTACGTGATGACGTACGACCGGACTAAAACAAGGAAGTTCATAGCCAGTAGCCAATAACTGCCCTAGCGTGGCTTTTTTGTCCGTCGAACTAGCATACAGACGGCGGACTTTTCGACCGGACTCGATTTCAACGGATAAATTTGAAACAAGTTTCAAATCTAAGTCCGTCCAACTTTTGAGAAAACAAAGTCCGCTGGAGCCCACACACATCGAATTGTCCGACGAAATCCAGTCCGCCGGGCAAAGTCCGCCGTAAAGTCCGCTCGTGTGTACGCGGCATTAGAACTTTAACCTATTCCTTGTGAACACAGTAACATATGTCACAATCCTTTTACCCCAAAAATATGATACTCTACCATTACATATGCTTTTCTGCATACAACCTACCTAGAAAAAGAATTTCATTAACAGTGACCACTGAGCAACTAGCATTTATTGTACTATATGATATAAATAGTACAGGGGTCAGGTGCATATCATACAGTGGGGACGGAAAGTATTCAGACCCCCTTAAATTTTTCACTCTCTTGTTATATTGCAGCTATTTGCTAAAATCATGTAAGTTCATTTTTTTCCTCATTAATGTACACACAGTACCCCATATTCACAGAAAAACACAGAATTGTTGACATTTTTGCAGATTTATTAAAAAAGAAAAACTGAAAGATCACATGGTCCTAAGTATTCAGACCCTTCGCTCAGTATTTAGTAGAAACACCCTTTTGATCTAATACAGCCATGAGTCTTTTTGGGAAAGATGCAACAAGTTTTTCACACCTGGATTTGGGGATCCTCTGCCATTTCTCCTTGCAGATCCTCTCCAGTTCTGTCAGGTTGGATGGTAAACGTTGGTGGACAGCCATTTTTAGGTCTCTCCAGAGATGCTCAATTGGGTTTAAGTCAGGGCTCTGGTTGGGCCATTCAACAACAGTCACGGATTTGTTGTGAAGCCACTCTTTCGTTATTTTAGCTGTGTGCTTAGGGTCATTGTCTTGTTGGAAGGTAAACCTTCGGCCCAGTCTGAGGTGCTGAGCACTCTGGAGAAGGTTTTCGTCCAGGTTATCCCTGTACTTGGCTTATCTTTCCCTCGGTTGCAACCAGTTGTCCTGTCCCTGCAGCTGAAAAACACCCTCACAGCATGATACTGCCACCACCATGCTTCACTGTTGGGATGAGCAGTACCTGGTTTTCTCCACACATACCGCTTAGAATTAGGGCCAAAAAGTTCTATCTTGGTCTCATCAGACCAGAGAATCTTATTTCTCACCATCTTGGAGTTCTTCAGGTGTTTTTTAGCAAACTCTATGCGGGCTTTCATGTGTCTTGCACTGAGGAGAGGCTTCCGTCGGGCCACTCTGCCATAAAGCCCCGACTGGTGGAGGGCTGCAGTGATGGTTGACTTTCTACAACTTTCTCCCATCTCCCGACTGCATCTCTGGAGCTCAACCACAGTGATCTTTTGGTTCTTCTTTACCTCTCTCACCAAGGCTCTTCTCCCCCGATAGCCCAGTTTGGCTGGACAGCCAGCTCCAGGATGGGTTCTGGTCGTCCCAAATGTCTTCCATTTAGGGATTATGGAGGCCACTGTGCTCTTAGGAACCTTAAATGCAGCCGAATTTTTTTTTGTAACCTTGGCCAGATCTGTGCCTTGCCATAATTCTGCCTCTAAGCTCTTCAGGCAGTTCCTCTGACCTCATGATTCTCATTTGCTCTGACATGCACTGACATGTAAGGTCTTATATAGACAGGTATGTGGCTTTCCTAATCAAGTCCAATCAGTATAATCAAACACAGCTGGACTCAAATGAAGGTGTAGAAACCATCTCAAGGATGATCAGAAGAAATGGACAGCACCTGAGTTAAATATATCAGTGTCACAGCAAAGGGTCTGAATACTTAGGACCATGTGATATTTCAGTTTTTCTTTTTTAATGAATCTGCAAAAATGTCAACAATTCCATGTTTTTCTGTCAATATGGGGTTCTGTGTGTACATTAATGAAGAAAAAATGAACTTAAATGATTTTAGCAAATGGCTGCAATATAACAAAATTTAAGGGGGTCTGAATACTTTCCGTCCCCACTGTATATAGTCTAGCATATGCAGTCCCCATTAGGCAGAAATCTACCTGCAGTAAATTCCCGTGACAGCAAACAAGTGTAGCACTGGTAGATTTTTGATCTACCATCTGATAGGTAAATTTAGTGAATTGCTCGTTATAGGAAGTTAGATTTGCCTCTGTTCCAGCTTGGTTGACGTTTCCTTTTGTTTCCACATTGTGCCTGTGGGTGTCACTGTCACCATCGGCGGGTGTTGGAAAAGCAACGTGTTAAAGCGGATTAAAAAATAGTAAATGTGCCCGCGCTAGTATAGTGTCACATATAAAATATATAAAAAATATATGCTTATTTTGACACCGTTTAATTACTGTGTCACAGGACTGAAGGTGAGCGCAAGCACATGTGGGGTGTCACGGGAGAGCACAGTTTTCACGTGTTGTGATTTATACACCCATCAGAAGAAGCATGATGTTTAATCATTTTATGGACACTATTTATTCACGTTTTTTGTGATTTGTATTTATTAATTGGGATATACACTCATTTGTCACTGGAAAGTGTTTTGATATTTATATTTTAGCACGTTGCACTTTTATTAGTTACTACCACGATTGCACCTTTATATGCACTTGGTGGTTTATCATTTATAGTTATTTGCATTATATTTTACCTGTATGGTTTTATTTTTCACATTACATGTGTTTTATATGTGAAAATATTTTTTATATATTTTATATGTGACACTATACTAGCGCGGGCACATTTACTATTTTTTAATCTATCTACACGCAATGAAACGTGGTTCAGTGCTTGCAGCTTAAATAGTTTACTCCTTAGAGGCATTAGTCCATCTGTGGCTCGCAAGACACCTATATATTGTGTTAAAGCGGATGAGTGCTCCCCTGTCCCGGAGACAACTCGGTGGAGGTGGTCCTCCGAGTTGCATTCTGGGAGAGGGTATTTATGGGACAGACGCCATGTTTAGGGGTTCGTTTTCAGCCACCTGCTGGCCCTCCTGGCCGACAGGTATGTGTTAGAGTACCTCCTCGTGGTCCTCCGTTCCGGAGGCCCGCGTCGCTGCGGCGCGTGGGTGGGCCCAGAAGCCTGTCTGGGGCCCACCACAGCAGCCGAGGAATGGTCCTGAGCTGTCTATCCAGAGGGAAGAAGCTGGACAACCGAGAAGATCCCAGAGGAGGACCCGTCATGGAAGGATCATACAGAGTGCTGGTCTGGAGAGGGGCCTGGTGACTCGGTTGGAGGACGTATTCTGAAGAAGTCTTATTACATGGTACTGCCGGGTTGGCTTAGAGGTCCAAGTACTGTGTCTGACATTCATCGCGAACCAATACATCCTGTGGCAGAGGATCGTACGGGTTTGTTTCAAGCAAGTCTGTGGCAGAGACTTTTGTTCGTGCTACGTACTGGCTGCTAGGCAAGTGAGAGAGGCTTATCCAGGCGAGCAAAGATCGTGTCCCACAAAAAGTGGATTGCATTCAATTACAGTATTCAACTTTAAAGGATGTTCTAAAGAAACCTAAAGAAAGGTATTTGAGCTTCCCTGCAGTTTTCCTCCTGCCTCTTTCCTGCTACTTCCTTCGTTACTTGGTTCAATAAAGCATTGAAAACGTACTCAAGTGTTGGTACTTTTATCGTCCAGAGGTAAACTCAACGGAACCCTAGACCCGGTGCAGATGAAACAAAGGTATCGAGAGTGAAGGTAACAGCCTGTTTAAACCAGCAGCTCCACTGAGAGTTAGTGCTACACGTGGGTGCGTCATCCGGGATTTGTTGACCATCAATTCTCGCAACCCAGAGAGGTGTTTCCCCGGGAGTTTACGGTGAGAGCTGGACTTTGTAAATTTTTCAGGAAGAGAAGAGGTTAAAAATTGCAGGACTTTATTTCTGAGTGCGTAGGCGGCGGGCGCTAGTAAAAGCTCAGGAGCTAGGTTATCAGAAGAACAAGTGGGAGGAGCCTACCCTACTTGATACCGCGTGGGACGCATGTATGTGTTTGGCGCCAAAGAAGAAGAGAGGCCTCGTGATCGTGCTGAGAAGATCAGAGTGTGGCCATATCTTTTTCAGCGATGCAGCCAATTATGGGATAAAGAATGTTCCCTGCAAGCACTGTGTCGAGAGTTGTACTGACCGGAACCCCGCTTACGGACACTGGTGTTCATCTGAAGCCACAGGGGAGGTTTGTTCTGTATACCGCAGGAGGAACTGAAGGACTGGGCATGATCTGCCACGGATGTGAAGGACTGGCCGTACATCTCCGTCCATTTGGTCGATGTCCGCAATGTGGAGAGTATTTGTTTGTGGTGGAGCAATTTACCATGTCGCCCCGTGCTTATCGAATGGATTGGGCAACAGGTATCGCCACAGTAGAAGCTGCTACTACTACAGAGAGAGAACGGCAGGCCACCACTATATCAGAGAGAGTGGACCTGAACAGATTGCAGATCCAGACAGAGTTCAGTTTTATGGAAGCAAGTGGCCAAAATAGGACAAACGAGTGACCATTTGCCACGCAGAGGATTCCCACTTAGAGGTCCATGAGTGTCATTTTCACGGTCCACACCCGAGGCTGGGGTTACACAGCCACATGCCTGCTTGATCTCCCGAAAAGAGATCTAAGGAGTCGGTAAGGGGCTATCTTCTTACTTAGGTGGAGGAGCTTTTCCATCATCACTGAATCCCGGGTGATCTAGCCATATGCCATACACCATTCGGATGCTCACCACTCTCTCCCTGGCATAAATCTTGCACTTATATGAACTGTACACTTTTGTGCACTCTGCATTTTGGACTTTGTGTTGTTTATTAGCAATTTTTCTTTGTTTACTATTGTGTGGGTCATACTATCACTGTTATAATTCAGGTACAGAAATTTTACATTGTAGTTTATTCTTCAGGATGTACTCACTATTTCATTTGTTTTATGTCACTTATTGCAGCGCAGCCTATTAATTTTGATGAGGCCACCACTTTGCCTGTTGTTGCCGAGAATGTTCCAGAGAGAGACACTGCTGTTGCCGTCTCATCAGCAGACATTGTTTTGAATTCTGTGTCCACCACGCCTGTCTCTGTTGTATCTGTCCAGAGGAAGGTGGGATATGTAAAGGCTTCCCACGACCGTGGCCAAGGCCTAACCCGGAGACTACCCGAACCGGATCCAACAAAGTCCATGACGGGAACGGATAAGCAGCTGATGGGGAATGTATCTGGGACTGTAAATAAGTATCTGCCAGCAGAAGAACTGGGAGATTCGGAAATAGAATCCTTGTCGGATCTTTCCGGTGATAATGACCTATTTGAGACTATGTCACAAGAGATGTTATGGGCACAAGGCGAGGATGTCGCCTCTGCTATGACTTTCCCTGAAAGGACAGCCCTGAGTTCCGGGAAGACGTCACCCTGTGTGGAGCCACACAGCACTGTAAATGAGACATTGTCAAAAGTTGTTAGATCACTTCAGACACCGGCTGGGTCTATGGTGAGCAAATCATTGGATTCATGTGTGCCTCCTGGCATGGGGAAAAACAGATCCTTGCCCGAACTTGCACGTTTGCAGAGAATGTTGAACAAGCGTGTAGCTATGGAATATGGCTTGGAGTTCCCTTATGTCCCTCAGGACATAATGCAAGTGACTGAAGTTAACCGGGAACTTTGGTACAGTGAAGCTGTTTGGGACTATTTGTCTGTGCCTAAGTCTTTCCGAAAGACTGGATGTTCTGTTAAAATGGATGAACATTTTAGTGGATGTTTTATGCACTGGAACTTCGGTCGGCACATCTATGCTGACAAAGTAGTTATCTGCAGGCCCAGAAAAGAGGACGTTGTATATTTCATTACTACAGTGGATAAACTGGGAAAGACACTGACCTTGCCAGATCCCCGTTTTTTTGGTGATTATGGACAAAAGAACTTTGGAGTTAGTTAGCTAGTTAGTGTCAGTAAAAGAGATCTTCGTGGTCAAGATCTGGATATTCATCTCAGTGTTTCAAATCCAAGGACTTCTTTTTGCTAGCCGGATTTCTTTCATTTGAAGAAAAAAAATGTATACAGGGATGGACTCTTAAAGAATATTTTGATATAGATTATGGGAAGAGAGTCTCATTTTTAAATGAGGCTTTGCTCCTGAAGTTGTACAGGATATATGTGTGTTAATATGCATTCCTTTTCAGGAACCATTTGATCCTCTATCAAACTGTTAGGATTTCCAGCTAGATAGACAATGAGGTTATGTACAGTCATAGGATAGTTTTGTTTACGGACGTGAACATATTGTTTTATAAATGTTAATCTTATAATGCCTTTCCACTGTCCTTCCTTCTTCTTTATCTAATCCAAGAGTGATTATTATTATTTTTGGACAGACGTTGGGGACAACGTCTATTGTAGTGGGGGGAGTATGTAGCGCTGGTAGATTTATGATCTACCATCTGATAGGTAAATTTAGTGAATTGCTTATTATAGGAAGTTAGATTTTCCTCTGTTCCAGCTTGGCTGACGTTGCACGTGGTTCCACATTGTGCCGGTGGGTGTCGTTGTCACCATCGGCGGGTGTTGGAAAAGCAACGTGTTAAAGCGGATGAGTGCTCCTCTGTCCCGGAGACAACTCGGTGGAGGTGGTCCTCCGAGTTGCATTCTGGGAGAGGGTATTTATGGGACAGACGCCATGTTTAGGGGTTCGTTTTCAGCCACCCGCTGGCCCTCCTGGCCGACAGGTATGTGTTAGAGTACCACCTCGTGGTCCTCTGTTCCGGAGGGGTTAGAGCCTAACTCCATGTTAATGGTAACTTTAAATAGTTTGTTTGAGACAAACTGGTTCAAATGAACAATTTCCTTCACTAATTGATGCGTTCGCTGTCAGTGCTATATAAACTGTATGTAGCATGAGCTACATACAGTATACAGCACTGTGTTCTAGCAGTGAGATGGGGATTACCTGCTGCTAGAACAAAATCGAGTCAGGATGACTGTTGTGTAGCCATTCACAGGAAGTCTTTTATTTTATCAGCAAATGCAAGGCTTTCTCTGAGTGGCTGAGGCAGAGATTGTGACCTTATCCATCTCAATGGTGTGGTGTTCCCATTCAAAAAGTCTCTTTAGCTGTCAGAAAACAAACTGGTATTCAGAAGGCAGCATTGTCACCTCCTGAATGCCTGTCAGCCAGGCCTGCAACACTCTCTAAAAATGGATCCACTGTGGATCACACTTCAAAGAGCGACACAGGTCTAAATGAGCCCAAGAGCTATAGAATAACAAAAGTAAACCAAAACAAACACCAGTAGTAAGAGTAAACAAGTAAACACCAATCCCAACATTTTAAAGGAGGACTGCAGACATTAACTGCATGAGCAATCATTCTTTACAGTAAAAAAAAAGGTCAAAAAACAATTCTAAAATTAAAGTGATATTAAAGGTATTTAAAAAAATAAAATAAACATGTTATACTTACCTGCTCTGTGCAGTGGTTTTGCACAGAGCAGCCTTGATCCTCCTCTTTTGGGTCCCCTGCTGGCACTCTTGGCCCCTACTCTTCTTCAAGTGCCCTCATAGCAAGCAGGTTGGGGTTAAAGCATTCTCTGATCTGAAGAGGTTGGAAGGCATGACGTCAATGCAGGAGGGCAGCTGTTCAGCACAGGACCTGGAAGCAAGTGGAGATCACTGGAGTAGTGGTTTCTGTTTCAGTGATTTCCAGCTTCCAGGGGCTTTGGTATGGTATATACATAGTTACAAAATGCATGGGTCGAAGCTGGAACAATATAACTTTGCATAAATATTTATACCTGAAATTATTTTTTAATTTGCCCCTGAGTAACAGTACTGGTGTCAGTGGATGCAATAATATCCCTCAGCATTGGTGTCAATGGATGCTACAAAATACCCCCAGCATTAGTGTCAGTGGATGCAATAATAACCCCTAGCATTGGTGTCAATGGATGCTATAATACCCCCAGCATTGGTGTCAGTGGATGCAATAATAACCCTCAGCATTGGTGTCAATAGATGCAATAAAAACCTTCAGCATTGGTGTCAATTGATGCAAAATAACTCCCAGTGCTAGTGTCAGTGGATCCATTAATAACTCCCAGCATTGGGGTCAGTGGATGTAATAATAACCCCCAGCATTGGTGTCAATAGATGCTATAATAACACCCGGCACTGGTATCAGTAGACAAATTAATAACCCCCAGCATTGGTGTCAGTGGATGCAATAATAACCCTCAGCATTGGTGTCAGTGGATGCAAAAACTACCCCAGTGCTAGTGTCAGTGGATGCATTAATAACTCCCAGCACTGGGGTCAATGGATGCATTAATAACCCCCAGCACTGGAGTCAGTGGATGCAATAATAACCCCCAACATTGGTGTCAATGGATGCTATAATAATCCCCAACACTGGTGTCACTGGATGCAAGCTCCATGAGTAGGATCGCGGGTCCTGCGGACTCGATATCCGTGGGGATACCCACGATCGTCTCACGGAGAGAAAGAACGGGAAAATGCTAATGTAAACAAGCATTTCCCCGTTCTGCCTAGTGACACTGTCACTGATCACAGCTCCCTGTAATCGGGAGCAGTGATCAGTGATGTGTCACTCATAGCCCCCCCCACAGTTAGAATCACTCCCTAGGACACACTTAACCCCTACACTGCCACCTAGTGGTTAACCCCTTCACTGCCAGTCACATTTACACAGTAATCAATGCATTTTTAATCGCACTGATCGCTGTATAAATGTGAATGGTCCCAAAAATGTGTCAAAATTTTCCGATGTGTCCGCCATAATGTCACAGTCATGATAAAAATCACTGATCACCGCCATTACTAGTAAAAAAAAATTATTAATAAAAATGCCATAAAACTATCCCCTATTTTGTAGACACTATAAATTTTGCCTCAAACCAATTTTTTTTACCAAAAATATGTAGAAGAATACGTATCAGCCTAAACTAAGGAAAAAAAAGTTTTTTTATATATTTTTTGGGGATATTTATTATAGCAAAAAGTAAAAAATAATGCTATTTTTTTTAAATTGTCACTCTTTTTTTGTTTATAGCACAAAAAATAAAAACCACAGAGGTGATCAAATACCACCAAAAGAAAGCTCTATTTGTGGGAAAAAAGGACGTCAGTTTTGTTTGGGAGCCACGTCGCACGACCGCGCAATTGTCAGTTAAAATGACACAGTGCCGAATCACAAAAAGTGCTCTGGTCTTTGGCCAGCCAAATGGTCCAGGGCTGAAGTGGCTAATAACCCCCAGCACTAGAATCAGTGCATGCAATACTAACCCCCATCGTTGGTGTCAATGGACGCAATAACAATCCCCTGCATGGTGTCAGTGGAGGCAATAAAAACACCCAATATTGGTGTTAGTGGAAACAAAAATACCTTCCTTATCTCTCTAGGCCCCCTTTATCCAGACAGTGTTCCTGCGTGCCCGCTCAGCATCAGCAGCAGTCTTCAAGGGATCATTTACAGTCCGAAGAAACTCATGGACTTGGAGGAGGTGGCTGCGGATCATGTCGTCCATAGTGACCCAGAGGACTCTGGACCGAATGCCTCAGCAAACCTACTCTGCATGGCCTCCCTGATCCTGCAAAGCCTGCAGAAGGATCCTCGTATTCGTGGTATCAAGGGGAGGGATAATTACTGGCTGGCAACCCTCCTTAAACCACGTTACAAGTGTAAGGTTGAGGACCTTATCTTGCCATCACAGAGGGAGCAGAGGATGAAACATCTTCAGGAGGCCTTGCAGAAAGGTTTGTGCAATGCGTTTCCAGAGCCTGGGAGGTTACAATTTCCTGGCCCTCCTGGACAACGTGTTGCTGAGGCTTCGGTCAGTCACAGAAGGAGCGGTGGAGAAGGTGGTCATCTGACCGATGCGTTAAGACAATTTTTTAGTCCGCAGCCCCAAGGTCTGATCGGTTCCAGCAACCATCGCCAGCGTCTGATTCACATGGTGCAGGGTTACTTAGGGGCAAGATCAGACTTGGACACCTTTCCCACCGAAAATCCTCTGGTTTACTGGGTCTTGAGGATGGATCACTGGCCAGAGCTTGTGCAGTATACAATTGAGCTACTGGCCTGTCCTGCATCCAACGTTCTTTCAGAACGCACATTCAGTGCTGCTGGAGGCTTTGTATCCGATCACAGGGTGCGCCTGTCGACCGAATCAGTCAATCGGCTGAAATAAATATTAAGGTGATTCTGCGCAAATATTGAAATAGTGTCAAAATAATAAATTAAAATATTTTAGGAGAGTATCTAAATTATTTCCATATTGTATAAAACCACGTGGTATTTAAGAAAAAATATATAAAGTGTATACAAAAATATTATATCTCAAATGGGAAATATTCAATCAATAATCTATATAGCAATAATAATGTCCGTATCTGAATTCTCAGTGCTTGGCAGGCAGTAGTGTCAATAATAAACAAATAAATATATATCCAAACAAATGGAATTAGATGGATGAAATAAGTATAGTCTAAACTTGATAAATTTCACTTTAAATGTCTATGACAGTGGTAAGGGGCAATCTATAGGAAGTCCAACCAGTATTATAGTGGGTAGAGGATAATAAAGTTCTATGAATATAAGATGAGGTAAGGATGATTGTTCTAAATGCTTCTGCTGCAGCTCCTTTATGTGTCTGGTCTCCCAGAACTCTTACCTCGAGCTTAGTGATAGCATGCAATTACCGCCGTCACCACTGGGGGGATCCCTCGGTTTTCCTAAGCAGTGATCATCTCTCCTCTGGATGGCATATCGTGATGCTGTTTCCTCTCTCCTAGCTACATTCAGTCTCTCTCTCACAAAGCAAAGTTAAAAAACACAGGGAACAAATTAGGCGTTGTTCTTCGCTTTCTCACGTCACTTCCGGTCGCGGCTCAATCCAGCCAATCCCTACGCGTTACGTTGTTTCACACAACTTCATCTGGGAAACCGGATTGTTTATTGGACTATGCTTTTATTGTTAAATTCCGGAAGTGGTAAAGTGGCCATTTTAGGAATGGGCGATATGGGTACATCGTGGCCATTTTGTTGTAGTCTATTGTAGAGGTATATTGCGGTCATGATTTGATGTTAAGTCTACCGTCAGCCATTTTTTGTAAGTTCAGTGTCCGCAATGTAGGCATAAAACCCCGGCCATTCATACAATCGCAATCTTGAACTAGTCAGGCTACACTTTACAATTCTGGATTTATTTGGAGCCTGTAAGATTAAATATACATTACTTATTAGTGAGTATATACCTCACTAATGGAATTGGTGTCTGATATAGTCTGATATGGACTACAACGCCCAATATAAGGATGTGGCCAGGATTATCAAGCGCCATTGGCACATCCTCAAAAATGACAAAGATTTAGTGATTTAGATTTAGTTTGGTGAGATAATATATACTGTTCTATATCCATGGTGTAAAACATTCTTGATTGGACCATCCAATCAATCTTGATCAAATTGTAATTCATCAAATATATAATATGCATTTTACACACCAACCTCTTAATACAAAAACGAATAAAAGTTGTTATTCTTTATATCTCAATGGTGAGTTATTACGTACTAAAATTAATTTGTTAAAATGTTTAGTAAATAATTAAAATTCATTAATAAATATATCCCAGAGCAACCCTATGGTGTTGTGATTTATGATACATACATATTATCTAATTAGTGATGTCCTCCTAGAGGTATCTATATGTTTCCAGCAATACTAGCTGCATATTTATCCATTTTATTGTAAAGCTACTCATGTAAATAGGGTATGGGTATAAAAATGGAATCGATAGAATAAAATTAATTACGTGTATTAAAAGTTACTTAAAAAACAATTCAAATCAAACTCTACGTTCATTCCCCCAGGTGTTAATGTGCACATAGTGTATATCCATTTGGATTCCTTCTGACTTATTGTTCTAATTTTGTGACTACCTCTCCACGCTTTTTGGTATTTATCAATACCCCAAAATTGGAGTTGTGAGGGATCCTTATTATTTTTCAATAGGAAATGTTTTGATACGTTGTGTTTTGGATAGCCATTTTGTATATTTTGTATATGTTCCTTTATCCTTACTTTCAGTGCTCTCTTGGTCCTTCCAACATACTATAAATTACAGCTGCACTGGAGAACATATACAACTCCTTCTGTATGGCAATTGATAAAGTCATGGATCATATGTACTTGGCCCGTATTCGTGGCTGTAAATTCCGTTCTTTTGGTCTGAAACTTTTTTGCATGACGACAGGCGTAACAATTTTTGCAAGGATAAAATCCTTTGCCTTTGAAGAAGGTGAAGGTTGGTTTCCTTGGTGGTTCTATTACTGATTTGACGATCAGATCCTTGATCGTGGGAGCTCTTTTATAGATGATGCTCGGACATTCTGGTAATATCTTGTTTAAATCTTTGTCATTTTTGAGGATGTGCCAATGGCGCTTGATAATCCTGGCCACATCCTTATTTTGGGCGTTGTAGTCCATATCAGACTATATCAGACACCAATTCCATTAGTGAGGTATATATCCACTAATAAGTAATGCATATTTAATCTTACAGGCTCCAAATAAATCCAGAACTGTAAAGTGTAGCCTGACTAGTTCAAGATTGCGATTGTATGAATGGCCGGGGTTTTACACCCACATTGCAGACACTAAACTTACAAAAAATGGCCGACGGTAGACTTAACATCAAATCAAGACCGCAATATACCTCTACAATAGACTACAACAAAATGGCCACGATGTACCCATATCGCCCATTCCTAAAATGGCCGCTATACGACTTCCGGAATTTAACAATAAAAGCATAGTCCAATAAGCAATCCGGTTCCCCAGTTGAAGTTGTGTGAAACAACGTAATGCGTAGGGATTGGCCGGATTGAGCCGCGACCGGAAGTGACGT
This sequence comes from Lithobates clamitans, assembly GCA_037952925.1. Taxonomy (NCBI): domain Eukaryota; kingdom Metazoa; phylum Chordata; class Amphibia; order Anura; family Ranidae; genus Lithobates; species Lithobates clamitans. The sequence goes on from JBBGZY010000720.1 coordinate 4,003,968, forward strand.
GAGAAGGCGAGGAACACCGCCTAATTTGTTCCCTGTGTTTTTTAACTTTGCTTTGTGAGAGAGAGACTGAACGTAGCTAGGAGAGAGGAACCAGCATCACAATATGCCATCCAGAGGAGAGATGATCACTGCTTAGGAAAACCGAGGGATCCCCCCAGTGGTGACGGCGGTAATTGCATGCTATCACTAATCTCGAGGTAAGAGTTCTGGGAGACCAGACACATAAAGGAGCTGCAGCAGAAGCATTTGGAACAATCATCCTTACCTCATCTTATATTCATAGAACTTTATTATCCTCTACCCATTATAATACTGGTTGGACTTCATATAGATTGCCCCTTACCACTGTCATAGACATTTAAAGTGAAATTTATCAAGTTCAGACTATACTTATTTCATCCATCTAATTCCATTTGTTTGTATATATTTATTTGTTTATTATTGACACTACCGCCTGCCAAGCACTGAGAATTCACATACGGACATTATTATTGCTATATAGATTATTGATTGAATATTTCCCATTTGAGATATAATATTTTTGTATACACTTTATATATTTTTTCTTAAATACCACGTGGTTTTATACAATATGGAAATAATTTAGATACTCTCCTAAAATATTTTAATTTATTATTTTGGCACTATTTCAATATTTGCGCAGAATCACCTTATTATTTATTCCATTTGATCAGTGGTTTGTGTCACACTAATAGATTTTGCTGCATTTATTTATGCACTTTCACTTTTAAATTGTTTATGAATATTTTGCACTCATCCAGAGTAGCGCAAAGGCACTTTGCTCACTAGTCAATCGGCTGACCTTCATAAAAATGAATCAGTCTTGGATCACCAGCTACCAAGCACCTGATGCTGATGTAACTGATTGCTTATTTTTTTAATGTGAGATCCCTTCAAGACTGCCTATGCTGATGCTGAGTGACTATCCTGGTATGCTGAGTCACAATCCTCTTCCTCCTCAATTTTCATGCTGATAGCTTGTAAGAACATTTTTGGTTCTGGGCACCGCCACCAGTGGCCAAGGCCCAATTTTTCTGCCCCTGTTTAACAGGGAACTGTTATTACAATTTTTGATGCAATACTTTGCAGCAGGGCTCATTCCTGTGCTCCAAATATAGCATCTGTGAGGGGTTGCAATGTTGTGGCACCAATGTCTAAGGCCCAATTTTTCTGCCCCTGTTCAACAGGGACATGTAATTACAATTCTTGATCTAATATTTCACAGCAGGGCCCATTCCTGCGCCCACCAATAGTAACCGTGAGGGCTTACAGTGTTGTGGCAACACCACCACCACCATAGGCCCAATTTTTCTGCCCCTGTTCAACAGGTGCATGTAATTACAATTCTTAATATAATATTTCACAGCAGGGCCCGTTCCAGTGCCCACCAAGAGTAACTGTGTGGACTTACAGTATTGTGGCACCAGCACCACCACCATCAAAGGCCCAATTTTTCTACCACTGTTCAACAATGGCATGTAATTACAATTCTTGATCTAATATTTCACAGCACGGCCCGTCCCTGCGCCCATCAAGAGTAACTGTGAGGGCTTACAGTGTTGTGGCAACACCAACACCTAAGGCCCCAATTTCTGCAGAATATATAGCGAAGGCCCCTACTTTCAAACATCCAGCTTACAAACGACTCCTACTTGCAAACGGAAGGAGACAACAGGAAGTGAGATGAAATCTACCCCTAGGAAGGGAAATTCTCTCCTGTAAGAGTTAATATGGGAAAAATGTGTCTCCTCTTTACTGATGCTTTATCACCAATCCTTGTTTCACTAAAATCCCAAAAAACATTTGTCATTGGGACAGAAAGTGAGGTGAAATCTTCTGAAGACGTGCACAAACAGCAAAACAAATGTTACAGGGGTGATAACCCTTCCCTATGTTTTCCAAAAAGCTTAAAAATTGATTTTTTTGGCTGGAGCTACACTTTAAAAATGTACTGGTTCAAAATGACAAAACTGATTCTACTTAACAACAAACCTACAATCCCTGTCTTGTTTGCACCGCCTGTATGCTACTGTTCAGGGTATATAGGGCCTGGGGGCCCCCACGCCTTTCCTTTTTTTAATTTGGGTGCGGGGTTCCCCTTGATATTCATACAAGACCCAAAGGGCCTGGTAATGGACTGGGGGGGTACCCATGCCGTTTGTCTCACTGATTTTCATCCATATTGTAATAGTGACATTACATTAAAGCCGCAAGCAGTTTTAAATGACTTTTATTCCTTTAAAAATTTAATTTTGTGCAGGGACTGTTCTAAGCACAGGAAACACACGCCACTTTACAGGCATACTATAGACACCCCCCAGGTACGATATTTAAAGGAACATTTCACTTTTATTTTTTCACTTTAAGCATCATTAAAATCACTGCTCCCGAAAAAACATCCGTTTTTAAAACTTTTTTTGCATTGATACATGTCCCCTGGGACAGTACCCGGGTCCCCAAACCCTTGTATTAGCCTTTAAAATGAGTACTTTTGATTTCTAACATTCGAGTCCCATAGACTTTAATGCGGTTCTAAAGGTCACGCAAACTTTCGGTCCGTTTGCAGGTTCTGGTGTGAACCGAACCGGGGGTTTTTTGGCTCATCTCCTACACAGGATATGCATTTAAATAAGTGCAGCACTGCCTCAAACTACTCATGTGATTCAATGCGAATTCCACAATGCAAAATAATGCAAAATAAATCAAAACTTAGTGCAATACAAATAGTGTCTGAGATTCTGAACAATCATTCTTCTGTCGCTCAATCAATTTATATTTATGTTTTCCTCTGTTGATAATGTTCCAACACACTGATAGCAAAGTTTGTGCAATAAACAGCGATCGCTTTGTACGCGTTCTTCTTTCCAAATGATTATTCTTCTGGTAAATCGGTCAATTTAATTTGTGCAACCTCCTCTGTGTCAGTTATTCCCAAAAACACATTATATTCTCAATGTGACATAACAATGTGGCAATCCTTTTTTGGATTCATGATCTTCAAATCATTAATTGATCACTATGTGATCCCTGTGTATGCTTTAATAAATCCACCAAATATAGTGCTCATCCCACCACTGACATATGGATATATTCTTCTTACTCATGCCATATTCTTTCTTTCAAAGCTCAGACAAAAACAGACCCTCATAGTGTAAAAAACATTTCCCACCAGTATGTCAGAAACCATGAATCAGACTGAGACAGAAGTACAGTTAAATCACACTTGTTTAATAATAATAATAAAAAAAGGTAAACAGAGTAAATGTAGTTAAAACATAGCCAGAGTTCAGGAACCAGAACGGATAGTCAGACAGGCCAAAATGCCAGGGAGCCAGAGATGAGCATAGTAGAACAGCAAGCAGGATCTGGAGCCAGAAGGAATGTCAGCCAAGCAAGTCTTTAACAGCAACACAGGAGAGTGTCTCTAGAGATGTGACCAAGGCAAAGGCAGAAATCATCCTGGACTGGACGGCCTAAGTAGGCAGGACTGACAAACAGGATATCATGAATAGGGATGAGCTTCGTGTTCGAGTCGAACCCATGTTCGACTCGAACATCGGCTGTTCGCCCGTTCGCCGAATTGCGAACGATATGGGCCGTCACATGGCGCGTCACGGCCCATAATTCACTGCGGCATCGCAGTGCATTGCTGGCTGATGATTGGCCAAGCATGCACTATGACCCGCATGCTTGGCCAATCACAGCGCCGTCAGTAGAGAGAGCTGTAATTGGCCAAAGCCAGGGTGGCTTTGGCCAATTATGGCTCAGGGGATTTAGTACACGCCCCACACTATATAAGGCCGCCTGCACGGCGGCCCTGTGTAGTGTGTGTTCCGGTGTGCTAAGAGATAGAGAGAGAGAGAGACAGTGTCATTTGATTTGAGTTAGATAGATTAGGCAGAACAGTCAGTCAGTTAGCTGCACTTACAGTGTATTGTGTATATATATGCATCCCAGGTGTTGCATATATATATATATACACTGTATTCAGTTTAGCTAGATCCGTTCCTGTTATCTTCTATCTAGACTATTTACATTTAGTGCAGTGCGTCCTGCTCACAGTGTTCAGCTAGATCCGTTCCTGTTATTTACATTTAGTGCAGTGCGTCCTGCTCACAGTGTTCAGCTAGATCCGTTCCTGCTATTTACATTTAGTGCAGTGCGTCTTGCTCACAGTGTTCAGCTAGATCCGTTCCTGCTATTTACATTTAGTGCAGTGCGTCCTGCTCACAGTGTTCAGCTAGATCCGTTCCTGCTATTTACATTTAGTGCAGTGCGTCCTGCTCACAGTGTTCAGCTAGATCCGTTCCTGCTATTTACATTTAGTGCAGTGCGTCCTGCTCACAGTGTTCAGCTAGATCCATTCCTGCTATTTACATTTAGTGCAGTGCGTCCTGCTCACAGTGTTCAGCTAGATCCGTTCCTGTTATCTTCTAGACTATTTACATTTAGTGCAGTGCGTCCTGCTCACAGTGTTCAGCTAGATCCGTTCCTGCTATTTACATTTAGTGCAGTGCGTCCTGCTCACAGTGTTCAGCTAGATCCGTTCCTGCCATTTACATTTAGTGCAGTGCGTCCTGCTCACAGTGTTCAGCTAGATCCGTTCCTGTTATTTACATTTAGTGCAGTGCGTCCTGCTCACAGTGTTCAGCTAGATCCGTTCCTGCTATTTACATTTAGTGCAGTGCGTCCTGCTCACAGTGTTCAGCTAGATCCGTTCCTGTTATCTTCTAGACTGTTTACATTTAGTGCAGTGCGTCCTGCTCACAGTGATCAGCTAGATCCGTTCCTGCTATTTACATTTAGTGCAGTGCGTCCTGCTCACAGTGTTCAGCTAGATCCGTTCCTGTTATTTACATTTAGTGCAGTGCGTCCTGCTCACAGTGTTCAGCTAGATCCGTTCCTGCTATTTACATTTAGTGCAGTGCGTCCTGCTCACAGTGTTCAGCTAGATCCGTTCCGGTTATCTTCTAGACTATTTACATTTAGTGCAGTGCGTCCTGCTCACAGTGTTCAGCTAGATCCGTTCCTGCTATTTACATTTAGTGCAGTGCGTCCTGCTCACAGTGTTCAGCTAGATCCGTTCCTGCCATTTACATTTAGTGCAGTGCGTCCTGCTCACAGTGTTCAGTTAGATCCGTTCCTGCTATTTACATTTAGTGCAGTGCGTCCTGCTCACAGTGTTCAGCTAGATCCGTTCCTGTTATTTACATTTAGTGCAGTGCGTCCTGCTCACAGTGTTCAGCTAGATCCGTTCCTGCTATTTACATTTAGTGCAGTGCGTCCTGCTCACAGTGTTCAGCTAGATCCGTTCCTGTTATCTTCTAGACTATTTACATTTAGTGCAGTGCGTCCTGCTCACAGTGTTCAGCTAGATCCGTTCCTGCTATTTACATTTAGTGCAGTGCGTCCTGCTCACAGTGTTCAGCTAGATCCGTTCCTGTTATTTACATTTAGTGCAGTGCGTCCTGCTCACAGTGTTCAGCTAGATCCGTTCCTGCTATTTACATTTAGTGCAGTGCGTCCTGCTCACAGTGTTCAGCTAGATCCATTCCTGTTATCTTCTAGACTATTTACATTTAGTGCAGTGCGTCCTGCTCACAGTGTTCAGCTAGATCCGTTCCTGCTATTTACATTTAGTGCAGTGCGTCCTGCTCACAGTGTTCAGCTAGATCTGTTCCTGCCATTTACATTTAGTGCAGTGCGTCCTGCTCACAGTGTTCAGCTAGATCCGTTCCTGCTATTTACATTTAGTGCAGTGCGTCCTGCTCACAGTGTTCAGCTAGATCCGTTCCTGTTATTTACATTTAGTGCAGTGCGTCCTGCTCACAGTGTTCAGCTAGATCCGTTCCTGCTATTTACATTTAGTGCAGTGCGTCCTGCTCACAGTGTTCAGCTAGATCCGTTCCTGTTATCTTCTAGACTATTTACATTTAGTGCAGTGCGTCCTGCTCACAGTGTTCAGCTAGATCCGTTCCTGCTATTTACATTTAGTGCAGTGCGTCCTGCTCACAGTGTTCAGCTAGATCCGTTCCTGCCATTTACATTTAGTGCAGTGCGTCCTGCTCACAGTGTTCAGCTAGATCCGTTCCTGCTATTTACATTTAGTGCAGTGCGTCCTGCTCACAGTGTTCAGCTAGATCCGTTCCTGTTATTTACATTTAGTGCAGTGCGTCCTGCTCACAGTGTTCAGCTAGATCCGTTCCTGCTATTTACATTTAGTGCAGTGCGTCCTGCTCACAGTGTTCAGCTAGATCCGTTCCTGTTATCTTCTAGACTATTTACATTTAGTGCAGTGCGTCCTGCTCACAGTGTTCAGCTAGATCCGTTCCTGCTATTTACATTTAGTGCAGTGCGTCCTGCTCACAGTGTTCAGCTAGATCCGTTCCTGCCATTTACATTTAGTGCAGTGCGTCCTGCTCACAGTGTTCAGCTAGATCCGTTCCTGCTATTTACATTTAGTGCAGTGCGTCCTGCTCACAGTGTTCAGCTAGATCCGTTCCTGTTATCTTCCTACTGACAGGCAGGCTTGTCTGGTTACAGTATATAAAGCTACCTGAAGAAAATTACAGGTGTTCTATTTGATCCTATTAGTACCACGGTCAGGCAGCTAGACTATTTACATTTAGTACAGTGCGTCCTGCTCACAGTGTTCAGCTAGATCCGTTCCTGTTATCTTCCTACTGACAGGCAGGCTTGTCTGGTTACAGTATATAAAGCTACCTGAAGAAAATTACAGGTGTTCTTTTTGATCCTATTAGTACCACGGTCAGGCAGCTAGACTATTTACATTTAGTACAGTGCATCCTGCTCACAGTGTTCAGTTAGATCCGTTCCTGTTATCTTCCTACTGACAGGCAGGCTTGTCTGGTTACAGTATATAAAGCTACCTGAAGAAAATTACAGGTGTTCTATCCCAGCTTAGTGCAGCTACAGGCCATTAGTATGTCTGGAAGGCCAAGAAGGAGAGGCAGACAGTCACAAGCCAATAAGAGAGGGCAAGCAGGCTCTGTGTCTAGTGCTGGTCATGGAGACGGTGCATCCTCATCAGCATGTGGCCATGGGACACGCTTGGCCTTTTTTTCGTCAGCTGGCCGTGTTGAGCCGCAACATGCGGAAGACTTGGACGAGTGGATGACCAAGCTGTCCTCATCCTCCTCATCCTCTCTCACCCATGCCCAGGGTGCTTTGTCTGGCAAAGCAGCGGCCTCTTCCCTCAGCTCAATGTCATCAGTGACTCCTTCCCTAGCTCCACCATGTCCTCATGAGGATTCCCTCGAACTGTTTGACCACAGTGTTGGGTACATGCTCCAGGAGGATGCCCAGCGTTTGGAAGGCTCTGATGATGATACTGAGCTCGATGAAGGCAGTAACATGAGCACGGACAGAGGGGGTGCCCAAGAAGGACAGCAATCTGGCAGTCATGCTCCCCCTGCTGCAGCATACTGCCAGGTTTGCTCCAGTGATGAGGAGGGAGGGGATGATGAGGTCACTGACTCAACGTGGGTGCCTGATAGGAGAGAGGAGGAGGAGGAGGAGGAGGAGGCGGCACATCACCAACGAGGCAGGATGCCCTCCAGGGGCCAGCCTAAGGGCAGCACATTGACTGCATCACACCCCAAAGCTCCACATGTGCAGGGCGCTGCAGTCTCTGCGCGTTATTCAAAAAGTTCTTTGGTGTGGGCCTTTTTTGAGACGAGTGCATCAGATCGCACCGCTGCTATTTGCAACATATGTCTCAAGCGTATCTCGCGTGGCCAAAACATCTCCCGCTTGGGTACCACATGCTTGACCAGACATATGTTGACCTGCCATGCAGTTCGTTGGCAAGCGTATCTAAAAGACCCACACCAAAGAACAAAGAGGATCTCTCCTTGCTCCTCATCAGCTGAGATTTCCAACCCCACTAGACCTTCAGTCCTCTCTGAGACCTGCAGTGAGAGGAATGAAGGTGTAGAATTAGGTGTGTCACAGCCAAGTACTTGTGGGCAATCTGCTTTTGGTACACCGACGTCAGATTGTACCAGGCAAATTTCCCTGCCCCAGCTGCTGCACCGCCGAAAGAAGTTTGCTCCCAACCATCCACATGCCCAGCGGTTGAATGCTAGCTTGGCAAAATTGCTAGCACTTCAACTGCTGCCTTTTCAGTTGGTAGACTCTGCCCCCTTCCGTGAGTTTGTGGAATGTGCGGTTCCTCAGTGGCAGGTACCCAAACGCCACTTTTTCTCACGGAAGGCGATTCCGGCTCTCTACCAGCATGTGGAAGGCAATGTCCATGCCTCGCTGGACAGGGCGGTCAGTGGTAGGGTGCATATTACCGCTGACTCATGGTCCAGCAGGCATGGACAGGGACATTACCTAAGTTTCACGGCGCATTGGGTGACTCTGCTGGCAGCTGAGAAGGATGCAGGACAAGGTGCAGTAGTGTTGGAGGTTGTTCCGCCACCACGCCTCCAAAATGCTGATTGTGACACACCTCTCTCCTCCACCCCCTCCTCTTCTTCTTCCTCCATGGCCTCTTCCTCGGAACCAGCGGTGCTCCGTAGGCGTTCAAGGGGCTACGCAAGTACGCAGGCCAAAAGATGCCATGCGGTGCTTGAGCTGGTGTGCTTGGGGGACAGGAGCCACACTGGGGCAGAGGTTCTGTCAGCTCTGCAGGGGCAGGTTCAGAGGTGGTTGACGCCACGCCAACTTAAGGCAGGAATGGTGGTTTGCGACAATGGCACCAACCTCCTCTCTGCCCTGCGACAGGGACAACTGACCCATGTGCCCTGTTTGGCTCACGTCCTTAACTTGGTGGTGCAGCGGTTCTTGGGCAGGTACCCGGGCTTACAGGATGTCCTGAGGCAGGCCAGGAAAGTCTGTGTGCATTTCCGCCGGTCATATAATGCCAGTGCTCGGCTGACGGACCTCCAAAAGGAGTTTAACCTGCCCAAGAACTGCCTAATCTGTGACATGCCCACCAGGTGGAACTCAACGTTGGCCATGCTGCAGCGGCTGCACACGCAGCAGAGGGCCATCAATGAGTACCTGTGCGACTATGGCACCAGGACAGGGTCAGGGGAGCTTGGTTTTTTTTCCCCACGCCAGTGGGCCATGATCAGGGATGCATGCACTGTCCTGTCACCATTCGAGGAGGCCACGAGGATGGTGAGCACTGACAGTGCATGCATCAGTGACACTGTCCCCCTTGTCCACCTGTTGGAGCACACGCTGCGTGGAATAATGGACAGGGCACTTGAGGCAGAACAGAGGCAGGAAGAGGAGGAATTCCTTAGCTCTCAAGGCCCCCTTTATCCAGACAGTGTTCCTGCGTGCCCGCCGATCACACAGGAAGAGGACGAGGAGGAGGAGGAGGAGGAAGATTGTGTCAGTATGGAGGTGGAGCCTGGCACTCAGCATCAGCAGCAGTCTTTAAGGGATCAGTCCAAAGGAACACATGGACTTGTACGTGGCTGGGAGGAGGTGGCTGCGGACGTTGTTGTCCTTAGTGACCCAGAGGACTCCGGACCGAATGCCTCAGCAAACCTACGCTGCATGGCCTCCCTGATCCTGCAAAGCCTGCGTAAGGATCCTCGTATTCGTGGTATCAAGGAGAAGGACCAATACTGGCTGGCAACCCTCCTTGATCCACGTTACAAGGCTTATCTTGCCATCGCAGAGGGAGCAGAGGATGAAACATCTTCGGGAGGCCTTGCAGAAAGGTCTGTGCAACGCGTTCCCAGAGACTGGGAGGTTACAAACTTCTGTTTCTGGACAACGTGTTGCTGAGGCTTCGGTCAGTCAAAGAAGGAGCAGTGGAGAAGGTGGCCGTCTGACCGATGCGTTCAGACAATTTTTTGGTCCGCAGCCCCAAGGTATGATCGGTTCCAGCAACCATCGCCAGCGTCTGTTTTACATGGTGCAGGAATACCTAGGGGCAAGATCAGACTTGGACACCTTTCCCACCGAAAATCCTCTGGGTTACTGGGTCTTGAGGATGGATCACTGGCCAGAGCTTGCACAGTATGCAATTGAGCTACTGGCCTGTCCTGCATCCAGCGTTCTTTCGGAACGCACATTCAGTGCTGCTGGAGGCGTGGTAACCGATCACAGGGTGCGTCTGTCCACCGACTCGGTCGATCGGCTGACCTTCATAAAAATGAATCAGTCTTGGATCACCACCAGCTACCAAGCACCTGATGCTGATGTAACCGAATAATTTTTTTTGAAATCTCAGATCCCTTCAAAGACTGCCTATGCTGATGCTGAGTGACTATCCCTGAGTAATTATCCTCTTCCTCCTCAATCATCACGCTGATAGCTTGTAAGAACATTTTTGGTTCTGGGCGCCACCACCAGTGCCTAAGGCACAATTTTTCAGCCCCTGTTTAACAGGGGCGTGTAATTACAATTTTTGATGTAATACTTTGCAGCAGGGCTCGTTCCTGCATTCCAACTAGAGTGTCTGTGAGGGGTTGCAGTGTTGTGGCACCAGCACCAGTGCCTAAGGCCCAATTTTTCTGCCCCTTTCTAACAGGGGCGTGTAATTACAATTTTTGATGCAATACTTTGCAGCAGGGCTCGTTCCTGCATTCCAACTAGAGTGTCTGTGAGGGGTTGCAGTGTTGTGGCACCAGCACCAGTGCCTAAGGCCCAATTTTTCTGCCCCTGTCTAACAGGGGCGTGTAATTACAATTTTTGATGCAATACTTTGCAGCAGGGCTCGTTCCTGCGTTCCAACTAGAGTGTCTGTGAGGGGTTGCAGTGTTGTGGCACCAGCACCAGTGCCTAAGGCCCAATTTTTCTGTCCCTGTCTAACAGGGGCGTGTAATTACAATTTTTGAAGCAATACTTTGCAGCAGGGCTCGTTCCTGCGTTCCAACTAGAGTGTCTGTGAGGGGTTGCAGTGTTGTGGCACCAGCACCAGTGCCTAAGGCCTAATTTTTCAGCTCCTGTTCAACAGGGGCATGTAATTACAATTCTTGATCTAATATTTCACAGCAGGGCCCTGTGAGGGCTTACAGTGTTGTGGCCACAGCAACACCTAAGGCCCAAATTTCTGCTGAGTATATAGGGCAGGACCCTACTTTCAAACATCTAACTTACAAACGACTCCTACTTGCAAACGGAAGGAGACAACAGGAAGTGAGATGAAATCTACCCCTAGGAAGGGAAATTCTCTCCTGTAAGAGTTAATATGGGAAAACAATTTCTCCTTTCCACTGATGCTTTCCAATCCTTGTTCCACAAAAAAAAACAAATTTTCAAAAAACATTTTTCATTGGGACAAAAAAGTGAGGTGAAATCTTCTGAAGAGGAGGAAAGACAGCAAAACAAATGTCACAGGGGTGATAACCCTTCCCTATGTTTTCCAAAAAGCTTAAAAAAGATTTTTTGGCTGGAGCTAAACACGTTAAAAATGTACCCGTTCAAAATTACAAACAGATTCTACTTAACAACAAACCTACAGTCCCTGTCTTGTTTGCACCGCCTGTATACTGCTGTTCAGAGTATATAGGGCCTGGTGGCCCCACACCTTTCCTTTTTTTAATTTGGGTGCGGGGTTCCCCTTAATATCCATACAAGACCCAAAGGGCCTGGTAATGGACTGGGGGGTACCCATGCCGTTTGTCTCACTGATTTTCATCCATATTGCCATGACCCGACATGACATTAAACCCGCAAGCAGTTTTAAATGAGATTTTTTCCTTTAAAAATGACATTTGGTGCAGGGACTGTTCTAAACATGGGAAACACGCGTCACTTTACAGGCATACTATAGACACCCCCCAGGTACGATATTTAAAGGAATATTTCACTTTTTTTTTTTACTTTAAGCATCATTAAAATCACTGCTCCCGAAAAAACGGCCGTTTTTAAAAGTTTTTTTTGCATTGATACATGTCCCCTGGGGTAGGACCCGGGTCCCCAAACCCTTTTTAGGACAATACCATGCAAATTAGCCTTTAAAATGAGCACTTTTGATTTCGAACGTTCGAGTCCCATAGACGTCAATGGGGTTCTAACGTTCGTGCGAACTTTCGGTAAGTTTGCGGGTTCTGGTGCGAACCGAACCGGGGGGTGTTCGGCTCATCCCTAATCATGAATAGGGATGAGCCGAACACCCCCCTGTTCGGTTCGCACCAGAACTTGCAAACAGGCAAAAAATTTGTTCGAACACGCGAACACCGTTCGTCTATGGGACATGAACATGAATATGAATGAATCAAAAGAGCTAATTTTAAAGGCTTATATGCAAGTTATTGTCATAAAAAGTGTTTGGGGACCTGGGTCCTGCCCCAGGGGACATGGATCAATGCAAAAAAAGTTTTAAAAATGGCCGTTTTTTGGGAGCAGTGATTTTATTAATGCTTAAAGTGAAACAATAAAAGTGTAATATCCCTTTAAATTTCGTACCTGGGGGGTGTCTATAGTATGCCTGTAAAGGGGCGCATGTTTCCCGTGTTTAGAACAGTCTGACAGCAAAATGACATTTCAAAGGAAAAAAAGTAATTTAAAACTACTTGCGGCTATTAATGAATTGCCGGTCCGACAATACACATAAAAATTCATTGATAAAAACAGCATGGGAATTCCCCACAGGGGAACCCCAAACCAAAATTTAAAAAAAAAATGACGTGGGGGGTCCCCCTAAATTCAATACCAGGCCCTTCAGGTCTGGTGTGGATATTAAGGGGAACCCCGGCTAAAATAAAAAAAAAAATGGTGTGGGGTCCCCCTCAAAATCTATACCAGAACCTTCAGGTCTGGTATTGATTTTAAGGGGAACCCCGCGTCAAATTTTTTTTTAAAATGGCGTGGGGTCCCCCTAAAAATCCATATCAGACCCTTACCCGAGCACGCAACCTGGCAGGCTGCAGGAAAAGAGGGGGGGACGAGACAGCGCCCCCCCTCCTGAACTGTACCAGGCCACATGCCCTCAACATTGGGAGGGTGCTTTGGGGTATCCCCCTAAAACACCTTGTTCCCATGTTGATGAGGACAAGGGCCTCATCCCCACAACCCTGGCCGGTGGTTGTGGGGGTCTGCGGGTGGGGGGCTTATCGGAATCTGGAAGCCCCCTTTAACAAGGGGACCCCCAGATCCCGGCCCTCCCTCCTATGTGAAATGGTACCATTTTACTAAAAAAGTGCCAAAGATGTTAAAAATGACAAGAGACAGTTTTTGACAATTCCTTTATTTAAATGCTTCTTCTTCCTTCTATCTTCTATCTTCCTTCGGTTTCTTCCTCCATCTTCTTCTTCTGGTTCTTCTGGTTCTTCCTCCGGTGTTCTCGTCTGACATCTTCCTCCGCGGTGTCGGCGTCTTCTTCCCTTCTTCTCCTTGGGCCACTCCGCATCCATGATGGCATGGAGGGAGGCTCCCGCTGTGTGACGCTTCTCTCTTCATCTTCTTCTCTTCATCTTCTTCTTTTCATCTTCTTGTCTTCATCTTCTTTTCGGGCCGCTCCGCATCCATGATGGCATGGAGGGAGGCTCCCGCTGTGTGACGCTTCTCCTCTTCTGACGGTTCTTAACTAACGGGGGGGCAGGGCCACCCGGTGACCCCGCCCCCCTCTGACGCACAGTGACTTGACGGAACTTCCCTGTGGCGTCACGGGGAATGTCACAGGGAAGTCCCGTCAAGTCCCTGTGCGTCAGAGGGGGGCGGGGTCACGGGGGTGGCCCTGCCACCCCATTATTTAAGAACCGTCAGAAGAGGAGAAGCTTCACACACACTCCCTCCATGCCATCATGGATGCGGAGTGGCTCGAAAAGAAGATGAAGACAAGAAGATGAAGAGAAGAAGATGAAGAGAAGAAGATGAAGAGAGAAGCGTCACACAGCGGGAGCCTCCCTCCATGCCATCATGGATGTGGAGCGGCCCGGAGAAGAAGGGAAGAAGATGCCGACGCCACGGAGGAAGATGCCGGATGAGAACACCGGAGGAAGAACCAGAAGACCCAGAAGAACTAGAAGAAGAAGATGATGGAGGAAGAAACCGAAGGAAGATAGAAGATAGAAGAAAGAAGAAGCATTTAAATAAAGGAATTGTCAAAAACTGTCTCTTGTCATTTTTAACATTTTTGAAACTTTTTTAGTGAAATGGTACCATTTCACACAGGAGGGAGGGCCGGGATCTGGGGGTCCTCTTGTTAAAGGGGGCTTCCAGATTCCGATAAGCCCCCCGCCCACAGACCCCCACAACCACCGGCCAGGGTTGTGGGGATGAGGCCTTTGTCCTCATCAACATGGGGACAAGGTGTTTTGGGGGGCTACCCCAAAGCACCCTCCCAATGTTGAGGGCATGTGGCCTGGTACGGTTCAGGAGGGGGGCGCTCTCTCGTCCCCCCTCTTTTCCTGCAGCCTGCCAGGTTGCGTGCTCAGATAACGGTCTGGTATGGATTTTTGGGGGACCCCACGACATTTTTTTTTTAAATTTTGGTGCAGGGTTCCCCTTAATATCCAATCCAGACCTGAAGGGCCTTGTATGGAATTTAGGGGGACCCCCCACATCATTTTTTTTTTTTTTAATTTTGGTTCGGGGTTCCCCTGTGGGGAATTCCCATGCTGTTTTTATCAATGAACTTTTATGTGTTTTGTCGGACCGGCAATTCATTAATAGCCGCGAGTAGTTTTAAATTACTTTTTTTCCTTTTGAAATGTCATTTTGCTGTCAGACTGTTCTAAACACGGGAAACATGCGCCCCTTTACAGGCATACTATAGACACCCCCCCCCAGGTACGAAATTTAAAGGGATATTACACTTTAATTGTTTCACTTTAAGCATTATTAAAATCACTGCTCCCGAAAAAACGGCCGTTTTTTAAAACTTTTTTTGCATTGATCCATGTCCCCTGGGGCAGTACCCAGGTCCCCAAACACTTTTTATGACAATACCATGAATATAAGCCTTTATATTCATTAGCACTTAGCACTTTTGATTTCTCCCATAGACTTTTAAAGGGTGTTCTGCGGCATTCGAATTTGCCGCGAACACCCCAAATTGTTTGCTGTTCGGCGAACTTGCGAACAGCCGATGTTCGAGTCGAACATGAGTTCGACTTGAACTCGAAGCTCATCCCTAATCATGAACAGGTGAGTCACTGTGGAGAAATAGGAGCTGGCAATTAGCCGACAGCTGAACTGCCAGCTCAGATAAGGAAGGGCTGAGCCCAGCCCTGACACATTATTTATTAAATAAGATTAAAAACTCACATTAAAAGGTGCATTACTGATGCACTACAATATAAAAACTTTTTTCCCCTTAAGTCCACTGGTCTCCAGGCACTCAAGAGATGGCAGTTTGCAAACTTCTGGTTGTACGGCTTGATGTCATCAGCCCCACCCATGATGTCAAGCCGAACCTACAGGGTCCAATCCCCTTTTGCAAAGTCTTCCCATTTGTAGAAAATGTATTGTAATGACCAACATCTGTAGAAGTCCAAGCTCAGCAAATCTTCAAGGAATCAATGCTCCAGCTTCCATTAGAATCCCAATACAAAGTAAGATTTTCTATATGCAGATAGATGAGTTTAACCTGAACCCTTTCCATTCTGCTGCTGAATGCTCAGAATCTTTGCTATATAATACAACTCTGCTGCTACCCTGTTGCTGTCTGAGGATACACTGAAAATAAATAAGTGGTATTGGAGTGCATGGACCCTATGCTGTTTTGGAGCTACATGCCTTTCTGTGATGCAGGTGCATTTTGACTTCTTGTAACTTGGAAGTCAATTCCATCTGGTAAGTATAATTTGAGTGGATGGTGAAGGTGCACAGAAGTGGTGTTCTCATTCAACTTTTCAACACGGGAGCTTTGGATGGAGCTTTACTTCTTTTAGAAGTGCCTCAATTGCATTTATATTTACTTGGTATTACAGCTTGAACTATTACATTTGGACTCTACTGATTGGACGCCACACATTTTATATGTTTTTTGCTTTTATGTGTTTGATTTATGTTTCTCATATTTGGATACTTATAGCTGAACTTTTTTTTTATATTTCTAAACTATTGTATACTACATTTTCTCAAACACAAAGACCCCTCTCAGACACCAATTACATGCATTAAATACAGTGGTCATAGAAATTCCCAGACACTCTCAGACCCTTACTGTATCTCCTTAACTGTAAAAAAGGTCGTAAAGCTAAATCACATGTGGTTGATATGTTATGCTAATTCATAAATAAAAGCTGCGAAAGAAAAATTATTTAGCAAAAGTTATAGTAAATAAACCGATGAAAATGAAACAATATTTGAAAAAAATGTAAGGAGTCTGTAATCAATACTTATCTGCCACACCTAGTGCATGTAGCCATGTCAACTAACTATGGACAAGTGGAATATGTGAAAATTACTTCATCAAAATAGTGATGGCAATGATGTTACATCAACATAAAGAATAAAGATACAGACATGTTACATTACAGATGATGCCATAGCCATGTTTTTATAACAGTAAGTAAAGCACAGCCTTGTGCTTTACAAATGTGTTTTCTTTGTTTGATCTGAGACTCTGAAGCACAAAAAACCCAGATTAACATTTTGATATATGAATAAAGCATGATGAGGAATACAATACATTTTGAAAGAGAACATATAGCTTATTCTGAAAATGTGCACCAGACAAAACAGCTAAATAATTTTATAAATCAAATGGAACAGTCTAAAAAATAATTGCATTACATACCAAAGTTGGGCAAACTTTCTTGGCAAAGAGTAACAGTGGTCACAAGTAGAAGCTCACATACAGGTATAGACAGACAGGTGACAAAAAAGCTGCTAAAAGAGAAAATGCCATGGTATGTACTCCACATATCACAACAAGCACAACATTACAGAGTACATGACATACTGTACATCAGGTGATACAAAGTAATAGACTATAGGAGTCCAGAGCATGCAGTGAACAGATAAAGTGCTCTAGTGAAAATGTGACATACAGCAGAAGTAGATTCAAAGATTAAAGCATTTCAGATCATTGAATGTACATGACAGCAAGCAGTGTAAAACAATAACCTCAGAGAATGTCAAGTACAGTACAGAGTAGAAAGTGAAGCAGTCCAGGGAATGTGACATATGGCATTGTGTACAGACTAACAAAGTAAAACCACCCAGAGCATGTAATATACAGGACAGCATCCCAAGTAAAACAGTCAGAGTATGTGACGTACAATACATGGTATTTTAGTTCAGGTTTATTGTATGAAGGAGCACAAGTTGAATTTATAACATGTGTAACTAAAGATTTTTTTTTTTTTTTTCGTTTTGAATAGAGTGCAGAGGGATTAGAACACCTGTCTGTTTTTATTGTTGTCTGTGCCCCCATTAAGGAGAGTCATTATCTCTATTTGTTCTGTTTACCATTATCATTGAATGTTAAAGTAAAAGAAAATCCCAAATTTTGGGCTGTCCCCAGAAAAGTAATAGAGTGGAAATGTTCCAACGGGGATAGCAGTTCTAGTGACTTGGGGGTCCCCAAGGAATTTCCTTAATTTGAAGGCATTTCCTCTCACTTCCTGTTTTGATATGGGACAAGAAGTGAAGAGAAATCTCTGCAATGGGACACAGATGGTGAAAAAAAATCTGACAGGGGTTATAACCATCCCTTACTCTATCCAAAAAAAAAACATTTTTTCCTATAGTTCTACTTTAAGTTGTCTGATTGTTAGCTTTGGATAGGTTGTCTGCCTTCTTGGAATGTGCTGCTACTTTGGAACCTACTGTTTGTTGTTGGGGTTTGGCCTTGGCATCATTATATTTATTTTAATCTGTCTGAATTAATCATTTAATTCTGTCTGGTCTCAATGTATGCAGTATTCTTGCAACAGTCTTTACATCTAAAATATATCTGGGCTTGTTGGATGCTTGCTTGTGTTCAGTGGTTTCTTTGGCTGGCGTACTTCTCCTCTGTGTCCTATAATTATATAGGATCCAGTCTGAGGTTATGCATAATTTGACAATTCCAGATTTCCCAAAGAGTAACTTGAACACAGTGAAGTTTGTACTAATGTGCCTGCTGTATAGGTATTTATTCAGAGTCTTTTATTGCAGGGACCTTTCTTTGGATTTATTCGGGAAGTGACAGAGTTGCTCTATAGATTCAAATGTGAAAAAGATGCGCTACATTAAACATTTCCCTATATAAGAAATGCTGTAAACCAGTGACATACAAACGTCAAGGACACACCCGGATCAAGAGTGCACCCCAAACACCCTAAGCTCCTTCTGGTGATGGGTACATAAATGAATAGTGAAATTGACCAAATGACAACAGTTGAAATAAATCATATGCAAGACAATTATTAAATAAATAAATAAGTAATGTCCATATGGAAATTAAATATAGTGAGCAGCGTCTTCCTTAAATGTAATAGAAAGCTGAAAAATATGTGAATATGTGATCCACAGCGGGTATCAGGGTCCAGATAATCAGCCTTATTCTTTGATGTCCACAAATGAGAGACAACTTGATGTAAAACTCTGTATATGCTAACCCTTACCTTAAGCAGTCAGCAAGGGTTTCGCCAGATAGCAATGAATGCTTATCAGCTAGATGTCCCCAATCTTTCCTCCTGTGTTCACCTTTAGCATTCATTGCTACCTGGCGAAACCCTTGCTGAAAGCTCTAGGCAACCAAAGGATTCGAGATACCAGAGGATTCAAATGTCCCCGCAGAGGGCTTAATCTGCCTGCTCTTATGACCCCGCTCTTTAGGGGCTCCACCGGTTCCAGTAAGGGTTAGCATATACAGAGTTTTACATCAAGTTGTCTCTCATTTGTGGACATCAAAGAATAAGGCTGATTATCTGGACCTTGATACCTGCTGTGGATCACATACTCACATATTATTCACCTTTCTATCACATTTAAGGAAGACGCTGCTCACTATATTTAATTTCCATATGGACATTACTTATTTATTTATTAATTGTCTTGCATATGATTTATTTCAACTGTTGACATTTGGTCAATTTCACTATTCATTTATGTACCCATCACCAGAAGGAGCTTAGGGTGTTTGGGGTGCACTCTTGATCCGAGTGTGTCCTTGACGTTTGTATGTCACTGGTTTATAGGGATGAGCTTTGAGTTCGAGTCAAACTCATGTTCGACTCGAACATCGGCTGTTCGCAAGTTCGCCGAACAGCGAACAATTTGGGGTGTTCGCGGCAAATTCGAATGCCGCGGAACACCCTTTAAAAGTCTATGGGAGAAATCAAAAGTGCTAATTTTAAAGGCTTATATTCATGGTATTGTCATAAAAAATGTTTGGGGACCTGGGTCCTGCCCCAGGGGACATGGATCAATGCAAAAAAAGTTTTAAAAACTGAAGTTTTTTCGGGAGCAGTGACTTTAATAATGCTTAAAGTGAAACAATAAATGTGTAATATCCCTTTAAATTTTGTACCTAGGGGGTATCTATAGTATGCTTGTAAAGGGGTGCATGTTTCCCGTGTTTAGAACAGTCTGACAGCAAAATGACATTTCAAATGAAAAAAAGTCATTTAAACTACTTGCGGCTATTAATGAATTGCCGGTCCGACAATACACATAAAAGTTCATTGATAAAAACGGCATGGGAATTCCCCACAGGGGAACCCCGAACCAATATTTAAAAAAAAAAAATGACGTGGGGTGGTCCCCCTAAATTCCATACCAGGCCCTTCAGGTCTGGTATGGATTTCAAGGGGAACCCCGCGCCAAAATTTAATAAAAAAACGGCGCGGGGTCCCCCCAAAAATCTATGCCAGACCCTTATCTGAGCACGCAACCTTGCAGGCCGCAGGAAAAGAGGGGGGGACGAGAGAGCGCCCCCCCTCCTGAACCGTACCAGGCCACATGCCCTCAACATTGGGAGGGTGCTTTGGGGTAGCCCCCAAAACACCTTGTCCCCCTTTAACAAAGGGACCCCCAGATCCTGGCCCTCCCCCCGTGTGAAATGATAAGGGGGTACAAAAGCACCCCAACCATTTCACTAAAAAACTGATAAAGATGTTAAAAATGACAAGAGACAGTTTTTTCCTTTATTTAAATGCTTCTTCTTTCTTCTATCTTCTATCTTCCTTTGGTTTCTTCCTCTATCCTCTTCTGCTTCTGGTTCATCTGGTTCTTCCTCCGGTGTTCTCGTCCGGCATCTCCTCCGCAGCATTGGCGTCTTCTTCCCTTCTTCTCCTCGGGCCGCTCCGCATCCATGATGGCATGGAGGGAGGCTCCCACTCTTCTCTTCATCTTCTGCTCCTCATCTTCTTGTCTACATCTTCTTCTCTTCATCGTCTTGTCTTCATCTTCTTTTCTGGCCGCTCCGCATCCATGATGGCATGGAGGGAGGCTCCCGCTGTGTGATGCTTCTCCTCTTCTGACGGTTCTTAAATAATGGGGGGCGGGGCCACCTGGTGACCCCACCCCCCTCTGACGAACAGTGACTTGACGGGACTTCCCTGTGGCGTTCACCGTGACGCCACACGTCAAGTCACCATGTGTCAGAGGGGGGCGGGGTCACCAGGTGGCGCTTGTGGCCCAAAGCAACCTCCCAATGTTGAGGGCATGTGGCCTGGTACAGTTCAGGAGGGGGGCGCTCTCTCGCCCCCCCTCTTTTCCTACGGCCTGCCAGGTTGCATGCTCGGATAAGGGTCTGGTATGGATTTTTAGGGGACCCCACGCCATTTTTTAAAAAAATTTGGGTTTGGGGTTCCCCTGTGGGGAATTCCCATGCCGTTTTTATCAATGAACTTCTATGTGTATTGTCAGACCGTAATGCAATGCATTAATAGCCGCAAGTAGTTTTAACCACTTGCCAACCGCCTCACGCTGATATACGTCAGCAGAATGGCACGGGCAGGCAAAATCACGTACCTGGCACCCCCCCGGTGCCAGAGGCAGTCGGCTTTAGTTCGCGGGCGATGAGAGGTGAGGGGGAGGCCGTCCATTTGTGGCCACCCCCTCCCAATCGCTCCCGGTGAATGAAAATCCTTCCTCTCCCCCTGTAATGTAAACAGAGGAAGAGGAAGTGATGTCATCCCTCCTCGAGCCGGTCTTTTCGTTCCGGCGCCGAGGAGAAAAGACATCAAGTAAGTGCATTAACACTACACTTTCAGTAGAACACACTTTTCACCCCCCTTCACCCCCCCGATCACCCCCCTGTACCCCCTGTCACACTGACACCAAAAGCAGGTTTTTTTTTTGCATTGGTGTCAGTTTGTGACAGTTATAAGTGTTAGGGCAGTTAGGTTACCCCCCTTTAAGCCTGGGGTACCCTCCTTTAGGTCTAGGGTACCCCCTTAACCCCCCCTTGATCACCCCCCGTCACCAGTGTCACTAAGCGATCGTTTTTGTGATCGCTGTATTAGTAACACAGGTGACGCTAGTTAGGGAGGTAAGTATATTGCCCCGTACACACGGTCAGATTTTCCGATGGAAAATGTCCGATCGGAGCGTGTTGTTGGAAATTCCGACCGTGTGTGGGCTCCATCGGACATTTTCCATCAGATTTTCCGACACACAAAGTTGGAGAGCAGGAGATAAAATTTTCCGACAACAAAATCCGTTGTCGGAAATTCCGATCGTGTGTACACAAATCCGACGGACAAAGTGCCACGCATGCTCAGAATAAATAAAGAGATGAAAGCTATTGGCCACTGCCCCGTTTATAGTCCTGACGTACGTGTTTTATGTCACCGCGTTTAGAACGATTTTCTGACAACTTTGTGCGACCGTGTGTAGACAAAACAAGTTTGAGCCAACATCCGTCGGAAAAAATCCTAGGATTTTGTTGTCGGAATGTCCGAACAAAGTTCGACCGTGTGTACGCCCTATATAGGTTCACTGTCAGTGTTTTATAGCGACAGGGACCCCCATATACTACCTACTAAAGGTTTTAACCCCCTGATTGCCCCCTAGTCAACCCTTTCACCAGCGATCATCGTATAAGTGTTACGGGTGACGCTGGTTAATTAGTTTGTTTTTTATAGTTTATCATAGTTTTAGGGCACCCGCCGTTTATTACCTTATAAAGGTTTAACCCCCTAATTGCGGTGATATAAGTTACGTTTTTAGGATCAGATAAGGTCTGCGTCGCCCCAGGCAGCGTCAGGTTAGAGCCAGTACCGCTAAAACCCATGCACGCAGCATACACCTCCCTTAGTGCTATAGTATCTGAACGGATTGATATCTGATCCGATCAGATCTATACTAGCATCCCCAGCAGTTTAGGGTTCCCAAAAACGTAGTGTTAGCGGGATCAGCTAGCACCTGCGTTTTGCCCCTCGGCCCAGCCCAGCCCACCCAAGTGCAGTATCGATCGATAACTGTCACTTACAAAACACTAAGCACACATAACTGCAGCGTTCGCAGAGTCAGGCCTGATCCCGGCGATCGCTAACAGTTTTTTGGTAGCGTTTTGAATCAGTCACTAACAGTCAGGGGCTTTTTTGCCTGTGAGTCTCACTAGTATACCCCTAAATTTAGAGCCCAAAATGGCAAATCGAAGGTACACTAGTGAAGAGGCCTACACGTTTCTGAGCATGACAGATAGTGAAGAGGAAGTCACTCATCTGTCAGATTCAGGCTCAGAATACTATCCTGTAGAGGACAGCGGCTCCATGACAGATAGCTCTGACGACGGAGTTGTGGTCCCTGTTAAGGTCAGGCGTATCAGACGCCAAACTTCTTCTTCTGTCCTTGAAGTGCAAGAACCGCAGGGCTCTCGTATGGAGCAGAGAAGTACTAGTGCCGCCATTCCTTCTGGTGAACTGGCAAGCACCAGCGGCCTAGTACACCCTGGTCGTACATCCAGCACTGCAGTAACACTTGGTGACGTGGCGAGTCCCATAAGTGCAGTCCAAGCTGGCGAGGTGGCAAGCACAAGTAGTGTCCCGCTGCCACCAAGAAGATGAACACAGGCCCGTCGTGCCCATAGTGCCCTTCCTGCTGCATTCACTAATCCAAATTGGGTACTCACCACTTCTGCAGCACCCGTACTTCCCCCATTCACTGGCCAACCCGGAATTCAGGTGGAAACAGTTGATTTTACGCCACTGGATTTTTATTTGCTGTTTTTCACCGAAGATCTCTTTAGATCTATTGTGGACCAAAGCAATTTGTACGCTGGTCAACACATCGCCACTATTCCCCAGTCCTCCCTTGCCAGAGATTGGAAACCAATTACGGTTTCCGAATTTAAGCTCTTTCTGGGCCTTTCCCTCAACATGGGCATAAATAAAAAGAGTGAGTTGCGCTTATATTGGTCCACTGACCCAATTTACCATATGCCCGTGTTCTCTGCCTCCATGGCCAGGGCACAATACGAGCAGATTTTGCGGTTCATGCACTTCAATGACAATGAACTCTGTCATCCTCGTGGAGAGCCTGAATACGATCGGCTCTACAAAATTCGGCCCCTCGTAAACAACTTCAACAAACGTTTTGCAGACTTGTTTACTCCCCATCAAGTTGTCTGCGTTGATGAGTCCCTGATTAAATTTTCTGGCCGCTTGTCATTCAAACAGTACCTTCCCAGCAAGCGTGCCAGATACGGGGTCAAGATGTATAAGCTCTGTGACAGGGCCACAGGCTATACATGTAGTTTTATGGTTTACGAGGGCAAAGATAGTCACGTAGAGCCGACAAACTGCCCTGACTACATAGGAAGCGCTGGCAAGATAGTGTGGGACTTGGTGTCACCCTTATTCGGAAAGGGGTACCACTTGTACGTGGACAATTATTACACTAGCGTGCCACTTTTTAGCCACCTTTTTGATCATCAGATTGGAGCATGTGGCACTGTGCGACCTTATCGCCGGGGCTTTCCCCAGTGGCTTGTAGTTTCCCGTGTTAGGCTGGGGGAGAGAGCCTGCTTGCAGTGTAATAACTTGCTCGCTATGAAGTGGAGGGACAATAAGAATGTTTTCGTTATTACCTCCCTTCATGCAGACACGACGGTCCAAATTACTACGGCGACTGGTGTTGTGGAGAAACCCCTCTGTGTCCACGAATATAACCAAAATATGGGAGGGGTGGACCTCAACGACCAGTTGTTGGTGCCGTACCTAGTTGCCCATAAGGCCAGACGCTGGTACAAAAAAGTGTGTTTATTTATTTCAATTGGCTTTGCTGAATGCTTATGTGCTATACAGAGCTTCAGGACGGACTGGATTCTTCCTTAAATTCCAGGAAGAGATCATCAGAGCCCTTCTGTATCCAGACGGTGCTACACCTCACCATCCCCAACCAAATGCAGTAAGCCGGCTGCATGAGTGGCATTTTCAATATGTCCTCCCGAGTACCCCTACCCAACGAGCCCCCCAAAAAAGATGTTGTGTCTGCAGCAAGCGCGGATTTAGGCGTGACACCCGGTATTATTGTCCTTTCTGTCTTGACAATTCTGGTCTTTGCATTGGTGAATGTTTTGAACGCTACCATACACTAGTTGAGTTTTAGCGTAGGGTACAGCACTGCACAGACTAGGACACACTTTCACAGGGTCTCCCAAGATGCCATCGCATTTTGAGAGACCCAAACCTGGTACCAGTAAAAAAAGTTAAAGTTACAAAAAAAAGCGTAAAAAAAAAAAACAAAAAACAAAAAAAAAGTAAAAAAAAAGAAAAAAACACAAAAAAATATATAAAATAAAAAAAAACAAAAATAGTTGTTGTTTTATTGTTCTCTCTCTATTCTCTCTCTATTGTTCTGCATTCTATACTGCAGTGTTTTATTGTTATGTTTTTATCATGTTTGCTTTATAGGTATGCAATTTTTTTATACTTTGTTTTTTTATTGTTAACCACTTTTTTGTTTTCAGGTACGCCATTCAGCTGCAGAGCGGATTTATTTATCTTGACAGCAACAGCGTTTGCTCCCACGATACATAAAGCCATGACTCCAGCGCTGTCGGAGGTGATTTCACCACCACAGTTACATACTTCAGCATATATGCCGAAGTGTGGGGGCAGCAGTGGGTGGAGGAGCGATTTGCTCCTGCTTTTTGCTGGAGGATGCCCCCATGCTTCGGCATATATATATTTTAGGTAGGCACAGGTTGCGTAAATGTTTTATTTTTTACTATGTTTTTTTTTTTGTATTTGCTTTGCAGGTATTGTAAGTATTACTGTTATACTGTAATGTTACTTTGTTTTTTTGTTAACCATCATTTGCTTAGCAGGTACGCCATTCAGTTGCAGCACGGATTTATTTATCTTGACAGCAGCAGCGTTTGCTCCCACGATACATAAAGCCGTGACTCCAGCACTGTCGGAGGTGATTTCACCACCACAGTTACATACTTCAGCATATATGCTGAAGCGTGGGGGCAGAAGAGGGTGGAGGAGCGATTTGCTCCTAACTTTTGCGGGAGGATGCCCCCATGCTTCGGCATATCTATACGGTGCATGTATGCCCATCATTAGAAGTGGGTGGATGAAGGGAGGTATTCTAATGGTGGGCATACCCACCGATCAATATCCTTTTTTCGTTCAGCCCACAGGCTGCATGAAAAAAAGTTTACAATATATGCCCAACAAGGACCAGCAACGTACTGGTATGTTGCTGGACTTTGATTGGTTATACCAGAATGATGCCTGCAGGTTTAGCTATCATCTTGGTATCATTCTTTTCAGCCAGCGGTCGGCTTTCATGTAAAAGCAATTCTAGTGGCTAATTAGCCTCTAGACTGCTTTTACAAGCAGTGGGAGGGAATGCCCCCCCCCCCACCGTCTTCCATGTTTTTCTCTGGCTCTCCTGTCCCAACAGGGAACCTGATAATGCAGCCGGTGATTCGGCCAGCTGACCATAGAGCTGATCAGAGACCAGAATGGCTCCAAACATCTCTATGGCCTAAGAAACCGGAAGCTATGAGCATTTCATGACTTAGATTTTGCCGGATGTAAACAGCGCCATTGGGAAATTGGGAAAGCATTTTATCACACCGATCTTGGTGTGGTCAGATGCTTTGAGGGCAGAGGAGAGATCTAGGGTCTAATAGACTCCAATTTTTTCAAAAAAGAGTAGTTGTCACTTCCTATTGCTATCATAGGGGATATTTACATTCCCTGAGATAACAATAAAAATGATTAAAAAAAAATAAAAATGAAAGGAACAGTTTAAAAATAAGATAAAAAAATCAAAAAAATAATAAAGAAAAAAAAAAAAAAAAAAAGCACCCCTGTCCCCCCCTGCTCTCGCGCAAAGGCGAACGCAAGCGTCGGTCTGGCATCAAATGTAAACAAAAGAAACAAAAGTGTGGCACTATATATCACATCCACAGCCGTGTGTATTACAATAAAGACATATAAAAATGGTGAATACTACCAAAAAATGTATGACCATAAAATGGATAGTGTCAAATAATTAATCAGTGTTGATCACATATAAAGTAAATACACAATAATACTTAATCATCAGATGTGCCAGTGATTAGTAGAAACCCGTGCCGGTTCCATGAGCCAGACACCAAACATAAAAAACATGAAACTTTAAAAGCCCATAAAAAATCTGTAGAAAAATAGTGAAGAAAACATCAACAGAGTTCAAAGGGGGTGATGCATGGCCAGATGGTATTCACAGAATTTTAGTCAAAAAAGCATAATAACCACTGGTTCTGGGAAATGCGTCTTGTCAGATGTCATCAACAGATGGCGGAAAGAAAAGGGGGGTTCGCACGGCTTCCTCTCCTATAGGTAATCCAGCATAAGCCAAACATGTAGTTTCATATGCCATGCAAGGAGCAAACAAAACTCACATAGCGTAATAACATTTTAAAACACTAGTTTATTAAAATAATAAAAAACAGACTCACATTTTGGAAGAACGAAACAGAGCTCAAATATCAAATAGCGGCGATCGTGAGGGGTCCACCCGACATGCTCATCAACTCTTTTATTAACCAAGCTTGAATATAAATATGATTTCTCTTATTGTCTAAATGACAAAGAATATTGTTATTTTTTTACTATACAAGATTATTATTGGTTGTCTTAATTTTTGTCATGGAGTCCGGGGATAATTACGGTTTAATTCAGAATGCAATTTTTGATATGTACGCTGTTGATGTCCCCCATTGGCAGTGTCCCTTTAATATTATGGTCCATGATTCTAATATTGATCACTAATTAACCTTATTAGAATGTCCTTGTATCACCTTTATAAGATAATGTTATTGCAAGCATTAGCCTTGTGTAATAATTTTTATCCCCTTTTCTTCTTTTTTCTTTTTCAATCTGTTTTTATTTTAACACTAATGCCTTTTTTCAGTGCACTGTTTTATTTCTAATCTCTGCTGACACTTCGCCTCAGATTGAGGCTTGGTTTCCTCCTTATGGAGTGCAGCGGTATTACTTCCTCTCTGTGTGATGGGAAGTGCATCACATATGAAAGTGAGGCTTGAGGAGCAGGCTGGCTGAACGGGAGGCTTGGCTAGCGCTCTGACCAGTTCCTGGTAGATGCACTGATTCAGGGCACAGCTTACTGTTTTTTTTGTACTTATTTTTCAATTTTAATCTCCTAACTTAGAAACATAAGATACATGGTTCTCTGCTTCATTAATTTGTTCTTAATATAACTATTCAATTATTCATCCTATGACCCTGAAAACCGGAAGGGATTCTTACTTGTTTCACTTCCTGTTTGTAGACACTCCCAGTGGGGGTCATCTTCTGTTTATAGAGTGGTGAGGTGAGGGTGGTCCATACCCCAGATGACTGCTCCTTAGCTGAAACTTGTTGGGTGGACCCCTCATGATCGCCGATATTTGAGCTCTGTTTCGGTCTTCCAAAATGTGAGTCTGTTTTTTATTATTTTAATAAACTAGTGTTTTAAAACGTTATTACGCTATGTGAGTTTTGTTTGCTCCTTGCATGGCATATGAAACTACACGTTTGGCTTATGCTGGATTACCTATGGGAGAGGAAGCCGTGCGGACCCCCCCTTTCCTTTCCACCATCTGTTGATGACATTTGACAAGACGCATTTCCCAGAACCAGTGGTTATTATGCTTTTTTGACTTGTCTGGCGTACGCCATTTCAGGTCAATTTTTTTCCGGTAAGCCTCCTCTACTCCTGGTGTTGGCCCCGGCACTGATGTACAATCTATGCACACTTGTGGTCTCCCTTCTGCCCACTTGCCAGATTTGGTGCGACTAAAATTCTGTGAATACCATCTGGCCATTCATCACCCCCTTTGAACTCTGTTGATTTTTTTCTTCACTATTTTTCTACACATTTTTTATGGACTTTTAAAGTTTCATCTTTTTTATGTTTGGTGTCTGGCTCATGGAACCAGCACGGGTTTCTACTAATCACTGGCACATCTGATGATTAAGTATTATTGTGTATTTACTTTATATGTGATCAACACTGATTAATTATTTGACACTATCCATTTTATGGTCATATATTTTTTGGTAGTATTCACCATTTTTATATGTCTTTATTGTAAAACACATGGCTGTGGATGTGATATATAGCTCCACACTTTTGTTTCTTTTGTTTTTTTTCTGCCTTGAGTCTATAGGTGTGTTGGCTGCTTTTCACTTTCTTTCTAAAACGTAGCGCTGTATTTAATTTTTAATTTTGTCAAATGTAAACAGCAATTGCACCATGCATGTGAGGTATTACCTCGAAGGTCAGATCGAGGGCAGTAATTTTTGCAGTAGACCTCCACTGTAAATGTAAAGTGGTAACCTGTAAAGGCTTTTAAAGGCTTTTAAAATGTATTCATTTTGTCGCCACTGCACGTTTGTGTGCAATTTTAAAGCATGTCATGTTTGGTATCCATGTACTCAGCCTAAGATCATCTTTTTTATTTCATCAAACATTTGGGCAATATAGTGTGTTTTAGTGCATTAAAATTTTAAAAAAGTGTGTTTTTTTTTTTCCCCAAAAAATGCTTTTGAAAAATCGCTGTGCAAATACTGTGTGAAAAAAAATGAAACACCCAGCATTTTAATCTGTAGGGCATTTGCTTTAAAAAAATATATAATGTTTGGGGGTTCAAAGTAATTTTCTTGCAAAAAAAAATAATTTTTTCATGTAAACAAATGTGTCAGAAAGGGCTTTGTCTTCAAGTGGTTAGAGTGGGTGATGTGTGACATAAGCTTCTAAATGTTGTGCATAAAATGCCAGGACAGTTCAAAACCCCCCCCAAATGACCCCATTTTGGAAAGTAGACACCCCAAGCTATTTGCTGAGAGGCATGTCGAGTCCATGGAATATTTTATATTGTGACACAAGTTGCGGGAAAAAGACAATTTTTTTTTTTTGCACAAAGTTGACACTAAATGATAATTTGCTCAAACATGCCATAGGAATATGTGAAATTAGACCCCAAAATAAATTCTGTTGCTTCTCCTGAGTATGGGGATACCACATGTGTGAGACTTTTTGGGAGCCTAGCCGCGTACGGGACCCCGAAAACCAAGCACCGCCTTCAGGCTTTCTAAGGGCGTAAATTTTTGATTTCACTCTTCACTGCCTATCACAGTTTCGGAGGCCATGGAATTCCCAGATGGCACAAACCCCCCCCCCCAAATGACCCCATTTTGGAAAATAGACACCCACAGCTATTTGCTGAGAGGTATAGTGAGTATTTTGCAGACCTCACTTTTTGTCACCTCACTTCTTGTCTGTCTTCATTTTCAAAAACAAATGAGAGCTGCAAAATACTCACCATGCCTCTCAGCAAATAGCTTGGGGTGTCTACTTTCCAAAATAGTGTCATTTAGGGGGGTTTTGTGCTATCTTGGCATTTTATGGCCTTCGAAACTGTGATAGGTAGTGAGGAGTGAAATCAAAAATTTACGCCCTTAGAAATCCACACATGTGGTATCCCTGTACTCAGGAGAAGCAGCAGAATGTATTTTGGGGTGTAATTCCTCATATGCCCATGGCATGTTTGAGCAATATATCATTTAGTGACAACTTTGTGCAAAAAAAAAAAATTGTCACTTTCCCGCAACTTGTGTCAAAATATAAAATATTCAGCGCAATTAGCAGTTAAAGCGATGCAGTGCCAAATTGTAAAAAGTGCTCTGGTTTAGGAAGGGGGTAAATCCTTCTGGGGCTGAAGTGGTTAAATGACTTTTTTTCCTTTGAAATGTCATTTTGCTGTCAGACTGTTCAAAACACGGGAAACATGTGCCACTTTACAGGCATACTATAGACACCCCCCAGGTACGAAATTTAAAGGGATATTACACTTTTATTGTTACACTTTAAGCATTATTAAAATCACTGCTCCCGAAAAAACGGCCGTTTTTTAAAACTTTTTTTGCATTGATCCATGTCCCCTGGGGAAGGACCCAGGTCCCCAAATACTTTTTATGACAATAACTTGCATATAAGCCTTTAAAATTAGAACTTTTGATTATTCATGTTCATGTCCCATAGACTTTAACGGTGTTCAGGTGTTCGAACAAATTTTTTGCCTGTTCGCATGTTCTGGTGCGAACCGAACAGGGGGGTGTTCAGCTCATCCCTACTGGTTTACAGCATTTCTTATATAGGGAAATGTTTAATGTAGCGCAACTTTTTCACATTTGTATTTATTAGCACCATTAGGTATTAGATGGTTTATTGTTGCTGCTTTTTTGCTGATTTAGTTTTTGTCTGAGCGCGGTATTTACACTTTATTTAATTTCTTTATAGATTCAGCTATTTCCATTTGATGCTAAATTTATTTAGAGTCTGCAGGGAATGTGAACCTTCTCTATAATCATTTATTAGAGCTATGTGCTTGGAACCCAAAAATGCTTCCCCAGTGGGGGCTCTTTGTATTTAAGGTTTCTGAGCTCCTATACATAAATATATCAGTAATTGTTATTAACAACTTTTTTAAAGTCTTTATTTTGTAAATCAGGCAAGAAACAAACTAATGCATTTGAGCAGAGAAACAGGTTAGACATATACACTAAATTTAGGAAGTCTTTCAAGCTGGATATTTAGGAAGTACCGGTATATAAAGCTGGATAAACATGTTACAGTATGTAAATCATTGAGTAATATAACTGCTCATTCATTACATTCTGTAGAGGTTGTGTCATACATGGACCAAAAGGTACAATAGCTAAAAAGTAAAAACAATGACATACCGGTAACTGTTTGTGTTTGATTCTTACTGAGGAGGAATTGATTTAGGCTTAAACCTGACTCTTTATTGACCTTTTATTTGACCCTCCTGGGACACTTATTAAAATCTGGTGCAACCACATTTGGCTCTATTCTGTTAGAAGTTTCTGTTTCTCCCTTGCTTGAGTTGTGAGATACCCTGCTGCTCCTCATCACTGATATGTAGAATTACAAGGTCATGTTGATTTGCTGTCCCCAGGGGTCTGCAGAAGCCACAGTCATCTGTCATAGCCTTTGGCATTCTATTAGCAGCTTACTGATCTATTTCCAAATATGCCAGCAAAGCAAACATTCACACCTTCATTTCAATGACCCTTTAACAGTAACAGACTGTTAGACTGTTTATATGCTGTACTAAGTGGACATCATGGAATGGAGAGAATGGGTTGACCTGGTTAAGCATATTTTGTTTTATTCATTTGTACAGCAAATGTTAGACTTCAGTACTGTCAATTAAGCACTGTATTTTTGGTTAAGGAATTTACAACACAGATCACATTTACAAACAAAGAAGTTATCACATTAGGGGGGTATGACTTAGGAAAAAAAATAAAAACAAAAAAAACAAAAAAAATAACAGATCTATGAATGTTTAAAGAAAGCTTACTGATACACCCATAAACGTTAAGCTTACCCCTGACAACTGAGTTACAGTGAAACAATGGTACTTAATTGTAAGTGTACTCCACATTTTAACACTAGTGCAAAAAAATTAAAATGAAAAAGTTGCTGTGGGGTATCATTATTAGTTGTACTTCAGAACAAGATCATATTTGGTACTTCAGGAAAAGATTACACATGTTCAGTCCCTGGCAGCTTCTGAAAAAAAACAGCTCTGGTTGTTATACTCACCTGACCTACAGCACTGCCTCCGACAGACTTACTGATCTAATGATGTGGCGCTGCTCCTCTTTCAGGGTGAATGATGCCTAGTGTAATTTAATGCACTTCCTGTGCATCTAAAAGCATCAAGGGAGCAACCCCTCTCCCCAACCCCACCCACAGGAATATAGTAGTGAACATTCTGTACGGTATTTAGGTTCCTTACTAACTTGCTCCACTGTGTGAATGAATTTGCCTTACATTTTTGTATTTAACCACTTAATGACCAGGCCATTTTTTGCGATATGGCACTGCATCGATTTAACTGACAATTGTGCTGTCATGCAACGCTGTACCCAAACAAAATTTATGTCCTTTTTTTCCCATAAATAGAGCTTTCTTTTGATCACCTCTGCGTTTTTATTTTTTGCTCTATAAACAAAAAAAGGCTAACAATTTAAAAAAAAACGCTATTTTTTACTTTTTGCTTTAATCGCAATAAGGGTATATTGATTGGTTTGCGCAAAAGTTATACAAAATAGGGTACATATATATGGCATTTTTTTTTTTTTTTACTAGTAATGGCGGTGATCTGCAATTTTTAGTGGGGCTGCGACATTGCGACGGACAGATCAGACACTTTTGACACTTTTTTGGGATCATTTACATTTATACAGTGATCAGAGCTAAAAATAGCCACTGATTACTGTATAAATGTCATTGGCAGAGAAGGGGTTAACACTAGGGGGTGATCAAGGGGTTAAATGTGTGTGTAGTGTTTCTAACTGGGGAGATAGGACCGCCTGGAGGAGGAGAGCGATCACTATTTATAATCACTATGAACAGCAGATCTGTCTTCTCTCTCCTGACAGAAAGGAGATCTGTCTGTTTACATTGACAGATCTCCATTCTGTCTCTCTTGGGATCGATCGTGGGTGCCCAGCAGACATCGCGGCCGCCGAGCACGTGCATTGGCTCTGTCGTCGCACGCATCACCTAGTGGTCTTAAAGCGGTGGACTACAGCTTCGGCGATTTGCCCAGGGGAGCCAACCTGCCGCCATATAAATGCGGCGGCTGGTCCTTAACTGGTTAATGTAAGATTTGTGTGTCAGGGCTCTTATATATTTGTTCAAGGTAGATTGCTTTTCAGAAAGGAGGTACAGGAGCAGCTGACAGGCATTCTGGAGGTGATAATTCTGCCTCCTGAATGTCTTGTTTTTTACTTTTCTTTTTGACAGCTGAATTGGGTTTAAAGAATGTCAATACGACACTGCAACCGCGAGCCTGGCATTTGGCTTGTGTGTTTTGTCCTATTAATTGAATGGGACACTTTAGGTGGTGGTACTGCCTGCCAAATGTGACAGGAGGGATTATTTTTGCCATGAAAAAGCAAAGCATTGCAATAGTAGCATGTGTACAATCCTGTCCAGCTGCCTTTGCAACTTAATGGGGGGCAGCTGGGAAGATTGTAAAATCATGGCTCAATTGCTTATGTAGCACTACCCCCCACAGCTGGAGGGCCATAGTTTGAAGAACCTTGGAATATTCATGTGTTAAAGCATAAAGCATATTCATGTGTTAGAATGGCCCATTCAAAGTCCAGACCTAAACCCAATTGAGAATCTGTAGCAAGACTTGAAAATTGCTATTCACAGATGCTCTCTGTCCAATCTAACAGAGCTTGAATCATTTAGCAAAGAAGAATGGGAAAAAAATTTCACTCTAGATGTGATGTGCAAAACTGGTAGAGACATCCCCAAAAAGACTTGCAGCTGTAATTGCAGTGAAAGGTGGTTCTACAAAGTGTTGACTCATGGAGGGCTGAATACAAATGCATGCCACACTTTTCAGATATTTATTTGTAAAAATTTTTGAAAACAATTTATCATTTTCCTTCCACTTCACAATTATTTGCCACTTTGTGTTATGCCCCGTACACACGGCCGGACATTCCGACAGCAAAATCCATGGATTTTTTCCGATAGATGTTGGCTCAAACTTGTCTTGCATACACACGGTCACACAAATCTTGTTGGAAATTTCGAACGTCAAGACGTACGATGAGCCGAGAAGAATGAAGTTCAATAGTCATTGCGGCTCTTCTGCTTGATTCCGAGCATGCATGGAACTTTGTGCGTTGGAATTGTATACACACGATCGGAATTTACGAGAACGGATTTTGTTGTTTTAGATCCAGATCTTAAATTTTGTGTTATGGAAATTCTGATGGAAAATGTCCGATGGAGCCTACACACGGTCGGAATTTCCGACAACAGGCTCCCATCGAACATTTTCCGTCGCTAAATCTGACAGTGTGTACGGGGCATTCGTCTATCACATAAAATCCCAATAAAATACATTTACATTTTTGGATGTAACATGACAAAATGTGGAAACTTTCAAGGGGTATGAATACTTTTCTAAGGCACTGTATTGATGAATTTACTGTTTCCTAAGTCTAGTACACACCACTAGTTTTTTTTTCGTTCAACTCAGGTCAGAGCCACTGTACTAGCAATCCAATGTTAGTACAGATATCCCCTCTACTGTGTTATTGAGTTCTAACAGGGGAATGGCCCTCCCGCCTAAACTCTCCGGTCAGTGCTCACAGCCATTGTCTGAAAGCGCTGATTTGGAGCCAGTCAGTTTCTGGTTTTCCAGCATACTCGTCAGTCAGAAGTTAGCTGAACGGCTGGCATTCGGCCCGTGTGTTGTAGGCTTTAGACTGATGCCATTCCATAGGTACATATATTACTTAGGGCTTTGAAGTACAGCATTCAGGAACTTAACAAAACCAATCCGAGTTAAAATGTATGCTTTATTAATACATAAAATACATGCCATGTCATATATAATTAAAACACAATTGTTTGAAATATATGGGGCATATCACAGCTTATTTATTTATAAGAACCAAATCACTACAAAAAAGGTCAACGCTTTTCACATTTTCTCATGCTTCTTCAAGACTGTGGTGAAATAGTCAGTATGCAATATCATGTTTTGTCATTGGTGTTATGATAATATAGTTTAAAATTACAACAATATACACAATAAAAAAAGAGCACAAATGACTGATTTTGAAAGTGAAGCCAAAAATGTGTTGTCTGCTTGTAAGGGGATATAGTAAAAAACGCTTAAAAAGAAGGCATACCAACAAGCAAAGGTCTGTAGAATTTTTTCTAAAGATAAAACTTTAATAAAAGTTACAATAAAAAAAAGTTGCAGTGCTTTCTGTAGTTTTCTGGTCAATGAAAATCTATAAATCTGTCAGTTCTTCAATACTGATGAAATGTCCATCCTTAAGAGTGTGTGCACAACTCTCTCATAGGCACCCCACAGTGTTCCAAAAAAAAAATTGGGACTTTGAGTACACCTCCAAAAAGGTAAAATGTGGAAACGTTAAAAACATAAAAAATATACAGCCTTATTATGACAACATTAAAATGTACAGTTTGAAAAACCCTAAAATTTAAGTGATTTCATAATATCGTCATCTAAAATCCATTGCCAATTAAACCACATATCCTCAAACAGGAATTGCCAAAAATAAAGATATATAAGGTTCCAATGAGATCACCATCTGAAGGTCGACACGTTTCGTAGGATACCCCCCTTTATCAGGACCGTGGATCTTAGATATATATAAAAATGGACACTAAAATCATATTGAAAGAAATGCACATGAGGAAATATATAGAACGTAAACAACAATAATCAATCAAATAATTAGCATAGAGTATTCTAAACCTACCAGAGAAAAGAGAAGGAGAATATATAGATATAGATATAGATAGATTTATATACTGTATTTATCGGTGTGTAACACACACATTCATTTTAAGAGGGAAGTTTCAGGAAAAAAAAAAAAAAATTTTAAGTAAGGAACTTTGAAGCAAAATAAGGGTCAGTGCCCATCTGCAGCCTCACCATTGCCATCAATGCCCATCTGCAGCCTCACCATTGCCATCAATGCAGCAGCCTCACCATTGCCATCAATGTAACAACCTCACCATTGCCATCAATGCAGCAGCCTCACCATTACCTTCAATGCAGCAGTCTCGCCAATGCCATCAGTGCAGACTGATCGATGCCCATCTGCAGCCTAGAGGATACAGGGAGGGGGGCGGGACAAGTGCCGACAGATTACATACAGTGAGCATCTCCTATGATAGACAGAACAGTAGTCCAATGACAGCCCAGGAGACAGGACTTCTTATTACAGAGGCCGCCAAGTAAACAGAAGATTCTCACTGTATGTAACCTGACGGCGCTCGTCCCACCCCCTCCCTGTCCCCTCCGAGGCAGCTAAAATTGAAGAATTGGCGTATAACACGCACGCGCTATTTGCACCCGATTTTCATGTTGAAAAAGTGAGTGTTATCGGTCAATAAATACAGTATTTCATTTCTGTCAGTGTTTCAGTGTTTCAGCCTGTCAGTGTTTCATTTCTCCAAAGATGTGATTTTCATATGACTTTACTTACGCCCCGAGTCTCAGTGATGTAAAAGATATATATGCCAAATTTCAAGAAGATTGGATAATATTTAGGGTTTGCACACATTGATCACTTTTATCAAGCAAAGTCTGTGGGCTTCACTTGATAAGAAGTTATATACAACAATGCTGGATGAAGAAAGTCCCATTTAAGGCTTTCTAGAAGAACGAGTGAACATGGTTAACTACATCCAAAATGTCCTAAAAGACAGAAGTCATCCAAGAGAAGACTACATAGAGTTATCACAACTCTCACTCCTGTACCTAGGAGGTTGGTCTAAAAACGACTTCAGTTTTAGGATCCCAGGGACACTGCATCAAGCAAGGTGGATGGCAAAGGCAATATATGCACTTAAAATTGTCCTCTTCAATAAACAATTGAATATTCCTCAACGACAATTGGAAGGAATGAAATGGGTTGCACATTTTGTCAGCCTCATATATGTTTGCTTTTGGCATGAGGCAATTGTAAGTCGATGGGCTCCAAAGAATGATTTGGATATGCTACAGCTTTTGA
The DNA here is from genome assembly GCA_037952925.1 of Lithobates clamitans. Lineage (NCBI taxonomy): Eukaryota > Metazoa > Chordata > Amphibia > Anura > Ranidae > Lithobates > Lithobates clamitans. Next base: position 4,040,930 of record JBBGZY010000720.1, read on the forward strand.
GCATCTACCCAGATGCAGACGTCAAATGTGCTCTCACAGTTGCTAAGAGACACCTTTGGTATCTGTCAGAAACAAACCTAGGATTGGCTTTTTTGGACAAATGTATTACTCAGGCTGTTAAGGAAAATATGACTAAAAACTTAGAAACCAAACCTGCAAAGAAAAGAAGTAAAACAATTAGAGGGTAAAAACATGGTTTTTGAAGGAAAAGACGTGTCACGACGTGACAGAATACTGCAGTGATTCTCTAAGAAGCCATGTGAACTCTCTTAAGGTTGTCAATGATACAGCAGAAAGAGGAATTGCTCTGATAAAAGTATAACAAATCGGTCAGGGATGAACAAAAACAATTCTTGTTGAGGGTAGTCGAGTGTCACAGAAAAGTCGTCACCAAGCAAAAAAAACAAGGGATTGCATTGTTCAAAGTTGATTAACATAACACATGTTATTGTTATTACCTATTAATCTTAGTTTTAATATTTTAAGTTTGATTTTTAGTTTTCCCAATAAAAGTAATTTAACATTGAAAAATCATATTTTTTGCCTAGGGGTATGTGTGTGTTTTGGAAAAATCTGGACAGCCGCACTCCGGATTGGAAAAGTGAAAAATAAAATCCTCTTTATTGAAAAAGTAATAACATGATTAAAATCCATACATGGCTTTGTTGGGATAATGCAGCATAACCGCTAACGCATTTCACGCTCCCATAGAGCGCTTACTCATAGCTGGTTTGTACAAAAGTGATCACAACTTATATGCACATAATTTGTCTACCACATGACTACATATTGATTATCTGATTCTAAACAGCTGGTCGTTAGTCTGTGTGGGATTTTTTTGTCATAGATGTGATTGGATGTGCATCCTATAGTGGAATCACTAATGAAGACATGAATATATAAACGAAATGTGTTCATGTTGACAAATGTCAGCATATATGAATGATAAAATTTTTTTTTTTTCCAAGGTTTTCGAAAAAACATATTTGTTGTTTTCCAAAATCACAAGAATGAGATGAGTGCTGGAATTTGACGTTCAAACGTATAAATTATCATACGGATAGGCGCAAGTATGAGCAAACTGTGTGAACTGGTGGTTGCGGTATATTGTAAATGGTGTATAGAGTGAAAATTGGGTCTATATGCATGTGGTAAAAAAAAAAAAAAAAAATTTGTGCGTCCAACACCACTAGCGGTGTCAAAAAAAAACAAAAACAAAAAACTATATGTGTGTATGGTGCGTATATGTAAAAAAAATATATAAAAAATATATGAAAAATTTTTAAACCACATGAAAGTAAAAATATAAATAATAAAAAATAATAATAAAAAAAGCAATTCTTCATATGTGTATGAAAAAACGTGATAACGTAAGTGAATTGGAAGTTGGACAGAAAACTGGCGTCCTGTCACAATGATGCGTCCAATAATCTCCTAATTTGCAGGAGTCTATGTGTGAATAAGTGCTTTTGCTTCAATTCCTACATGTGTGAATTTTAATCTTTGCAGCATATAAAAGATTATGAAACTTATCACTCACTGATAACCCCGCCACTCCGGTTTCACAAAAGTGCTCATTTAAAACCTTGCATCATTCCGTATGGGATACATTCATCCCAATCAAGTAACAACATTAATGTTGCTGAACGTCTTTCTTTGAAGCAATCACATCTCTCGATGAATTGTCTTCAAGTGTATGGGCAGAACTATATGAGGTGGATAAAAATGGGACAAAATACAGTGTTTGCGCACCTGTCACTATTCTTTTATGCATAGTATAGTATTGGCAGTGACCATATGAAAGGTTCATCCAATATATGTGTTTATATCAATGGATAAGTTGCAATCTCACTCAACCAATTATCATGTGAAATAAACAACTGATCTACCCCTTTGAAGACCACAGCTCTTAAATCAACTCAAAACACATGAAAACTTTTACAAAGAAAGTAATAAACCATATACACATATGGTAAAAAACATTTGTACAAACATTTGTGCAAAGTTGGTGTTGTGGTCTACCTACAGCTACCATCAAACAATGTCTAATTAGAGACAAGATTCAAGTGACAGTAAATGCGAAAGATATAATAAATTGTTTCTTTTTTAATGAAAGCATATAAGCATATCACTAGTCATTTGCTCGTATGAATGGAGGGATGTGTGGCCCGATAAAATGGATCGATTACTGGGGATATGTGTAAACTCAAAACACATGAGAGTTCAATCAAACCACAACATTAACGTTGCTGAACGTCTTTCTTTGAAGCAATCACATCTCTCGATGAATTGTCTTCAAGTGTATGGGCAAAACTATATGAGATGGATAAAAATGGAACAAAATGCAATGTTTGCGCACCTGTCACTATTCTTTTATGCATAGTATAGTATTGGCAGTGACCGTATGACAGGTTCATTCAATATATGTGTTTATATTAATGGATAAGTTACAATCTCACTCAACCAATTGTTATGTGAAAATAAGCAACTGATCTACCCCTTTAAAGACCACAGCTCTTCAATCAACTCAAAACACATGAGAACTTTGCAAAGAAAGTAATGAACCATGTATACATGTGGTGAAAAACATTTGTGCAAAGTTAGTGTTATGGTCTACCTACAGTTACCATCAAACAATAATGTCTAATTAAAAACGAGATTCAAGTGACAGTGAATGCGAAAGATATAGTAAATTATTTCTTTTTTGCTGAAAGCATATATGCATATCACTAGTCATTTGCTCGTATAAGTGGGAGGATGTGTGGCCCAATAAAATAGATCGATTACTGGGGATATATGTGTAAGAGGAATTTATATATTAATATGTGTTCCTATATGTATTTTTTTGCTCCATCATCCACCAAAAGAATGTGGATGTGTGATCAAGGAAAGAGTTGGGAGGAAGGGTTACAGATGTATTACTCGGGGATGTAGCTTCGATGTTATTTTATTCATAGAAATGTGAAACGTCCCACTCAAAGTTTAACCCCCGTGGGATCCTAGTGTCCAACGAGAATATCCAAAGGACTTCTCGTTTGCACAGTAACTGGAATCTGTCACCTCCTCTCACTGGTGTGATGATTTTCTCAATGCCCTGAATAGTTAAACTGGAAGTGTCTTTGTGGTGTGTGTAAACCCAGTGCTTTGATACATTGGTTAAGATCTCCTTCTCAATATTGTACAGGTGATCATGTAGCCTGTCTCTGAGACGCCGTGTTGTGCGTCCAACATATTGTACCTGGCAACTGGTGCATGTAATGACGTATATCACAAATTTGGTGTTACAATTAATGAACACGGGGATCGAGAATTCTTTTTGATTGCTGCATGATTTTATGAGTTGACCCGTTTTAATGTACCTGCAGTAATTACAAGTTTTTATTCCACACTTGAAATTGCCTGTAAAGTTGAGCCAATTGGATTTTGTTCGGTTGGTTGAGAACAAACTGGGAGATAATGAGCGTCCCAATGTGGGTGCTCTGCGGGATACAACCTTGATCCCTTTAGAAAGGATGTTGTTATATATAGGGTCATTATACAAAACAGGAAGGTGTTTCATGATAATTTTTTTGATTGTATTAAATTCAGAGCTGTATGGAGTAGAAAAAAACAGGATTCTAGGGGACATGTCCCTTCTCTGTTGAATGTTTTTAGCTGTTTTTTTCTTTACAAGTGAAGGTCTTGGGATAGATCTTACTGTGAGTGCTTTTTGTACTGATGTTTCTTTATAGCCTCGAGCTTTAAACCTGTTTGCCATGCTTTTGGCTTCAGCCTCAAAAGTATCAGGAGAGCTACATATGCGCTTTAACCTTAAAAACTGGCTATATGGAATGCCTCTGATGGTGTGTTTAGGGTGTGCAGAATCAGCTCTAAGTAGAGTGTTGCCACTGAGAGGTTTTCTGTACAGACTGGATTGAATCGCATCACCGGACCCCGCCAGTTGCACATCAAGAAATTCTATGGATCTGGATTAAAGATTTCCTGTAAATTTTAAATTTAATGGATTGTCATTGAAATATGCCAGCCAGATATCCAAATTAGCTTCTCTATCTGATGTAATAAATAACAGGTCGTCTATAAAGCGACAGAAAAAGACCGTATCTTTACGGCGGGGACTATTTGGTCCAAAGATGCGGGACCTCTCCCACCAGCCCACATAAATATTGGCCAGTGAGGGGGAAAATTTGGCTCCCATAGAGGCCCCGCATTTCTGGAGAAAATAGTCCCCGTCAAACATAAAAAAATTGTGTGTTAAAAGATACTCCAGGGCTTGTACTATGAACTCTTGTAAAATCAAAGAGAGTTTGCCTGTTTTTCTAAGAAAATAAGTGACTGCCTGAATCCCCAGATGATGTGGGATACTAGAGTATAAACTAGATACATCACAGCTGATCCATCTATAATTATCTTCCCATTTAATGTCTTGTAGTTTGTTCAATAAATCGTTTATCTTTTATGTAACCAGGGAGACTAGTGGCAATTGGCTGTAAACGAGAGTCTACCCACTCTCCTAAGCGTTCATTTAAAGAGCCTATCCCTGCCACTATAGGTCGACCTGTGAGGGGATTTAACCCCTTATGTATCTTTGGTAAGTGATGGAATATTGGTGTTATGGGGCATTCTGGAATAAGAAATTCTTTCTCCCTAGGAGTGAATATACCCATATGTATGGCTCTATCTATGAGTGTGGAGAGCGTGTTTTTGAAAGCAATAGTAGGGTTGGAGGATAATTTCTGGTATGTGTGTGTGTGTCAGATAGTTGACGCAGAGCTTCTTTTTTGTAGACTTCTACATCTAAAACCGCCACCATACCCCCCTTATCTGCGTTTCTGATGACAATCTGATCGTCTGCGGAGAGCCTCTTAAAGGCTTGTCTCTCCTTGACGAACAGATTGTCCTGTGTAAATTTCTTTCTGCTGCAGCTGTGAGCCAGGTGTACCAAATCCCCTTCTACTAGTTTTTGGAATGCGTCAAGATTCTTACCTCCTAGCTGCCACCGGATAAAAATCTGATCTACCCCTGGAGATCTCAATGTGAACATCCGTGGGATTTAGAGGACAAGGATCTGACTCATGTGCCAAATCTGTTAGATCCTGTAAAGCACAGTTATCAACAAATAGTATGGGTGAAGAAGGGGACTCACCTGTGTCACAGCTGTCTACAGACTCATTGGGCTCTTCCACTGCACAATCAAAAAAGTGTTTCCTAAGAGTTAAAGTCCTAGAAAATTTATTAATGTCCAAAATTGTTTCAAAAAGGTTGAAATGTCTGCTAGGACAAAAGTTCAAACCTTTGGCCAACAGGCTGATCTCTTCTGTACTCAGTTGTTTTTTGGACAAATTAATCACACTGTTTTACTTCCTCGGCGTCTTCGGCGTCTTCTCCCGCAGCATGTAGCTTGTGTTGTTTGTGGCGTCTGTGTTTCCTACCACCTCTTCTTGTCTTTTTGTTGAGGGTTTCTTTTTCTTGGTTTGTCTGGACCTGTGAGGGTTTCCAGGGGAGCGGCTATTGGTGGATCTGGTAGATTCTGGTGGGGTTGGAGATCTGTCAAATGATGAGTTTGACATGGTGCGTGCTAGGGTATTGTCGGCCGACTCCCCTTCATGGTCAGAGAAACTTACTCGTTTACCTCAGTTTTTGCGGGATCTGTTGGACTTGTAAAGTGGCTTGTGCCAGGTGTAAACTTTGTTTCCCTGATAATCATCCTTATCCCGGGCCATTTTGCCTTTCTTAGTATCAATCACTGCTCTTTCTATTTTTTGCCTACTTTTACAAAACAGATCAAAGTGTGCAACCTCTAAATATTATCCAATTTTCTTGAAATTTAGCATATATATCTTTTACATTACTCAGACTCGGGGGCGTAAGCAAAGTCTGCAAAAAAATGTGTTTAGGGTGTTTCATTTTCTAATGGAAAAAAATAATGTATGTACAATGCAGCAGCTACCATAAGTGGAAGAGAGGGTCAACAATGCCCATCTGCAGCTGCATGCCTCGGTGTCCATTGCATGCCTCGGTGTCCGTTGCGTGCCGATCTGCCTACCTCACTGTGTCCATTGCAGCCTCCCTATGCCGATCTGCATCACCTCACTGTGTCCATTGCAGCCTCCCTGTGCCCATCTGCATCACCTACCTGTGTCCATTGCAGCCTCCCTGTGCCCATCTGCATAGCCTCCCTGTGTTAATTGCAGCCTCCCTGTGCCCATCTGCATAGCTGATCTCCATGTCATGCAGTCAGACGGCGGCCATTCCAGTGTACAAAAGCCACGCCTCCTCCTTGTCCTCGTCCGTGATAGGCGGAACACTCAGTTTCCCAGCAGTCATTGTTCAGTGTTCTGCCTATCACGGACATCCTCTCATCTTCGTCCATGGGATGAGGAGGAGAGGGCGTCCGTGATAGGCTGAACACCGAACACTGACTCACTGCTAAGTGTTCCCCTATCATGGACGAGGAGGAGGCGTGGCTTTTGCACACTGGAATGGCTGCCGTCTGACTACATGACACGCTGATCAGGTAGGCAGATGGCAGTGACTCGAGTATAAGCCGAGGGGGGCACTTTCAGCACAAAAAATGTGCTGAAAAACTCGGCTTATACTCGAGTGTGTGTATGTGTGTGTGTATATATATATATATATATATATATATATATATATATATATATATATATATATATATATATATATATATATATATATATATATATATATATATATATATATATATATATATATTATTATAGGAAAAGTACGCAAGCCATGAAATAAACACATAATAAAAATGTCCTCAAATATAGCATTCAATGCTCCATAGACTAACTTCATATGATCTGTGAAATTTAGTAGTGCAATACTGCCACTTTCCTCCAATGTGCCTTGTTATTGCATTTCTCCACTTTAATGGAAAGATCGGATAATGATGGAACCTATCATACACATTTTTTTTCTGAGTAAGTCCAGGCTCAGTGGCTACATTTGTTCTTAGACATAAAAATTACTCTACAAAAAATGATTTTATTTCCTAAACAGAATGTCACGGTGGCTTGTTTAAGTGAAATTCACTGTAGCATGAAATGAAAATAACAAGTGAGTGATTTGAAGAATAACTCCTAGATGAAAATGTATCTGAACCATGAGAAAAAGAAATGCATTCACGGACTGAATTCCATTTTAGTTTCATCTAGATTTTGCTCTAAATATGTCCACAATTATACACTTCCTGTGCCATTAATATTCATATCCTATCTAGTTAGGATGTACTAAATCAATGTGTAAAGTGTGACACCCAATCAGAAATAATATTTCATTGTTTTAAATTCATTATAAGGATTAAAGTTATAAAAACGTTATTCCAGTCACATATTGCAAATAGCATCACTTCTTTATCTGCCTTGACTAGTAAATGAGTTCTTCCACAATGAGGAAACATTATACTTTCTTATTAGGGCAAGCAGATGTTAGTGATGAGAAAAACCGCATATGCTCCTTGAATCTCTTTGCCTGTCCAGTAAACGAAGGAGGGGGAGGGAAGCTTATTCTCCATGAATTAATTTACATATCCAATTAGTGAGTTAGAGGGAGTGGAGAACATGATTCTTGGACTGCTTTATCTATCCAAACAGTGAGTGAGGGTAAGGAAAGTTCATGCTGTTTGAACCAAAATTTTAGAATTGTTCCCAGAAAAAGAGGTGAGTGGAGATCTTCAAATAGGGACACCTGTTCCAGAGACAACTGTCTAAGAGGGGTATTATGCCGCGTACACACGAGCGGACTTAAGGCAGACTTGGTCCGGTGGACTGAAGTCCGGCGAATAATTCGATTGTGTGTGGTCTCCAGCAGACTTTTTTTCCCCAAAAGTTCAACGGACCTAGAAATGAATTCAAATCTTTCCAACAAACTCGAGTCCGGTCGAAAAGTCAGCTCGTCTGTATGCTAGTCCGATGGACAAAAACCAACGCTAGGGCAGCTACTGGCTATGAACTTCCTTGTTTTGGTCCGGTCATACGTCATCACGTACAAATCCATCGGACTTTGGTTAATCCTGTGTTGGCAAGTCCATTCATTCGGGAAGTCTGTCAAAGTCCGCCGCACCAAGTGTGCCGTAAAGTTCGCTCGTGTGTATGTGGCATAATTCTCACTTTTGGAGATTTCCTGTAACTTCCTGTTGCGTCTTTAGGACAGGAAGTGGAGTGACACTTTTGCAATGGGATATAGAAAGCAAAAATATAATTTGGCAGGGGTTTTTAACTACAATCAAAAGCTAAACATTTCAGATTAAACAAACTAATTGTATGGCACCTTGTTAAGAATGAGGCATAAATTAAATAATTATGGCTCCCAGCTGTCCTTCCTTTGGAGGGACTGTACCTCATGTCGAAGTAAATTTCTTTGTCCCCTTTCCTCCTCTCCTTAGTTGTGCCTTTTTTTGCTCTGATGCAAAGAATTCTATAAAATGTACTATTTAAGTATCAAAAGTGCTATACTACACTAAACATTTAATCCATTGTCCTTAACCTTTGTGTTACAACTGCCACTTACTCTCCACATTTCTATGCCACCAGGCTTTCTCTCTCCCTCAGCCAGTGATATTTCTAGTTTTCTCCCGTGGCATTGTTGCCCATAACATCATTGGCAGGGCCATGCCTATTTAAAAGTTGTTCCACTTGCTTATGAAAATGCCACTAGAACCCCTGCACTCATTTGCCTCTGGTCATGCAGGTTAGTCTCCAAACATTAGAGAAGGATAAACATAGGGATTAAAAGTTCAAACCTTCATTGGGGGGTCCCTATTGAAAAACTGGCTGGCCTTTAGAAGTCCCATGTGACCTGCTTACACGTGAGTACACTTTCACCTCTGTGGGAAAATAAGGTCTCTTTTCCATCTAAGAAACTTGTGAGGTATGCAATTATATCAGGCTTTTTAAAAGACGCAGATCAAAAAACATTGCTTTTAACTGATCCAAAGTATTTGATTCTTGGGAGAAAATATATTTAATATCTGAAATGTTTCTGCTCTAAAAAAAAAAAAACAATTTATACAAAATAATAAGGTAGAAGGGATATAGTGCTATGGGTCATAATGTCAGTGGGGAAATATGTAATATATCATTAAGTTAAATGCAAAATTGTTATAATTATTATTGTTAAAAATAATACAGAAGATGTCCCATCCACTCCAAGTACAATGGTTTTTGCACCAATAACATAACTACATAGAAAAGACACAGTATCCTTGCCATGTCAGGAGAACTTTGTCCTAGCATAAGACCCAATGGTCTATGGTTTGCTCATACTTGACAACACACAAGTTAAAATTCATCATTTCTTTGCGTAGACTTTGCAGTTAGTGCCTGCTCACAGCAGCTAACTTTTGCTTTTTTTTCCCCTACCTCCCACCCAGTAACATTAGGTACAACATGCTCATCCTGCAATAACCTCAGTAAGAGCCTTTATGGCAAAGCATATAATCATCATTTTACAAACTGAAACTGTTACTCATAGACCACATACAAGGATCCACAGAGGCATGGGAACACCAGAAAATAGTATTTTTGCCTTAATCGTTTCATTGTCAGTAATAACTTCTATTGCACAAGATAAGTAGATAAAAACACAGATTATGAAGATATTAAAGTTGCTCAAAGAGAAACTATAATGGTTTTGGGTCAACATTATTATTTTTATTTTTTTGTACAACGCCCAGGGATGGACTGGCCATCGGGACTATCGGGAGATTCCCGGTGGGCCGATGGCTCAGTGGGCCAGTTTCAGAGACGGGGAGGAGAGAGAGATACACAGCGCCAAATGTAGCATTAAAACAACTTTTATTCAACTTAAAGAACGTTACTGACAAAGTTAGTAGGGTGAAAGGCATTGAAACACTGTGCAAGAGTCCAGGCTTGTCATCAATTTGAATTAGGAGCCGCCACCGGGAACAGATCGGGCCAGTAGATGCAGAGCGCATCGGTGTGTACTACTACTTCCTAGTGGCGGAGGAATGATGGCCTGAAGGATGCGTCACCTCCCACAGCTTGCATCATTTCCGGATGATGACATCACGTCCGCCCCATCATGCGTTCCACCGCTACCAGGAAGTAGTAGTACACACCGATGCGCTCTGCATCTACTGGCCCGATCGGTTCCCGGTGGCGGCTCCTAATTCAGATCGATGACAAGCCTGGACTCTTGCACAGTGTCTCAATGCCTTTCACCCTACTAACTTTGTCAGTAACGTTCTTTAAGTGGAATACAAGTTGTTTTAATGCTACATTTGGTGCTGTGTATCCCTCTCTCTCCTCCTCTGTCACGTTGTGTGTTGGGGGGTACAGAGCTGGGTTGGAGGTGCCCATCAAGTCCTGTAGTAGCACTGCATCTAGTGACAAGTGACTTGGCAGGTGACAGGTGATGGGGCAAGTGATATGCGGCATCTGGTGGCAGGCGATGGTGGCAATTGACATGCGGCACCTGGTGGCAGGCGACGTGGCAAGTGACAAGCAGCATCTGGTGGCAGGCGACGTGGCAAGTGACAAGCTGTCTCTGCTGACAAGTGACTTGGCAAGTGATGTTTTGCATCTGGTGGCAGGTAACGTGGCAAGTGACACGCTGCATCTGGTGGCAGGCGATGGTGGCAAGTGACATGCGGCACCTGGTGGCAGGCAATGTGGCAAGTGACATGCAGCATCTGGTGGCAGGCAACGTGGCAAGTGACAAGCTGCCTCTGCTGACAAGTGACATGGCAAGTGATGCTCTGCATCTGGTGGCAGGTAACGTGGCAAGTGACAAGCTGCCTCTGCTGACAAGTGCCGTGGCAAGTGACACACTGCATCTGGTGGCAGGCAATGTGGCAAGTGACGTGGCAGGTGACACACTCAGGGCTCCCACTGATTCTGCATTATGGGGAGTTGAACTATTTCATGTTATATTACAATGTAATAATAGAAATAATGCGCTTCAATCATCCTGACACCATATGAACCATGGTGCCGAGAAGATTGAAGCGCCAACACCAGGTGTTTGGAGTAAAGTGGGCCGGTCTGGATGAAGTCCAGGGCCAAATTTTTGTCCCAGTCCAGCCCTGACAACGCCTAAAGCTCTGCTACAGGCAAACGCCTAAATACACAGTTTAAAGCATATATTAGATCTGTTTTACCTGAAAAAGGATTAGTTCATCCATTCAGCCAGTCCTGAGATTTACACAGCCCTGCTACTGGGCACAGCCAACCTGTTGTATGTAAACAACACAGCTGGGTTACCTCTGTGCCTGGACAGTGAAGGGCAGTCTCTCTCTTTTCTGGTCAGCATTTTCCACGTCAGCACATAAAGACACAGGACTTTAGATTTGAATAAATATACTGCTAGTATTTTTTAAAATATGCTAGGGATGAGCTTTCTGTTCGGGTCGAACATGAGTTTGACTCGAACATTGGCTGTTCACCCGTTCGTCGAAAATCGAACATCCTGTCCTGGTGTACTGTTTCTAATATACTTCAAGCAGGTAGGTTATTCAGTTAGCTGAAGTGTATTTAATATATATTTATATGTGTTGTGTTGTGTTGTGTTATCTATTCTGTTCTATTGTTTTTCTAGTCTATTCTTTTCTATTCAAATTCTTTCTATACGAAATTCAAACTTCAGAAGCCATGTTCCGAAATTCGAATTTCGTATAGAATGAATTTGAATTGAAAAGACTATTATAGAATATAAAATAGAAAAGAAAAGCATAAAAAAAATAGAAGAGAATAAAATATATATATATATATATATATATTCCATTGCTTTATTATTTTATATTCTATCTTATTGTTTTTTCTAGAAAAACGTTTTCTATTTTTTTCTAATTCGATTCGAATTTGTCTTTGATTTCGATTCAAATATGTTTTCGAATTCGTTCGTTTTTTTTCGGATTCGTTTAAATTCTTTACTTTTCTAATTCGGAAATTCGGATGCATCCGAATTTCCGAATAATGAAAAATTCGTCCGAATTTCGATTCAGAACGAAACTGAATGCACATGTCTACCTTTGACCTCATGATTCTCATTTGCTCTGACATGCACTGTGAGCTGTAAGGTCTTATATAGACAGGTGTTCGGCTTTCCTAATCAAGTCCAATCAGTATAATCAAACACAGCTGGACTCAAATGAAGGTGTAGAACCATCTCAAGGATGATCAGAAGAAATGGACAGCACCTGAGTTAAATATATGAGTGTCACAGCAAAGGGTCTGAATACTTGGGACCATGTGATATTTCAGTGTTTCTTTTTTAATAAATCTGCAAAAATGTCAACAATTCTGTGTTTTTCTGTCAATATGGGTTGCTGTGTGTACATTAATGGGGAAAAAAACTGAACTTAAATGATTTAGCAAATGGCTGCAATATAACAAAGAGTGAAAAATGTAAGGGGGTCTGAATACTTTCCGTCACCACTGTATATTCAGACAGTCGTGTGTGTGTGTGTGTGTGTGTGTGTGTGTGTATATATCTATATCTATATAGCTATATCTATCCACTGTATCCAGTTTAGCTAAATCTATCCACTGTAACCAGTTTAGCTATATCTATCCACTGTATCCAGTTTAGCTATATCTATCCACTGTATCCAGTTTAGCTATATCTGACTTCAGGCCATTCCTGGTGTATATTTTCTAATATACTTCAGGTGGTGTACACAGTACTGTGCACCCATAGTGTAGTTGCTACTACTTTTCTGGTGGTGTGCACAATACAGTACACCCATAGTTATTACACTTCTGTTGTACACTACTGTGTACCGTGCACCCCTAGTGCATTTGCTACTACTTTTCTGGTGGTGTACACAGTACACAATACATACAGTGCACCCACAGTTGCTATTAGACTTCTGGTGGTGTAAACAAAACCGTTCAACCCTAGTGCAGTTGCTACTTTTTTCTGGTGGTGTACACAATAAAGTACACCCATAGTTGTTGTTACACTTCTGTTGGTGTACACAGTACCATGCACCCCTAGTGCAGTTGCTACTACTTTCCTAGTGGTGTACATAGTACACAATACATACAGTGCACCCATAGTTGTTGTTAAACTTCTGTTGGTGTACACAGTACCGTGCACCCCTAGTGCAGTTGCTACTACTTTCCTGGTGGTGTACACAATACATACAGTGCACCCATAGTTGTTGTTACACTTCTGTTGGTGTACACAGCACCGTGCACCCATAGTGCAGTTGCTACTACTTTTCTGGTGGTGTACACAATACTTATGCCCCGTACACACGGTCGGATTTTCCGATGGACAATGTCCGATTGGAGCGTGTTGTCGGAAATTCCGACCGTGTGTGGGCGCCATCGGACATTTTACATCGGATTTTCCGACACACAAAGTTGGACAGCAGGAGATAAAATTTTCCGACAACAAAATCCGATCGCGTCTTTTCCGACCGTGTGTGGCCTGCTCCGACGCACAAAGTGCCACGCATGCTCAGAAGAAATTCCGACACGGGACAGCTCGTTCTGGTAAACGTAGCGTTCGCAATGGATACAGCACTTTCGTCATGCTGCAATGTTCAAAATGGTTTAATACAGCGCACTCTCTTCTTCTTTATAATGTGACAAGAATTAAGTCGTTTTGCTGCTCATATTCACACACACTTCTCACAAACGTATTTCTTTACTATTTATCGGGATTCCCTCAATATATTTTGATTTCTCACATCTGACAAATTTTTTTTTTTTTTTTGGACTTTAATGTAGATTCTTTTTTTGTGTTTCTCTTTTTTATTTTTTTGGTGATTTTGATTTGTATTCCCGAAAATGTTTGTGTGTGTTTTTGGTGACAAGTTCCCACAACACCACTAATATGTTGTTCTATTTAATCTGTAGGAGATTGTTTGGTGTTGTTGTCCCTTGTTAATTTCACATTGTACTTTAGAAATGTACCTGAATCGTCACCAACAAACTGTCCTTTTTGGATGAAAACACACACAGGAGAGTATAATTTACCGAAATAAATTTTATTAAGGGGTCACAACTAAACAAAGAGGGAGACAACGCTGGAGAAACTGCAGAAGTGGGTGAAGCCTTGGACCCCCAGGGCAGACATCAATTATTTAAAAGCAAAATTGGTGGCCTGAGGAGTCCTTATCTTAGGGAGGGCAGTCTGGTCCAGAAGTCCCAGAGATCCGGAAAGCAGCAGATGACATCTGACCAGACTGAACCCAGGGCAATCACTCTTTGGTCTTCTTTCCACGCTTCCTTCCAGCCTTTGGCTGTGGTGGTGGAGTTGTGGCAGCAGGAGGAGGAGGAGGAGGAGGGTCGTCCCTCTCCATGACATCCGTCTTGTGTGTCAGTTCCCCACTCTCCCCCTTACGTAGCACTTTATAAATCAGGTCCTCAGATCTTGCGTTGACCCTCCTGCATGCCCTGCAATTTTGTGGCAGCCATGCAGGCAAAGGCCTCTTCAGGACTGGGGAAGGCTCGGAGGGACGCTGAAGCCTCCTGGATCAGCCTGTATGCTGAATCCTGCACGGGACACGGAGTGGCCTTCCTGGCTCGTTTATATGGCAGGCGGAGGGGAGGAACCTGAGACTCAGTCAGGCTGCGACTTGTCCCAGGCTTCTCTTGGCTGACACTTAGCCCCGCCTCCTCCTGGCTGCCACTAATCCCTGCCTCCTCCTGACTGCCACATTCCACAACCTCCTCCTGGCTGAGGTCTTCCTGTGTATGAAAAAGGGACATAGTTTTAGTATTTTCTTCATTAATCACACACAATTTTCACCTCATGACTGCTGCAAATTGAATGTTAACAAATATAACAGACTATCCTTCTGAGCCCAGCAGTTTTCATTCTTTTCCCAATTTTGGGTGCCCACTACTGTCTATTGATATGTAAAGCACTTTTTTTAATCAGCAATTAGTGATCAATAATAACATCTAATAAACATCATTTATTGACCAGAAATCTGTAGAAGAATGCTATACCTGACTCCAGCTGTGCTCCTCCACTTCTTCCTGGCTGGAAGGCCCAGGTTGGACATCGGAAGCCTCAGCTGGGATGGAAGGAAGAGTGGAAGGAAGAGTGGAGAGGGATTCCCTGACTCCAGTGTGGTCTGACAGAAATCGCAGTCTCTCATAGTACCACAGCCTGGGGACATAAACGTCATCTGCTGCAGCTCCGGACCTCTGGGAATCTGTGACCTTCTTGCGCTCCCTAAGATATGTGCTCCTCAGGCCACCAATTTTAGCTTTTAAATAAGGGATGGTTGCTGTGGGGACCACCGGCTTCACCAACTCCAGCAGTTTCTCCAGCGCTGCCTGCCTCTTCTGTTTGTGATTATAGTGGGGGTGTCTCCCTTGCCACAGACAGGGCAGCTCCCTGTACTTGTCTATGAACAGGGGCAGGAAATTGTGGTCGTTGAAATCATCCATTTTCTCTGCAAGACACAACACAAGACAAACCCTAATGTCAGGCCAAACTCCCCTAATCTTGTTACAATATAGGCTTCCATTTTGAAGCAGTATAGGCCCAAGTTTAGATCCTACCTCCGTTAGCACGATCGGCGTCTCCGATGCTCCTTCCTCTGCTCACAGATCGTACATAAGATGCGCGCGTTACGATTTATACACACTGCGCATGCGTATAACTCCGCCCGCCCCTGACGTTCTTTCTAGTCTATTCCCCGCCCCTTTTCCTTCGGCGCAGTGGGGGAAGAGCACATGGCGGATAGATAGCAGGATCGTGCTAATTGTAGCAACGAGGAGGAGGAGGAGGAAAGGCTGGAGCCTGAAACATCCCGATCCAGAAGGAGATTAAAGGACTCAAATATGTCCTTTGGGGAGATGTTGGAGATGGTGGACATCCTGAAGAAGGCCAACTATGATGGAAAGTATGGGCCTTACCACAACCACAATGTCCGAAAGGCCAAGATCATGGCGAAAGTGGTCCGGAGTCTGCACCGGAAATTCGGGGTACGACGATCGAAAGATCAGCTCAGGAAGCGGTGGTCGGACCTGAAATTACGAGAACATGAGCAGTACAGAAAGATCCGGAGAGTGCTGCAAAAAAGTAAGTAGTTGTGCTGTGTTCCTATTCTTTTTGTGTTTATTACGTTCGTGCTGCTCCATGTGCTTTTAGGAACTGTTGTACAGTTTAAAATGGTAACTTTCATGTTCATGGGCACATTATTAGTTCGGATCACACATTGTTATTTCGGACGATAAAATACCATTGTTTAGGCCATGTGCATTTGGCCACCATTTTGACGCCCTATACTTGGCTTCAAAGAATTGGGTTGTGTAGATGGCTTTGTTACTAGAATGAAATGCAAACTAGATTCTGTGTAAGGAGAGGACACTCAGCAGCTGTTTTCACATCTGGACACTGGAGCACTAGTGTGGGACACAAGAACACCATTTTTATTAGGGGGCCACACGGGTGCTCCAGTGTATACTATAGGGGGGTCTACATCTGTGAAGCTTGTACAAAACAGGTAAAGTATTGCAGCTTGACAAAGGACACTAAAAAAGCTACATCTTGGAACTCGGCTAAAATAGATAATTGTACCCCACTTCCAAGCAATGTTTCATCTTTATAGTTCTGACATTAAATATCTGTGTGCTAATTATACCATTTTTGTTTTACATGGGGGAGAAAAGACTCGGAGGACACCCCTCATCCGAGGAGAACAGAGCCCCCCCTCTGGAAGAAGGGGAAATACCCCCAACACAAGATGAGCAGGAGGATGAAGATGTGGTGGAAGTAGTTACCACAACAGGTGAGTGTCTGCAACCACAGGCTCAGATAAGAGATGGATGGCGGCATATTTTGGGAAACCTAATTTATTTGGGGTTTCCTCTCTTTTTAGGTGATCATGAGGTTGTGGATCCAGATCCTTTCACATCCGAAAGTGCCCAGATCCTGATCGGGGAGATTATGGGGTGTAATTTACAATTGGAAAACATCAAGCAAAACATCAATGATGTTATTCCAAAATATAAAAACATCATTGATGTTTTGGGGCGAGTTTAAAACCCCTCCAAATCACTTTCTTCTTTTGTGTGCTACAATGTGCTAAATGTTTTTGTGATTTTTCCCAAAGCCAAATTTGGAGGATGCACACAGTGTGTCAACATGTGCTATCTGCCATCATGGGAGTTCAATGGACGCGTTTTGGGGGTGCAACCCCTTCCTCAATAATAAAGTAGCTGAGAGGAAGGGCTTTCTCCCCCAAAACACGTCCCTTGATCCCCCGTGATGGCAGGTCGCACATGTTGACATTGTGAAATTTGTGTGCATCTTCCAAATTTGGCTTTTCCAGGGGTGATTTCCCCCCATCTGAACGCAATATCAAACACAGTTCCTAAATACTCATGTCTGATATTGCCTTCACGTTCTACCAAATGTGAACTTTGTAAGATCAAGATTTGTGTCTTTCTTGTTGGTTTTACACAGGCCTGTTTTCTATAAAATGGACATTTTGATTTTGGATAATGACACCACAAAAATTGATATACAACAAACATGTTGGTTTGTCAGAAAAACCTTTGGTAAATGCACATGTGATTGTGCAGGTATTAAAAAGATTGTTAATCAAGAATGTGTGGATTATTGTCTCAACGCTACAACACTTTTGGGGTGATGTAATTGTTGTTTTATGAGAAAATGGGGGTTATTTCCTAAGGGCAAATCCACTTTGCACTACAAGTGCAGTTTCAGTGCAGTTGCAAGTGCACTTATAGTGAAAAGTGTCTTTGCATTTAGTAAATAACAGCCAACAGTGCTTTGTATAAGGTTACACAATCACGACATTTTCTGCACTCCACACATTTCTGTCAGGGTCAGCTAAAACAAACACAAGCAGTAAATGGCCACAAAGAATTTCTTTTGGTTGTCTTTTATTTGAAAAAGGTGTCACAGATTGGCATATTGATAGCCCCCCTACCCGCAAAGAACTCCAGGTATCGTAACCAGACATCAAGGGCATTCAGGGAGGGCAAGCCAGGACGGTCGCTTTCAAGCGCCGTCATTGTTGATGTATTTGGGATTCCGGCCTCAGGCCCAACTGAGCCAGCATAGTTGGCTGAATGTTTTCGTAGAAAATTATGGAGAACACAGCAGGCAAGTATTATATGGTTCAGTTTATACTCCGCCATATGGATGGGTGTCAGAAATAATCGGAACCGGCTGGCCAGGATTCCAAATGTGTTCTCCACCACTCTTCGGGCTCTGGCCAGCCGGTAATTAAAAACCCTCTGTTCCGGGGTGAGGGTCCTCATCGGGAATGGCCGCATCAGGTGGTCCCCCAGCGCAAACGCTTCATCAGCAACGAACACAAATGGGAGACCTTCAACATTGTCCTCTGGAGGTGGCAAGTCCAAGCTGCCATTCTGGAGACGCCTGTAGAACTCCGTCTGGGCGATCACTCCACCATCGGACATCCAGCCATTCTTCCCCATGTCCACATACAAGAACTCGTAATTAGCCGACACCACTGCCAACATCACTATACTATTAAACCCCTTGTAATTATAATAGTACGACCCCGAGTTGGGTGGTGGGACGATGTGGACGTGTTTCCCATCAATTGCCCCTCCGCAGTTAGGAAAGTCCCACCGCTGGGCAAAGTGGGAGGCCACAGTCTGCCATTCCTGTGGTGTGGAAGGAAACTGTTGAGGAAAAAACAATAAACATTACTATTTTTTCACAGAAACCTGGAAAGCAGATTAGACACAAACATTATGGGTCAACCTCCAGATAGCATTTATTAAGGGGAATTTTACAACAACAAAGTATAAGGTACATCTATCATATTCCCCCCCCCCCCCCCCTCATGGGCCATTTCTAACATTATAGGGGGTAGGAACTCTTGGACAGGTAACCCTCCTCACTTAATTTAGAGATTAATGCCTAAATACAGGGTATTACTTGGAACAGCCCCTCCTTAGTTACACTATTGGCAGGCCACTGGACAGGTAAGAAGTGTCATAATACAAACATATAAATACACACTGTACACATTTGAGCACATTTGGACATTCTGCTATTACCTATCAAGATAATAATAGGATACAAGAACTTTAAACAGTGCCATTGGAAAGTATACAGGCAGGCCCTTGCACTACATGCTTTGGGGAATTCATCCATAAATCTGAGCACTAAAGAGGTGGGTATAGTGTGTATGGGTTTGGCAAAGTCAGCAGATAGATGATTGAGGATAGAGAATTGGGATCAGCTGACTTAGCAGTTGGGGGAGGGAGGGTTACAAAAAATTTGAGGACAACAAAAAAAAAGCCTCTGGCACTCTGCCTGAATTTAAATCAAAAATAACATTTCCAAACATTTTAGGGGGTGTTTGGGGTAAAGCACTACTATGGAGCTGATCAAATACATTGTTAAGTGACTACATGAGGTGAATATAGGGCAGGAGACACCATTCTGGGGAGGTTAGTGAGGGGCAAATATGTATGAAGGACCTAAAATAATAATTACATAAAAATCCAGCATGCATTACGACAAAGGGGACATTCACAGCATATTACAAGCATGGTAATTAGGGAATGAGGAAAGAAATACAATATATTATCAAACATTCAATACAATAAAATGTGATATAAAACGATAAAAATCTTACCTTCATATACTCCTTCTGCAGGACCTGGATGATGGCAAAACAGGTCTCTGGGATAATGATCCCCAGAGCCTTGGGGGAGATGCCTGTCGAGAACTTCAAGTCCTGCAGGCTTCTCCCTGTGGCTAAATACCGCAAGGTAGCGACCAACCTCTGCTCCGGAGTGATGGCTTGCCTCATGCAGGTATCCTGCCTGCTGATATAGGGGGTCAGCGAAGCCAACAGACGGTGAAACACGGGGTCCGTCATCCAGAGAAAATTCCTGAAATCATCAGGATTATTCTCACGGATCTCACGGAGCAAAGGCATGTGACAGAACTGGTCACGCTGAAGCAACCAATTCTTGGTCCATCAACTCCTCCCCACCCTGTTCATGGACTGGACTTGTGTCAAGGTCAGGACCCCAACACCAAGCCCCCGCACAGCACGAACTCTACGAGGAGTACGCATACGCAACATGGCTAGAAGACGGTCGGCTGCTCAGAACGAAGTAACAGAACGCACTGAAGAACAGCAAGGCCTGTGAAGAGCGACCTGAAAAACAGCAACGAGCGGACAAGATCGCACAGAAAACTCCAATACGAACTGACTGCACGCACTGAAGAGCAGATACAAACCCACAAGCACAAACTGAACGTCAAAAAACGATCTGAAAGCCACGAGTCTGAAAGCGCGAATCGTCTCTCACCAAACTTTTACTAACACGAGATTAGCAAAAGGAGCCCAAAGGGTGCCGCGCTTGGTTCTGAACCGGCCTTTTCTAGTCTCGTCGTACGTGGTGTACGTGACCGCGTGGTTGTCGATCGGAAATTCCGACAACTTTGTGCGACCGTGTGTATGCAAAACAAGTTTGAGCCAACATCCGTCAGAAAAAATCCGAGGATTTTGTTGTCGGAATGTCCGAACAAAGTCCGACCGTGTGTACGGGGTAATACAGTGCACCCATAGTTGTTATCACACTTCTATTGGTGTACAGAGTACCGTGCACCCTAGTGCACTTGCTACTACTTTTCTGGTGGTGTACACAGTACAGAATACATACAGTACACCCAAGTTCTTTGGTGTGGGCCTTTTTTGACACGTGTGCAGCAGATCACACCATTGCTGTTTGCAACATACGTCTGAAGTGTATCAAGTGTGGCCAAAACAGCAGCCGCTTGGGCACCATATGCATGACCAGACATATGATGACCATGCAGTTCTTTGGCAACAGCACTTAAAAGACCCACATCAAAGAACAAGACAGACCTTTCCTTGCTCCTCATAAGCTGGGATCTCATACCCCAATATACCTCTAGTCCTCTCAAAAACCTGCACTGATAGGAATGAAGGTATAGAAATAGGTGTCCCAGGTACTTGTGGCCAATATACTAGCGGTACACCAGCATTGGATTTTAGCAGGCAAATTTCCCTACCCCAGTTGCTAAACCATGGAAAGAAATTCGGTCCCAGCCATCCACAGCTTGGGAAGAATGCAGGATGGGGATGTCACCACTCCTCCAAAATGCTAGTGGTGATTCTGCCACAGCCCTCTCCTCCACCCCCCTCCTCTTCTTCTTCCTCTATGGCCTCTTCCTCTGCAGATTTCTCCTCTGAACCAGCAGTGCTCCATAGGCATTCAAGGGGCTACGCAAGCACTCAGGCAAAAAGATGCCATGCGGTGCTTGAGTTGGTCTGCTTAGGGAACAGGAGCCACACTGGGGCAGAGATTCTGTCAGCTCTGCAGGGGCAGGCTCAGAGGTGGTTGACGCCACACCAGCTTCAGCCATGAATGGTTGTATGTGACAATGGCACCAACCTCATCTCCGCCCTCCGACAGGGACACTTGACCCATGTTTCCTGTTTGGCTCACATCCTGAATTTGATGGTGCAGTGGTTCTTGAGCAGGTACCCAGGCTTACAGGATCTCCTGAGGCAGGCCAGGAAAGTCTGTGGGCATTTCCGCTGGTCATATAATGCCAGTTCTCAGCTGGCTGACATTCAAAGAGAATGTAACCTGCCCAAGAACCGCATCATTTGTGACATGCCCACCAGGTGGAACTCAACGTTGATGATTCTGCAGCGGCTGCACCCACAGCAGAGGGCCATCAGTGAGTACCTGTGTGATTATGGCACCAGGACAGGGTCAGGGGAGCTTTTTTTTTTTTTTTTTTTTTTTTTGCCACACCAGTGGTTACTGATCAAGGATGCATGCACTGTCCTGTCACCATTTGAGGAGGCCACAAGGATGGTGAGCAGTGACAGTGCATGCATCAGTGATACTGTCTCTCTTGTCTTCCTGTTGGAGCACACGCTTCGTAGAATAATGGACAGAGCACTTGAGGCAGAACAGCGGGAGGAAGAGGAGGACTTCCTTACCTCTCAAGGCCCCCTTTATCCAGATACTAGTATTCCTGCAGGCCTGCCGATCACACAGGAAGAAGAGGAGAAAGAGGATTGTGTCAGCATGGAGGTGGAGGATAACACTCAGCATCAGCAGCAGTCTTCAAGGGATCGTTTGCAGTCCCCGGAAACCCATGGAGTTGTACATGACTGGGAGGAGGTGGCTGAGCATCATGTGATCCTTAGTGACCCAGCGGACTGAGGATCGAATGCCTCTGCAAACTTACGCTGCATGACCTCCCTGATCCTGCAAAGCCTGCGAAAGGACCGTAGGATTCATGGTATCAAGGAGAGGGATCATTACTGGCTGGCAACCCTTCTTGATCCACGTTACAAGGGTAAGGTTGCAGAACTTATCCAGCCTTCACAGAGGGAGCAGAGGATGAAACCTCTTTGGCAGGCCTTGCAGAAAGGTTTGTGCAATGCATTTCCAGAACCTGGGAGGTTACAATTTCCTGGTGCGGACAATGTGTTGCTGAGGCTTCGGTCCAGTCACAGAAAGAGCAGTGGAGAAGATGGCCGGCTGACCGATGCCTTCAGACAATTCTTCAGTCCTCAGCGCCCAGGTCTGATCGGTTCCAGCAACCATCGCCAGCGTCTGAATTACATGGTGCAGGAATATCTAGGGGCTAAATCAGACTTGGGGACCTTTCCACCAGAACATCCACTGGGTTACTGGGTCTTGAGGATGGTCCACTGGCCATAGTTGCTCAATATGCAATTGAGCTACTGGCCTGTCCTGCATCCAGCGTTCTTTCTGAATGCACATTCAGTGCTGCTGGAGGCTTTGTAACTGATCACAGAGTGCGCTTGTCCACCAGACTCTGTTGATCCACTCACATTCATAAAAATGAATCCGTCTTGGATCACCAGCTACCAAGCACCTGATGCTGATGTAACCGATTGATTTTTCTATGGGTGTGGGATCCCTTGAAGACTACATATGCTGAGTGACTATTCTATTCCTCCTCAATCTTCATGATAGCTTCTAGCAATATTTTCGGTTCAGGGCACCACCACCACTGCCTAAGGCCCAATTTTTCTGCCCTGTTTAACCACTTCCAGACCGGTACACGCCGATGTACGTCGGCAGAATGGCACGGCTAGGCAAATGGGCGTACCTGTAAGTCCCATTTGAATTCCCCGCCGTGCCATTCCGTGCGTGCCGGCCGGGAGCTCCGTGAGTCGGGTCGCGGGATACCCGCGATCACCTCACGGAGAGGACCAACGGGGAGATGCTGATGTAAATCAGCATCTCCCCGTTCTGCCTAGTGACAGTCTCACTGGTCTCTGCTCCCTGTCATCGGGAGCAGAAATCAGTGACGTGCCACAGCTAGCCCATCCCCCCTACAGTTAGAAATCACTCCCTAGTACTGAATTAACCCCTCCCCACCCCCTAGTGGTTAACCCCTTCACTGCCAGTGTCATTTTACACAGGAATCAGTGCATTTTTATAGCACTGATTGCTGTATAAATGACAATGGTCCCAAAAATGTGTCAAAAATGTTCGATGTGTCCGCCATAATGTCGCAGACACAATAAAAATCGCTGATCGCCGTTATTACTAGTAAAAAAAATTATTAATAAAAATGCCATAAAGCTATCCCCTATTTTGTAAACACTATAACTTTTGCGAAAACCAATCAAACGCTTATTGCAATTTTTTTACCAAAAATATGTAGAAGAATACATATCAGCCTAAACTGAGGAAAAAAAATGTTTTTTTAATTTTTTGGGGGGATATTTATTATAGCAAAAAGTAAAAAATCTCTTTTTTTCAAAATTGTCGCTATTTTTTTGTTTATAGCGCAAATAATAAAAACCACAGAGGTAATCAAATACCACCAAAAGCAAGCTCTATTTGTGTGAAAAAAAGGATGTCAATTTTGTTTGGGAGCCACGTCGCACGACCGCGCAATTGTCAGTTAAAGAGACACAGTGCCGAATCGCAAAAAGTGCTCTGGTCAGGAAGGGGGTAAATTCTTCCGGGCCTGAAGCGATTAACAGGGTTGTGTAATTCCAATTTTTGATCTAATAATTCACAGCAGGGCCTGTTCCTGCACTCAACAAAAGTATCTGTGAGGCTTTACAGTGTTGTGCCACCACCACTGCCTAAGGCCCAATTTTTATGCCCCTGTTTAACAGGGGCATATAATTACAATTCTTGATATAATATTTCACAGCAGGGCCCGTTCCAAGAGTAACTGAGAGGGCTTACAGTGTTCTGGTACCACCAACACTTAAGGCCCAATTTTCCGCAGAGTGTATAGGGCAGGCTGTATAGTCAGGGACGACTTTAATATTGATTGGACCCTGGGCAAAAATTTTCTAGGGGCCCTCCCATGCAGTTTTGCTCTCCACCTGCTCTGAGACATACAATAAATAGCAGCTAGACTCAAAATCAGTTTACTGAATCAGATCAGACAGTGATTGTGATTGGTTGCCAGAGGTTACAGTGTATCATTACTGCTCACTGACTGGCTGCTAGAGGTTACAGCAAACATTTCGGCTCACTGATCTGGTTGCTAGAGGTTACAGCAAGCATTTCGGCTCACTGATTATTTGCTAGAGGTTACAGCACATGATTTCTGCTTGTTGATTGGTTGCTAGAGATTACTGTACATCAATACTGCTCACTGGTTACTGCACATCATTACTGCTTACTGATTGGTTGCTAGAGGTTACAGTACATCATCTCCTCACTGGCTGCACACCATGGACTGGACCTTGCTCACCTGTGCACCCCAAACTGTAATAACTTCTCTGCCTATCTCTACACACCACACACTACCCTCCCCCCACTAATTTGCTTACCTTTGTAGAACGGGCTGATGGTAGGCTTAATGACCACAGTTGTAGGCAGGACTTTCAAGCATGCCCCTTTATCTCCCCAGTGGGTAGCATTCAGTATAGGTGATGGTGGATATGACCTCAGGGGGGCATGATATACGTATGAATACCTCCTCTATTTACATTTGCTGAAGGTCTGCCACTATTTACATATGAATGCCGATGCTATTTACATATCAATGCCGGTATTTACATGTAAACACAGGGTCTGCAGGTGAGTCATCTGTACACAACAACAAGGCAGAGCTGGGCAGCATTAATAATAGAACTTCACACTGAGATATTTGAGATATTAGGACACAGCATGAGACTAAAACCTTAAGGGATGAGGGAATTTAAACTGGGAAAGTTGGCAAGTATGAGGCAGCTGCTTTGGGCCCCACAACAATGACAGGGTCCAGCGCAGCTGCCCCTTTTGCCCTGCCTTAAAGACGGCCCTGTGTATAGTGTGTATACAGACAGTCCCCTACTTTCAAACATCCGACTTACAAATGACTCCTACTTACAAATGGAGAGAGACAACAGGAAGTGAGAGGAAAATCTACACCTAGGAAGTGAAATTATCTCCTGTAAGAGTTAATATGGGGAAAAAGGTGTCTCCACTGATGCTTTATCACCAATCCTTGTTTCCCTAATAACCCAATTTTTTTTTTAAATCCAATTGTCATTGGGACAGAAAGTGAGGTGAAAATTTCTGAACAGGGGCACAGGCAGCAAAACAAATGTTACAGGGGTGATGATAACCCTTCCCTATGTTATCTAAAAAGCTTAAAATTAGATTTTTTGGCTGGAGCTACACTTACAAAATGTACCTGTTCCAAATTACAAACAGATTCAACTTAAGAACAAACCTACAGTCCCTATCTTGTTTGTAGCCCAGGGACCATCTGTATACTGCTGCTGTTCAGAGTATATAGGGCCTGGGGGCCCCACGCCTTTTTTTTTTTTTTTTGGGTGCGGTTCCCCTTAATATCTATACCAGACCCAAAAGGCCTGGTAATGGGCTGGGGGGGGGGGGCAACATTACATTACAGCCGCAAGCTGTTTTAAATGAATTTTATTCCTTTAGAAATGTCCTTTTGTGCAGGGACTGTTCTAAACACGGGAAAAATGCGCCCCTTTACAGGCATACTGTAGTCACCCCCCGGCACGATATTTAAAGCAATATTTCACTTTTATTGTTTCACTTTAAGCATTATTAAAATCACTGTTCCCGAAAAAACGGCAGTTTTTAAAACTTTTTTTTGTATTAATACATATCCCCTGGGGCAGGACCCGTGTCACTTTAGATTTTTCACGTTCAAGTCCCATAGACTTTAATGGTGTTTGCGCGTCCGCACAAATTTTTTGCCTGTTCACATGTACTGCTGCGAACCGAAGTGGGGGGTGTTCGGCTCATCACTAATATATGCCCAGAGCTCACCATTTTATTATTATTATTATTATTTAGGATTTATATAGCGACAATAGCTTGCGTAGCGCTTTACATTCTAAAGAGAGACACAGTACAGTTACAATACAATAAAATACAAGAGGGCCCTGCTCATAAGAGCTTATAATCTAATAGGGTGCGGCAAGAAGTACAAAAGGTTATAACTAGGGATGGGGCGAATACCCCCCGGTTCGGATTGCACCAGAACATCCTGAACAGGCAAAAAATTCAGCAGAACACATGAACACCAATAAAGTCTATGGATAATGAATAATCAAAAGTGCTCATTTTAAAGGCTTATATGTAAGTTATTATCATAAAGTGTTTGGGGACCCGGGTCCTGCCCCAGGGGACATGTATCAATGCAAAAAAAAGTTTTAAAAATGGCAGTTTTTTTCGGGAGCAGTGATTTTAATAATGCTTAAAGTGAAACAATAAAAGTAAAATATTCCTTTAAATTTTGTACCTGGGGGGTGTCTATAGCATGCTTGTAAAGGGGTGCATTTTTCCCATGTTTAGAACAGTCCCTGCACAAAATGACATTTAAAGTAAAAAAAAAAATGTAAAAGTACTCATGGTTATAATGAATTGTCTATGGGAGTAATCAAAAGAGCTAATTTTAAAGGCTTATATGCATGGTATTGTCATAAAAAGTGTTTGGGGACCTGGGTCCTGCCCAAGGGACATGTATCAATGCAAAAAAAAGTTTTAAAAAACAGTTTTTCGGGAACCGTGATTTTAACAATGCTTAAAGTGAAACAATAAAAGTGAAATATTCCTTTAAATTTTGTACCTGGGGGTGTCTATAGTATGCCTGTAAAGGAGCACATTTTTCCTGTGTTTAAAACAGTCCCTGCACAAAATGACATTTCTAAAGGAAAAAAAGTCATTTAAAAGTACTAGCAGCTATAATTAATTGTTGGGTACAGATAAAAGTCATTGAAAAAAATGGCATGGGATCCCCTGTGTCCATTACCAGGCCCTTTGGGTCTGGTATGGATATTAAGGGGAACCATGAAACAAAATAAAAAAAAATTGTGTGGGCCCCCCCAAATTCCATACCAGGCCCTTCAGGTCTGGTATGGATTTTAAGGGGAACCCTGCGCCAATTTTTTTTTTTAAATGGCGTAGGGGTCCCGCTCAAAATCAACACCAGACCCTTCAGGTATGGTATGAATTTTAAGGGGAACCCCGCAGCAAAATTAAAAAAAAATGGTGTGGGGGTCCCCCCAAAAATCCATACCAGACCCTTATCTGAGCATGCAACCTGGCAGGCCGCAGGAAAAGAGCGGGGACAAGAAAACGCCCCCCTCCTGAACCATACCAGGCACATGCCCTCAACATGGGGAGGGTGCTTTGGGGTAGGCCCCCAAAGCACCTTGTCCCCCTTGCCCGGTGGTTGTGGAGGTCTACAGGCAGGTGGCTTATCGAAATCTGGAAGCCCCCTTTAACAAGGTGACCCCCAGATCCCAGCCCCCCTGTTTGAAATGGTAACGGGTACATGCTCCCGAAAAACGGCTATTTTTAAAACTTTTTTTGCATTGATACATGTCCCCTGGGGCAGAACCTGGGTCCCCAAACTCTTTTTATGATAATAACTTGCATATAAGCCTTTAAAATGAACACTTTTGATTTTTCTTGTTAATGTCCCATAGACTTTAATGGTGTTCCGGCGGCTTTCGAATTTGCCCCAAACACCGCATTCTGTTTGGCGTTCGCAGAACATCCAAACAAACAAAGTTTGGGCCGAACTTTTGCTCGGGCTGAACCGTTCTCCCATCCCTAGTTATAAGTGTGGGGGATGAGCTAATGGGAGAGTTAAAAGTTCAGTTGTTAGTTGAAAGCATGATAGGCTTCCCTGAAGAGAGGAGCTTTCAGGGATCACCTAAAGCTGGCCATAGTAGGAGATAGCCGGACAGATTGAGGTAAAGAGTTCCAGAGGTTAGGAGAGGCTCTGGAGAGAAGTCTGGAGAATTTGGATTGGTGAAGTAGCTTGGGGCAGAGTTTTGAATGGCTTTGTATGCTTGTTAATACTTTTAATTCAATTTGCTGGGCAATTGGAAGCCAGTGGAAGGATTGGCGTATAGGGTTGGCAGACACTGAGGGGTTGGTAAGGTAGATGAGTCTGGCAGCAGCAATCATGATAGACTGAAGAGGGGATAGCCCATGGAGAGGTAAGCCTATGAGAAGGTAGTTGCAATAGTCAAGGTGGAATTAATAAGGGAGTGAATGAGTAGCTTGGTGGTTTTATTAGTTAAAAAAGGGTGAATTTTAGAGATGTTACAGAGATGAAGTCTACAAGCTTTTAACAGCTATTGGATTTGAACCTGCAAGGACAGGTCAGAGTCTAGGATTACACCTAGTACCCTGGCATGAGGGGAGGACTGATAGTTGTATTATTGATCTTAGTGGAAAACTCATGAAGGAAGGCATGAGCTGGGGAGAATTGACTGGACTGAAGGAGTGAGGTGAGGAGTAGCGAGATACATTTGGGTGTCATCAATAGGGATGACCTTCATATTTAAGTCGAACCCATGTTCGACTCGAACATCGTCTGTTCGCCGAATTGCGAACAATATGGCCCGTGCGCGCCAAATTCGTGTGGCGCGTCACAGCCCATAATTCACTGCAGCATCGCAGTGCATTGCAGGCTGATGATTGGCCAAGCATGTACTATGACACGCATGCTTGGCCAATCACAGCGCCGTCTGAACAGAGCTGTAATTGGCCAAAGCCAAGGAGGCTTTGGCCAATTATGGCTCAGGGGATTTAGTACATGCCCCACACTATATAAGGCCGCCTGCATGGCGGCCCTATGTAGTGTGTGTTCCGGCGTTGAAAGAGATAGACAGAGACAGTGTCATTTGATTTAAGTTAGATAGATTAGGCAGGACAATCAGTGAGTTAGCTGCACTTACAGTGTATTGTGTATATAAATGCATCCCAGGTGTTTGTGTGTTTGTGTGTGTGTATATGTATGTATATGTATATATATGTGTGTGTGTGTGTGTGTGTGTGTGTGTGTGTGTGTGTGTGTGTGTGTGTATATATATATTATAATAAATTGCTGGTGTTCTTTTGAACAGGCAGCTAGACTATTTACAGTTAGTGTAGTGCGTCCTCCTCAGTGTTCAGCTAAAGCTACAAGTTAGTGTAGTGCTTCCCCCCCAGTGTTCAGCTAAAACTACAAGTTAGTGTAGTGCGACCTCTGCACAGTGTTCAGCTAAAGCTACAAGTTAGTGTAGTGCGTCCAGGCAAATTTCCCTGCCCCAGCTGCTGCACCGCCGAAAGAAGTTCGCTCCCAGCCATCCACATGCCCAGCGGTTGAATGCTAGCTTGGCAAAATTGCTAGCACTTCAACTGCTGCCTTTTCAGTTGGTAGACTCTGCCCCCTTCCGTGAGTTTGTAAAATGTGCGGTTCTGGAGGCTTTTTAACCGATCACAGGGTGCGTCTGTCCATCGACTCGGTCGATCGTCTGACCTTCATAAAAATGAATCAGTCTTGGATCACCACCAGCTATCAAGCACCTGATGCTGATGTAACCAAATAATTTTTTTTGAAATCTCAGATTCCTTCAAAGACTGCCTACGCTGATGCTGAGTGACTATCCTGAGTAATTATCCTCTTCCTCCTCAATGATCACGCTGATAGCTTGTAAGAACATTTTTGGTTCTGAGCGCCGCCACCAGTGCCTAAGGCCCAATTTTTCAGCCCTTGTTTAACAGGGGCGTGTATTTACAAATTTTGATGCAATACTTTGCAGCAGGGCTCGTTCCTGCATTCCAACTAGAGTATCTGTAAGGGGTTGCAATGTTGTGGCACCAGCACCAGTGCCTAAGGACCAATTTTTCAGCCCCTGTTTAACAGGGGCATGTAATTACAATTCTTGATCTAATATTTCACAGCAAGGCCCGTTTTTGCACCCACCAAGAGTAACTGTGAGGGCTTACAGTGTTGTGGCACCAGCACCACCACCACCACCAAAGGCCCAATTTTTCTGCCCCTGTTCAACAGGGTCATGTAATTACAATTCTTGATCTAATATTTTACAGCAGGGCCCTGTGAGGGCTTAGTGTTGTGGCCACAACAACACCTAAGGCCCAAATTTCTGCTGAGTATATAGGACAGGTCCCTACTTTCAAACATCCAACTTGCAAACGGAAGGAGACAACAGGAAGTGAGATGAAATCTACCCCATGTCGTTTATCTCACTGATTTTCATCCATATTGCCAGGACCCGACATTACATTAAAGCCGCAAGCAATTTTAAATGACTTTTTTCCTTTAAAAATTATGTGTGCAGGGACTGTTCTAAGCACGGGAAACATGCGCCACTTTACAGGCATACTATAGACACCCCCCAGTTACGATATTTAAAGGAATATTTCACTTTTTTTTTTTTACTTTAAGCATCATTAAAATCACTGCTCCCGAAAAAACGGCCGTTTTTAAAAGTTTTTTTTGCATTGATACATGTCCCCTGGGGCAGGACCCGGGTCCCCAAACCCTTTTTAGGACAATACCATGCAAATTAGCCTTTACAATAAGCACTTTTGATTTTAAACGTTCGAGTCCCATAGACGTCAATAGGGTTCTAATGTTCGTGCAAATTTTCGGTCCATTCGCAAGTTCTGGTGCGAACCGAACAGGGGTTGTTCGGCTCATCCCTAGTCATCAACATAGAGATGGAATTGGAAGCCAAGGGCAGTTATCAAGTGACCAAAAAAGGTGTGGATTGCGAAGGGAAAAGGTCCAAGAACAGAGCCTTGGGGGACCCAAACAAAAAGAGAAAGTGGAGAGGAGGAGACAGAGTTATAGGTAACACTGAAGAAACACTGTGATAGATAGGAGAACCAGGAAAGAGAAGAATCTTGTAGGCCAAAGGAGTGTATCTTATGAAGAAAGAGCAGGTGGGCAACAGTATCAAAGGCCACAGAGAGGATTAGTAGTAAGAGTATGGAGTACTGGCTGTTGGTTTTAGCAGTTAGTAAATCATTAGTAAGTTTTAATAGCAGTTTCTGTTGAGTGCTGCAAGTGAAAGCCAGACTGTAAGGGGTCAAGAAGGTTGTTTTCAGTTAGGCAGGAGCTCAGATGTGGTATTGAGAAAGCACAAACTCTCATGTGAAACACGTCAACCTACCTTTTCCCTCCCCTGCCTGATCGGTTGTGGTTGTTTTTATGGACTTTGTTGATAAGGTTAGGGATTTGATTCAGAGTTCTTACTTAAACTAATGCCTATGTGTAAAATCTGTTATGAAATATAGTTTGTTATGAAATGCCTGCCTTGCAGTCTCTTATGAAATTAACCTTTGTCTGCTGACACATTATTCTCGATGAAACTACTTTTATTGTAACCTTTGACTGCTGATACGAAAATTATCTGTCGAAACTGCTTTTATTATCTGATATCTATATTGTACTTTGATATTTGCGTTTATGTATAAAAAGATTCAATAAACCAAGACAGTTCAGATTAATACAGGACATTCAAAGCTCGTAGGCTGATATACAGATACTCTGTCTGTGTCTATTTATTTGAGAGCTAAGATCTGACAAAGCAATATAAACTTAAAGCAACTTATTTAAAAGTTGAACCTTAACATTTTGGCGCCCGAACAGGGACCCACCAGGACGCTACAAGAGGTGGCTGAGCTAGGCTGACGGAACAGAAGGACAGGCATTCCGGGAACCACAGATCAAAAACCTGGCCAGGTAAGAAAAAGCTTTATTTTTCTTATATTCTGTGCTCCCCTGATTTGTGCTTATCCGTTCTGTCAGTTATGGTTCTCCTGGTTTTAAAACACCAGCCTCTGTAGTGGTGAGTCTAGGATTACTGCATATTGTGGTTTATATTGCTGGAATTATTTGTTTGTTGTCTATCTGTCTTGTTGAGAAAGTGAATGAGCCTTGTCAAGGATGGTATGAGTTAGAAGGGGATTGCCGAACTAAGCAATGGAATGCGCCTTACCTCACATGATTGGGAACTTGTGAGCTTGGGGGTCTGACGCCTATGCTTAACCTCACATCTAACTCATAAACCATAGACGGGTTGAAAGTATAAGCCCTGTCTGCTCCATAAAGCAGGGATAAGAGTATATAAGAGGGATCCCAGATACGGGGGGGGAATAAGGTCTCCATTAAGCCCGGAGATCTAGTCAGATACATGGTCACTTCAAGGAATGCTTGTATATGTTGTAGTCGTCAGTCTGGTCATAATATTTGTCAGTTGACTAGCATATAAAGCAATTCAGTTTCAAGAATTTCATTCAGGAGAGGTTTTTAGTATTCTGGCATCCTAGGATAAAAAGGCAACGAGGAACTAGTGTAACTTGGTTAAGTTTTTTATATTGTACACTAAGTGTCCCAAACGCTACCTAGGCAGGACTGTCAGAATGGGCCAGAGGAACACAAAACCCCGTCAGGGAATTGTGGCACATTACACAGTGCCACAGATAATTAAAAACATTTGTGGGAAGGATGAAGCGCGGGACTTGAAGGATGTCCTTCGTAAATTTAAGGTGAAAGGAGCAGCAGGTTTAGACCCGGATGTATGGAGTGAAATAAAAAGGGACAGACAAAGAGAGGTGTTAGAGAAGCAATGGATGCGTCAGGTTCAATGCTTAATTAAGGTTTCAAGTAGAGCAAAAGAAGAGGGGTGGAAATATAATCCAGATTGCGATGGTTGGGATATGAAAGACAGAAGAACAAATGTTGAAATTTTAAATAATCTTAACCCGACAATACCACCCCCATATACTGACATAGAGGATAAACCTCACAAGATATATCCTGTACTTGAGGGTAGAGGATGGGTTTGCCAGGTTTGTGGATCACAAAACAAGAATGTGTACGTTGTGGGGCACAAAAACCTCACCCGGAACCTGTAGCCCCAGTACACATTAACACATGAACTGTAACATTACCCAATCCTCAACACGGGAACCCAGCTCATCCACAAGCACCACCCGTAGTTAATCGTAATATGGCCATACATACCTGGAAACCATGGTCGGCAGACACACTCATGGCTCTAATTCAGAATGCCCCAGACCCAGTAGCCAAGCTGGCTGCTTTTAATAGATTTGTGACTCAGTTAATGAATACACATAGAGCAACTTGGCAGGACGGGGAAGATTTGTGTAGACATAAAATGACTTTAACTATGTTCAGTTTATGACAGAGATAGGTCCGCATAGACCTGTAGAAGTAGCCGATGCAGACGGCAATCTGACAGCCGGACATGTTAGACATATGGACTCGCGAGCGCCCTTTCTTGTTAGATTAGAAGCTTTTTGTCAGGCAAAACAGCAAGAGAGAGGATCCACGTCACCCATGAAACAACTGCCAGGGCAGACAGTATCAGACTTTTACTTATCAATGGAAAGTATGATGGCAGACGAAGGAATGGATTTAGCACTGCCAATTACGATCCGAACCTTCAACAGACAGTTTATGGAAGGATTAATTCCACAGATAAGTGAAAGCCTGCACACCAGCGTGGAGGGCAATTAGAGATAGAGGGTCATTGTTACAAAAGGCACAAGGTATAGAAGCAGACTTAGCAGAAAACAAAAGTCGAAAACATCCGGCAATCAATACGGTTGTAGATCCCCAAGAACCAAGCAGAGGTTCCTATCGCAAACCCCTTACTTGTTATTACTGTAACAAGACTGGCCACATCAGACGCCACTGCAGAAAGAGAATAAGAGATGAAGGAAAGGAGGGTGTTGATTGCCCAGTTAATCAGAGGAGGAACTGGCCCAGGGATAACAATAATGGTGATGTTAGGCGGCAGGGAGATGGTCCACGAGCATGACTCGCCCGATTTTAGAAAGATCCAAAACTAAGATGCTTAAGACTACTATAACGGTTGGTAATAAGAAAATCTCTTGTCTAGTTGATTCAGGAGCTTCACGCTCGTTACTTTCTGATTCTGAACTACTCCCTGAGCAAGAATCCCCTGACACTTTATTGATAACTGGATATGATGGCATTTTAGCCGACGCGCCTCTAACAAAACCTCTGAAAGTTAAAGTAGGGAACCATATGTTCCTTTCACGTTTTCTGGTATCTAGAGGAGCCCCCACTAATTTGCTAGGAGCTGATATTTTGCAGAAAATAGGAGCTAACATTACCTATCATCCAGATGGCACTGTCACATTAGCTATAGGCGATAATCAGGAAAACATGGAGATGTGTAATCTGATACAGTATCTGGAGGAGGAGTCGGAACTGCCTGGTCCATCTTCTCCAGACTTAGATCAGATCTTGTCTTCCCTTCCGGAAGAACTATGGGAAAAACATCCAGCAGATGTTGGACTTTTGCCCATACCTCCGGTTACCCTACAGCTGATTCCAGGAGCAGTGCTACCCCAACAAAAACAGTATCCACTCAGTGCACCCCAAGAGGCGGCCATAGAAATGCAGGTCCAATCCTTTTTAAAAAGTGGAGTTTTAAAAGAAGTAAAATCGCCGGTAAATACTCCTTTGTACCCGGTCAAAAAGAAAACGATAGCCGGTAGTCCGGTTAAGTATAGGATGGTCCAAGACCTCAGAGCAATCAACAAAATACTAGCCCTGATGACACCTTTAGTACCCAATCCACATACGTTACTGTCACAAATACCCTCAACTAGTATGTACTTTACGGTTATAGATTTAGCGAATGCTTTCTTTTCTGTCGCACTTGCTGAAGAATGCCAACTATGGTTCGCATTTTCAATAAAAAATCGACAACTAACCTGGACATGCCTACCTCAGGGTATGGCGCATTCACCTACCTTGTATTCGCAAGCATTGCAAATGGTGTTGGGAGAATGGTTACCACCAGATTCTTGTGTATTGCTACAATATGTGGATGATTTATTGTTATGCTGCCCGGACAAGGAAACTTGTTTGGATACCACCCTTAATTTGTTGCGATTTCTAGCAGAAAAGGGTTGCAAGGTTAATAGGAACAAATTACAAATGTGTCAGGAAAAAGTTATCTTTTTGGGACATTGTATATCACAGGGTACAAGACAACTCACTGAGGAAAGGGTTCAATGGATAAAGGGAATGTTACCCCCACGGAATTTCAAACAATTACGTATGTTTTTAGGTATTGTGTCATATTGTAGACAATGGATACCACATGCTAGCGCTTTGATGCAGCCATTATACGATTGTTTGAAAATTGTACCGTATGTGCTTACAGAAGTAGCTTATGAGTCGTTTATCTCTTTGAAAAAGCTATTGATTTCTGCCCCGGCCATTGGTATTCCGGATTACACTAAGAAATTCAGTCTATACATTGCTGAGATCACTGGACACGCCACAGGTGTTCTGACACAGGCACATGTAAAACAAAGACCAATCGCTTACTTTTCAGCAGCATTAGATCCAGTATCTAGAGGTTCACCGTCCTGTGTACGGGCGGTAGCTGCAGTGTCAATTATCATAGATAAGTCATCAGCGATTGTTCTAGACAATCCAGTTGTAGTGCATACCACACATGACATACATGCAATCTTGTCTCAGGTACAGCCCAAACACATTTCAATGGCTAGGCAATTAAGGCTACAGTGTACTTTACTTTTACCTCCAAATGTCACTTTTCAGCGCTGTACAACCTTAAATTTGGCCACCTTTTTGCCTCTTCAGTCACCAGATTTGGCAAGGGGGAATAATAGTGCTAATAAGGAAGGAGATGAGGACACTGACACTCTTCTGTTTCAAGAGGTAGATGAGCACGATTGTTTTTAGCTCATGGAACAGGAGACAATGGGATTCCCACATGTTACAGATACACCAATTTTAAACGCTGAGCACACTTTGTACATAGATGGCAGTAGGTTTGCTGATGACAAGGGTAAATATCACACAGGGTATGCCATAGTGACTGATACACAGGTGATTGACGCACAGCCCTTACCAGCCCACATGTCAGCACAAGAAGCAGAATTAAAAGCTTTAGAACAAGCCCTAGAATACTTAAAAGGACGAGAAGGGAATGTTTACACTGACTCCGCTTACATTTTATGGTGTGGCGCACGATTATGGCCATATATGGAAGGCTAGAGGTTATCTGACAGCACCAGGTACACCTGTAAAACATGGAGAAGGGATTAAGAGAGTCCTGAACAATCTTCAAAAGGTTAAAGGAGTGGCCATTATGAAGATAGCGGCACACACGAGCGCAAAAACAATTGAGGCAAAAGGAAATGCATTTGCAGATTTGACTGCAAAACAGGCAGCTCTAGGGGAAGGAAGCCCTGAGACCTTAGCAGCGGTAGAGGTGAGTATCCCAGAACCAACATGGCAGCAGCTGAGTAAATTACAGGAGCAAGCAGGGGAGAGCGAGAAAGATAAGTGGGTCAGAATGGGAGCAGCACCAGACCTTGACAATGTATGGAGGGAAGGGGGCAAAATATGCCTACCTCTCTGTACCCAGCAATGGCAGCGGCAGTTCACCTACCCACACATGTCAGTTCCAATTCCATGTATAGGATTGTGAACCAAGGATGGCTCGCCCCTGGATTCAGTAGTACTGCGAGAAACTACTGTGCAGCCTGCCAAATCTGTCTCCTGAATAACCCAGGACAGAGAGTAAAAACCCCACGGAAACACCAGGTCCGGGCCCAATACCCCTTCCAGAGACTGCAGATTGACTACATACAAATGCCTAAGAGCGGCCCCTTTGAATTTGTTCTCGTGTGTATCGATTTATTCTCAGGTTGGCCTGAAAGTTATCCAGTAAAATCAGCTACAGCAAAAGCCACAGCCAAGAAACTGATCACTGAGTTAATACCTAGGTTTGGTCTTCCTGAAACCATAGAATCAGATAGGGGAACACACTTTACAGGAGAAATCATGCAGAATGTAATGACCATGTTAGGGGTTCAACAAAGTTTTCACACCCCTTACCACCCACAGAGTTCAGGATCAGTGGAAAGAGTAAATGGGACAATAAAGTTAAAAATACAAAAGGCAATGCAAGAGTTAAACGAGCCATGGCCTGAATGCCTGCCTTTGGCTTTGTTCTCCATAAGATACACCCCTACAGGGAAAACGGGAGTGTCCCCATATGAAATACTTTTTGGGAATGCACCTAGATTAGGTTTATACTTTCCACAGAGTATGCAATTGCAATGTGATAGTTTGACTGCATATGTGATACAATTACAACAACGACTAACTAAGATCCACAAAAGTGTGTATTCTTCTCTTCCAGACCCTAACTCAATAACAGGTACCCATACGCTGCTACCAGGGGATTATGTATATGTAAAGAAACACACCAGAAAGTCATTGGAACCCAGGTTCGAAGGTCCTTATCAAGTACTCTTGACCACAGCCACTTCAGTAAGGCTGGAGGGAAAGCCAACCTGGATACACGCATCACACTGCAAGAAACAACCTGAGAAAACGTCATCATAAAGTCTTTGCTTTTCTATAGCTTGTTTAAACTTGCCATCCTACAAGTGTATGCTTGGACTCCTGGAATCAATGTACTTGAAATAGAAGAAACAATGATTTTTGAATGGAGTATAGATGATCCTAAAGTAGCAAATGTTTCAGGATATGAGATAAATAAGGATTATACTGTGGGTAATTATACTGTTAAAGGACATAGGCGACCGTTTCATGTAGATGTAGATATAGGATGGATACAAGCAGACCCCCTCTCAGAAGTAACCGTAATTTTTCAGTGGAATGATAATATGGGTTTTCCTTTTAACAATAGTAAAAATCATAGGTGTCATAAAATATCCCTTTCGCAGACATGGAAACAAGCCCGGGAACGAGTAGTGGGACAAATGTACCAAATATTAACAGTCATGGCAGAAGGAGGGAATATAACCGAAGGGCTGTTTAATCTGATAGATATTACCGTTAATCAATCCAGTACTTTCCTCTGTGCCTCTTGGTGGAGGGAAGAGAGAGTTGATGGGTGGTACTGGATGGCACAGTCCTATGGGTTTCACAAACAAATAGAGGAAGAAGTAACGCCAACAATTGAATCTTCCATATTAACACCCGTACCAAACACTTGCATAAATGTATCAACATCACAACAGAAAACAAAAATAAAATTCAATATCACCTTTCCCCCGATACCGGAGTGTAGGTATAAGCGAGAATGGTATGATACTCTATTGGGATTAACAGGTACAGGGATGGGAATTTTAAACTCGGTTGAGATAGAAGAAATGAACAACAGATGGAAGCATGCAGGGGGACACATAGCTGACAGCTTGACTATCACAAGCAAATGGTTACCCACCACTTTTGAAACCCAACTCCAAGAAATACCCCTATTACAATTTTTGGGAGGGTTAATAAATCACACGATAGGAGCAGAGCTCCAGCTGTGGAATCAAAGTCAACAGTTTGTAAATTTCACACAGTGCTCTTTTAACCTCTTATCCTATCATATACAAATAAATAGGGCCAGGACTGAACTACAGTTGGGAAATTATCATACCTGGATGAAATATTTTAAGGGTCTAACTGACGATGGAGTATGGTTCCAAGTAAAAGGGGATAAGATAGAATGTGAGGATAAATGGTGTCTAGGAAGGTTTGAGGCATACCGGGTAGAAGATGTAATGGAAATGTGTAAAATAGTGGTTATGCCACTAGTAATTAAAGACGAATTTTGGTATCCAGAAGTGTATGGGAAATATGTAGATAAAGGAAACAGAACCCATGATTTAAATCTATGTGAAGGAACTAATAAGGGAATGGTATGCGGCAGAAGTTCCCCAGTATATGAACCTTGTTTGTTAAAATACCAAACTAGCATATGCAAAATGCAAAGAACACCGATAAATGTAAACAATAGATTCATAGAAATGGGACCCCAGCATATTTGTATCATTACTAATGATAACCGCACCATGTCAGCGTTAAATAAATCGGCGCCGTTTGCGGGATGTATAAGGAAGATTAAAGTATTACAATGGGGTAACGACACATATTTTTTTTGAACCAGACGCAGATAAGATATTCTCTTCAGTTTATGAGGTACATAATCTCACTGACACTACACCCTTTATAATTTCTTTAGACCCACTAAAACAGGTTTTGGAACAATCAGAGTTGTTAAGACGACACATAGAAACACTAGAACATACCCTACAGAATAACCTTGTATCTGTAATAATTGACAAAGGAAGACTAGTGCATCTTTCATCACAGATACAACAGGATACTGCACCACATTGGTGGGATATATTTAGTGGAATGTCTTCTACAGCAACCAATACCTTTCACTGGTTGTTAAGTCCAATGGTTATTATTATTTTAATATTAATTTCACTTACAATCACAAATGTGTATACAGGAAAATAAATAGGAAAATTAGGAGAATAGACAGGGCATACTGATAAATGTGTATTGACATCACCCTACTCCTACAAAACTCCTCTTCTTGAATTTAAGATGTTGGTAATACCTAGGGGGATGGGTTTTACCCCTCTGACAACTTGCGGTCAGGGAAAGGACTCTGGGGAAAAACTGACTAGAACTTATTCATGAGGACCCAGGGGGAAGGAGAGGATGATGTCAAAGGGGGAAATTGATAAGGTTAGGGATTTGATTCAGAGTTCTTACTTAAACTAATGCCTACGTGTAAAATCTGTTATGAAATATAGTTTGTTATGAAATGCCTGCCTTGCAGTCTCTTATGAAATTAACCTTTGTCTGCTGACACATTATTCTCGATGAAGCTACTTTTATTGTAACCTTTGACTGCTGATACGAAAATTATCTGTCGAAACTGCTTTTATTATCTGATATCTATATTGTACTTTGATATTTGCGTTTATGTATAAAAAGATTCAATAAACCAAGACAGTTCAGATTAATACGGGACATTCAAAGCTCGTAGGCTGATATACAGATACTCTGTCTGTGTCTATTTCTTTAAGAGCTAAGATCTGACAAAGCAATATAAACTTAAAGCAACTTATTTAAAAGTTGAACCTTAACATTGTTCAACAATAAAGCTGTTTTCTGCAAGTATTGAGTGTGCAGCCATCCTGTCATTCGTGAATCTAGGAGCTCAGATGGTTGTAGACTAAGCATTCTAAAAGTTTATAGGTAAATGGGAGCGCCCTTACATTTTTTTTTTTCTGATATTTTATATCAAAATTAACCATATGCATTAAATGTTTGTTTTACAAATAATCCTTTAGTATTGGATGCCTTCTGAACACAGAGCTCACAGAGAATTATGAATTTTCTAAAGATGGAACATAGTAGACACTATTTTTTTCCCAGACTCTCTCAACAAATAAAAACAATATACAGTATTTGAACAAATTGCACATACAAAGGTCATGGTATGTTCATTCTAGTATTCTAAATGAACAAAAATGCAGGCTTGTCATGTGTAAAATTTAAGACCACCTGTACATTTACGACCATTTCAAATCCATGAAATGAAAATCTGGTATTCCAGATTAATTGCCAATGTGCAGAACCCTCATGGGGAGTATGCAGATTAGACCAACCTTTTTTTAAATGTCATATCTAGAGTCTGGTGTTCCTTTTGCTATTGACTAGTGTGGGATAATCACGGCACGATCAAAAAATCCCCCTAAGGCCCACAGACTCAAGATTGTGGATGCCCATGGGTCTGGCAAAGAATTGAAAAGATCATCAAATTAATTTAAAATCGAAGATTCCACCGCTGATTTGTCTAGCACTGACCAGCCCAGCAAATTTAGCCCAGAGCTGACCATTTCCCACTAAAAAATCTCCAAGACCCCCAACATTTTACTGGAGGATCTTCAAGTTACATTTACAATACTTGGTGTCAAAGTGCATGCATCTAGAAGCAGAAAAGGACTGCACCAATTTAACCTATAAGAGAGGTGTATC
Source organism: Lithobates clamitans (assembly GCA_037952925.1). NCBI lineage: Eukaryota > Metazoa > Chordata > Amphibia > Anura > Ranidae > Lithobates > Lithobates clamitans. The sequence continues at coordinate 4,082,060 of JBBGZY010000720.1, forward strand.
AGAAGAAAAAGCATTTGCTGTCCAAAAAGGGAAAATTGTATACTTACCTTTCTGCAATTTTCCTTTCCTATCCTAGTGCAGCTTCACAACCTGATAGGACTGATTAATTATAATCTTTCAGCTAGGCCCCAGCACTGCATTCTCTGTAAATATCACCTCAGGTGTGGGAATCTGTATGCTGCGTTAAAGATGCATCAGGAAAGGAAAATTATGGAAAGATGGAGTATACAATTTTTCATTTTCCTGATGCAGTCGGGTATGTGCAAGAAAAAAACTCAAATTTAGTAATTAGCCTGGCCACTTGGATAAGGGATCTGCCAAACTCTACTGTTGTAAACGGTGCCGGATCCACACCATTATGTGAAATTAACGTATACCTAGACGACCATGTTGCCGTCTTACAGATTGTTTCCAGAGAGACTGCAATACGCTGTCCGAGAGGTTGCCACTGCACTTGTGGAATGTGCCCTCAAGCCCTCCAGATTTGGACGCTGTAGGATTGAGTAGGCCTTTTTTATGATCTTGATTAACCAAGAGGATATGGTGCGTGAGGATGCTGCTTGCCCCCTTCTGGCCCGTTGGGGATTACTAGAAGGTTATCCACTTTTCTGAAAGGTTCAGTGACTGTCAGGTATGCCTTTTTGTTTAATCCAACGTCTAGTGGATGCGGTGTCCCTTGCTCATTGAGAAATGATGGCAGAATGAACCCGTGACTGAAATGGAAGGTAGTAGCTACCTACACAATAAACTGTTTAAAGGTCTTAGGATTAATCTGTCTGGTTAGAATATAAGGTAAGGCTCTTTAGTAACAAGAATTTTAATTTCAGATCCTTGCTTTGCTGAGATTATGACAATGAGGAAACATACCTTAGGCGTTAGGTTCCATACTGAGGTCAACTGTAGTAGATGAAAAGAAGACCGTGATAATGCTTCCAGGACTACTGACAGATCCCAAGCAGGGAATAACAATTTTCTTGGTGACCTGATTTTTAGACATGCTCTCATGAATTGGATGACCAAGGGATCCGGGGCCCATTTACTTTAATGGCTGATAGGGCTGACACCTGGACTCATAAGGTATTTGTCGAGTCCCATTTACAAGGTTTCTAGAACTTGGGCCACTTCTGGGGACACCGGACTCCAGGATTGCCACTGGGCGACTGAGAGGAAGCTCTGCCATATATTTTGATATGTGCTGTTTGTGCAGCTTATCCTGGCCTGAAGAAGGGATGCTACCACCTGGTTAGAGCAAACAAACTCCATGAACCTTTGCCTCTCAGTTTCCAGGCCATCAAGTGCAGCCTCTCCTGGGCTGGGTGCAGAAACTGCCCCCGGACAGAAGGTCTGGGGTTACTACATGAGGTATCTTCCACACGGAGTTGTAGCAGCAACGAACACAGTCATGGTGGTAATTCCATTTTGCCATGACCTCCATGGCAAAAATGGAATTACCACCACAACTGAATTTGAGGACCACAACTGTGGTCAAGGAGCAAACCATAACTATGGGGACACATGCATAACTATCTTGCCAGTTCCCATAGTTGTGGTTTGCTCCTGTTGCACTGGTTTTGTGGTCTTTCAATTCCTTGCATCCCGGGTGGTGGACAACCAGCACATTACATAGCTTTATTTACATATGTATATGCATATCACTTTTTGTAAGATCTATTGTAGGTTTTTATTCATGCAGAACAATATGCCTAAGCCCCATCATACTACACCAGAAAACAAGAAAAAGAAAGCGCCTCTGAGTGCGGGTATTTATTGATAGCAATAAGCAAGTATTCACACTTACAATGAAGTAAGGAATGTTCAGCTCCGGAAGGGATATTATCCTCGATCAGTCCCAACGTCCATGGCAGGAGGCTGCGAGATGACTCAGAGAGGATGGCCGCGGTACCCCGCACGGAGAGACAGGCAGCTGGGCTAGATGGAAGCTCCGTAATTCTGACAAGGCGCTCATGGGCGAAGCATGCGCGAAGCTTACACTGGGCATGCGCGCTCCTTTTTCAAGTGTGGAGTGAATGGGAAGGAAGGAAGACTTAAATAGCTCTGCATTTAGGACTAAAACAGCTGGCACGAGAAAACAGACATAAACATGGCTAACGGTAAAAGTCTGCTACCACAAAAAACATAGCCAATTAAAACATTTCAGAGATTCCTGAGAGGACCTCAAGAGTAAAAATCAAAATTAATGAACAAGAAAAAATCAATAATTAATTATATAAAATAAATGAAAAAGGAGAGAATTACAAAAATATATATAAAATATAAATGTAAGAGAAAGAGGATATAAAAAATATATATCTATAAAAATTCAGATTCGAGTCTAAAATGGTTTGCTTCCTTCTTAGAGAATCGCTCTCAGACAGTGAAACTGGGAGCATTCACCTATGACACCCAGACAATTTCCTGTGGAGTCCCCCAGGGTTCACCCTTGTCACCAGTGCTATTCAACATCTACATCCGCCCACTCCTCAAAATCATCAAAAAATCAGACCTCATACGCTGACGATACCCAAATCTACTTTCGCATCACCGGACAAAAAGACCACCATCAACAACTAGAGAAGTGTCTCACTTTGATAGATGACTGGATGACCATTAGTTCCCTCAAACTCAACGGGTCTAAAACAGAACTTCTCCTCCACGCTAACCAAAATCCCAAATCCAAGACTCCATGGATACCTCCCACCATCTTCGGACAGACCATCTCTCCGAGCACCAAAGCCAAGAGTCTCAGAGTTATCTTTGACTCAGAAATGACAATGGATGCACAAATAGGTTCAGTAGTTAGCAGATCTCACCATCTCCTCCGCCTGCTACGCAGACTCATTCCCTTTATCCCAGAAAAGGACAAAGCAGCAATAGTTGGAACAATCATCAATTCCCGTTTTGACTACGCAAACTCACTCTACATAGGCTTACCCCAATATCAGCTTGCGCGCCTAAAGGCCATTCAAAACGTGGCGGCAAGACTGATAACAGGAAAAAAAACCTGGGAGTCCATCTCCCCATCCCATCGGGGATAATAATGAGAATAATTGTAGGGCACAATTATATGTAGTGTGCCGACAAGGCTTGATTATTATATCTCGCTGCTTATCGAAATAATAACATTAATACAGTAATATCTCATGTATTAATGGTATCTGTCTAGGGAATAAATAATGTATAAAATAATGTAAGTAAAAAATGAGTGTAATTATTTACATTATAAATAAGCGTGTATTAAACTAAAGAGACAGTATAGCTAGGTAGAACTACTAGTGGCAATAAGAGGGATCTATGCAATTATACATTAATGTATGGGAAAAGGAAGGAAAAAACTAGAGGGGGGGGAGTGGGAAAGGGAACTGGAGGGGGGAAGGGAAAAAAGTGAGAAGGAGAAGAGGGGGGGGGGGAGGAAGGTAGCGGAAGGAGACGGGAAAGGGTACAAGAAGGAGATTAATCATGAGATGTTATACGATGGTGTTAACTTCTTTTTCTTCATTCAACCCATTAGGCGCAAGAGTGTCTAGGGTGTATATCCAAAAGGTTTCGCGTTCACACAACTTGGAAAAATGTTCAGCTTAAGATAATTTGCGTGGTATGGATTCTATAACCCACACCTGTAAGCCTACGGTGGATTGGTTATGGTGCTCCAAGAAGTGGCGAGGAACGCTATGCTCATCACAGCCTTTTTCTATAAACCGACAATGTTTACCAAAACATTGTCGTAATTTGCAAATTTGCGACCAACATATAGTGACTTGCATGGACTTGTTAAGCAGTAAACTACATAATCGGTAGAACAGTTGTAGAATTCTTCTAGCTGATAACTCTTGCCTTTATGTTGGAAGCTACGTTGTCCATGTCTCGCAAAGGCGCAGGTTTTGCATAAGGATTTGTTGCACCTGTACATACCTGTGAGAGGAATAAGGCACAAGGAGTTTTCAGGTTTGATGTTTTTTAAATTACTAGGCGCTATCTTGTTTTTCAATGTTGGGGCCCTTCTATAAGTGACCTTGGGTCTATCACTAAGACTAGTATTAAGAAGAGGATCCTGTTTTAAAATGTTCCAGTGTTTATGGTGTATATGCTCCATTTTCTTATATTCACTGTGATATCTAGTGATAAAGCGTACAGTATCGTTTTCAGGTGGTTTTATAGTCTTAGGTTTTTTGCCTGAAAGAAAGATAGCATGGGCTTGATCTGCTACTTTCTCGGGAAACCCCTTTTCTAAAAAATTATTTTTAAGGTGCACACTTTGGGAGATGTAGTCAGAATCTCTAGTACAATTCTGTCTTAATCTACAATACTGGCCTTTAGGAATATTATTGACCCACTATGGGTGATGACAGCTATCGAAATGTAAGTAAGAATTCCCAGTAGTGGGTTTGGTGTAGTTCCGTAAAAGAATGCGGTTTTGGTCATGAAAAAGTTCAAGATCTAAAAAGGAGAGACTTTCCACATTGTGTACAGATGTAAAAGAGAGACCCAAATCATTGGTATGCAATGAGAGACAAAACCGTCAATCGAGGAAGATGGGCCATCCCAGATGACGATAATATCGTCTATATATCTACCGAAAAAAACTAGATGTTTAGCAAAAGGGTTGTTGTTCCATATAAACCGGTCTTCCCACAGACCCATGGTCAGATTAGCATAAGATGGGGCAAAATTAGTCCCCATACAGGGGGTCCCCGGGTTACAAACAAGATAGGGACTGTAGGTTTGTTCTTAAGTTGAATCTGTTTGTAAGTCGGAACAGGTACATTTTTTAAGTGTAGCTCCAGCCAAAAAAACTATTTTTAAGCTTTTTTGATAGCATAGGGAAGGGTTATCACCCCTGTAACATTTGTATTGCTGTGTGTGCCCCTGTTTATAAGATTTCACCTCACTTTCTGTCCCAATGACAATTGGATTTTGAAAATTTTGGGTTGTTGTGGAAACAAGCCTTGGTGATAAAGCATCAGTGGAGATACCTTTTCCCCATAATAACTCTTACAGGAGTGAATTTCCCTTCCTAGGGGTAGATTTCCTCTCACTTCCTGTTGTCTCCCTCCGTTTGTAAGTAGGAGTCGTTTGTAAGTCGGATGTTTGTAACTAGGGGACCCCCTGTATCTGTACCATGGGTCTGTAGGTAAAAATCATCGTCAAAGTGAAAGTAGTTATGATTTAAACAAAGAGGTGGCTTCTGAAATGAATACAGCCTGTTTTGCATTTATGGAGGAATCAAGGGACAGAAAATGTTGAACTGCCAGTAGACCTATATGATGGGGTATGGACGTATACAAGGAATTAACGTCAATAAACAGCCAAGAATAACTGTCTTGCCATCTATAGGGGGTCAAGAGTTCCATCAAATTTATTGAGTCTCGTACATAAGAAGGAAGGTCCTGAGCTAAGGGCTGTAGGAAGGAGTCAACATACCGAGAGAAGCCGCTGGTAACACTATTCATAGAGGCCACAATTGGTCTGCCAGGGGGATGGGATGAATTTTTGTGCACCTTAGGCAGATGGTAAAAATAAGGCGTACTATAAAATTCTTTGCATAAAAAAGAACCTTCATTTTTATTGATCACTGAAAGGGTTTGATTAATTAATATCTCAGCCTCTAATCTAAATTGGGGCAAAGTGTCTGAAGGAAGTTTTCTGTATGTTTGGCGGTCAGAAAGTAATCTGGATGCTTCCGTGATGTAGGAGGTGCAGTCTAGTATAACAGTCCCACCCCCCTTATGCGCCGGTTGAATAATGATCACAGAGTTATTCAAAAGAGTGAAGTGCGGCCTTTTCCCCCAGGATGGTTGTGGGGGCGATATTTGTGTATTATCAGTATGTTTGCACAATTTTTGGAATTCTGAGAAGACCACTTTATAAAATGTTTCTAAATAGGGGCCCTTTGATTTAGTGTGGTAAAAAGCGGATTTGGGTTTAAAATTAGTGTATCTAACTGGAGGTGAGGTCTGGAGATGTTGGGTTAGTAGCTCAAGGTCCAGACCAAGATCTAGGGCTCCTAATTCTGAATCAGACTCATATGCACTGATAGAACTCTCAGATGTCTCCTCCATGATAGTGTGAGGGGGGACTGAAGTGGCCGTAATTGGAACATTTTAAAACAGGATCCCCTTCTTAATACTAGTCTTAGTGATAGACCCAAGGTCACTTATAGAAGGACCCCAACATTGAACAACAAGATAGCGCCTAGTAAATTAAAAACCGTCAAGCCTGAAAACTCCTTGTGCCTTATCCCTCTCATAGGTACGTACAGGTGCAACAAATCCTTATGCAAAACCTGCGCCTTTGTGAGACATGGACAACGTAGCTTCCAACATAAAGACAAGAGTTATCAGCTAGAAGGATTCTACAACTGTTCTACCGATTATGTAGTTTACTGCATAACATGTTCATGCAAGTCACTATATGTTGGTCGCACAATTTGCCCATTACAACAACGTTTTGGTAAACATCGTCGGTTTATAGAAAAAGGCTGTGATGAGCATAGCGTTCCTCACCACTTCTTGGAGCACCATAACCAATCCAACGTAGGCTTACAGGTGTGGGTTATAGAATCCATACCACGCAAATTGTCTGAAGCTGAACGTTTTTCCAAGTTGTGTGAACGCGAAACCTTTTGGATATACACCCTAGACACTCTTGCGCCTAATAGGTTGAATGAAGAAATAGAAGTTAACACCATCATATAGCATCTCATGATTAATCTCCTTCTTGTACCCTTTCCTGTCTCTTTCCTCTACCTTCCTTCCCCCCTATCTTCTCCTTCCCACTTTTTTCCCTTCCCCCCTCCAGTTCTCTTTCCCACTTTTTTCCTCCCCCCCTCTAGTTTTTTTCCTTCCTTTTCCCATACATTAATGTATAATTGCATAGATCCCTCTTATTGCCACTAGTAGTTCTACCTAGCTATACTGTCTCTTTAGTGTAATGCACTCTTATCTATAATGTAAATAATCACATTAATTTTTTACTTTATTTTATACATTATTTATTCCCTAGACAGATACCATTAATACATGAGATATTCTTGTATTAATGTTATTATTTCTATAAGCAGCGAGATATAATAATCAAGCCTTGTCGGCACACTACATATAATTGTGCCCTACAATTATTCTCATTATTATTATCCCCAATGTTCAATCATTATCGTCTTTTAGTAATATATCTTTTTATAGATATATTTTTTATATCCTCTTTCTCTTACATTTATATTTTATATATATATTTTTTTTAATTCTCTCCTTTTTCATTTATTTTATATAATTATTTATTGATTTTTTTTCTTGTTCATTAATTTAGATTTTTACTCTTGAGGTCCTTGTCACGGAACGTCCCACACTCCGCTTGAGTGCTTCCGTCATATACCACTTCCTCCCAGTCTGTATACAGATATCAGGTATTTCAAATGCTTCCAAGCACAAAACAAGGCGACACTTTCTTAGATGCTAACATGAACTAACTTTATTTAGAATCAAAATTACAAGACTTTATATGCCGTTGGAACCTCCTCTAACAATACAACTGTAACCTAATTAACATGAGCTAGTTTACTAAATAATGTACCCAGACTAAGTGACTACGTCTCCTAGCTCATTGACTATTCAACACACATTACCATAAACATCAACACAGGGTTAATTAGAACAAACAACAATGAGTTGAATACCCTTAGAACCTGAGGTAAGCCAGACTAAACTCATTTACATTAAACACATTATAGCTGACATCAGATAGGTGAGTGGAGTTGATGACATTAGCATCTTCTCACAGTATGAGTCCCAACAGTATGACTCAGTCACTATTGCTACTATGGAAAATACAGGGTCCCCAGAGTCTGTGTGTCCTGGGGGACAAGGACCCGAAGCCAAAGTAACAACACCTCAAGGGTACCCCAAATGCCAGGGCCATAATCTGTAGGCAAGAGGCTCACATTCAGTCCCCTCCAAAAGCCTCTATCCCAGGTGAGTCTGTCACATTTCTCCCCCATCAAAAGTTGACTAACAAGGTCCCAGACCTCCACCTGGTATGGACATGCGTTAGTCAGGCAGAGTGAACTCACAAAGTCTGTCCGCATGATCTCCTTTCTTGGTTGCAAGGAATAGTTGACCTCAGTAGGTGTGAGGCAGGGGTCATTGACTCTCTGTCCATCTGTCAGCTCTTCATCTAGGTGGTGTTTACCATTCCATTGCTTGGCCTGTTGCTGGGCAGAGGGGCCCACTGTCCCAGTTTCCTGAAGCTGAGAAGAAACTGTAGGTTCTAGGCAGAGGCCAGCAGTGCTCTGCCCTGTTGCCATCGATTCAGCTGGTAGTAGCATCTCCACTACATCAACTTGTCGCTGGAGAGAGGGGCCGACTGCCCCGGCTCCCTGGGACTCCACAGTTGTTGCCGGTGCTGGGCAGAGGTTGGCAGCACTGTGGCCTGTTGCCAGCACTTCTGCTGGGGACTCCGCATCCTCCGCTCCGGCTAACCATTGGGGCAGGAGGCTGGCTTCCTCCACTCCTAAACTGTGTAGCTGCCATTGGGGAGGTGAGCCAGTGGCTTCCTTTTCCATTCCCTCATCTGGCTGCTGGGACGACATGTCTATGGTACTGTCTCCCAGGTGCACAGATCTTTGCTGGGGAGAAAAGTCTGCTTCCTCCACCCTGGCCAACTGTTGGGGAGGGACAACACACACCACCTCTCCCTTCTCCCCCTGTATCTGCTGCTGGGAAGTGATTGCCACCTTCTCACCCTGAGCCTCTGAAACTGCCACAGGTGTGGGGCAGAGGTCTTGGACCCTCTGTTCCGTTACCAGATCTTCAGCTTAAGAAGTTTGTTGTAACTCCATAGATGCTGCTGGCAGAAAATCACATGTCCCTGTCAGTGTTGTGGGAGAAAGGCCGACTACCTCTTCTCTCAAGAAGGCCGAAGCCACTGTTGGTGCTGAGCAGAGCACAGTGAACTTTGGCCCTGATAGCAGCTCTTCTGCTGGAGGCTCATCAGGTTGTTCTTCCTCAGCAGAAAAGTCTATCAAATCCCATGTCTCTGCAACTGATGTCTGGGGATATAGGTTCACCATCTCCTGTCCATGGAACCCAGAAGATGCTATCATTGCTGGGCAGAGGTTAGCAGAGCTCTGCCCTGTTGTCAGCACTTCAGGTTTGGGGACGCAATCTCCGGATTTTCCACTGCCGATTCTCTGGCATGCTGCTGAATGTGTTCTAGCAGTTTCCTGTATGCCCTTTCCAGATGCTGTTCCTTCCTTAGCAAATGGTCCAGATCAGGTTTGAGCTCTGAGACCCCTGCAAGACCGAGCATAGCCTCTCTATATTCTCGCAGGTCCTCAAGGTCAGGTTCGCCTTCATCCCCAAACACAAAATGATCTGTAAGGCTTTCCCACAGCAATCCAGGGCCTCCAAAGTCATATCCCTCTGGAGAGCATTCTGTTGTCTCCCCTAAATATCCCTGCTCTGCGTGCCATTGCAGAGCCTGATAATGATTGTCCAGCTCTATCTCCTGCTGGACCAGCCTGTCCAACTCAGTCACCCATTGCTCCTGGGGCCGCTCTCCCAGGAATGCCATCCGCAATGCCCGTTGGTCACTGACTCGTTGTTCTTGGGTTGGAAAGCACTTGCCCTGTTTTATACCAGCGAACTGGAGGGCTCCAATCCAGAGTTCCACCCAAATCTGCTGCTTGAGCTCCAGGTATTCATCCTCAGACACAGTCCTGGTGTATGTTGAAAGGATGATCTGCAGCAGCCTCGGGAACTCTGATGCCAGGTCCATATCTCTGCTGGGGTGACTGAAGTCTGCTATGCTGATCTTGGATCCAGGTGGAGGTTTAGATTTCCCAGACTGCCGGAAGCTTCCCGCTGCTTGCCACCAATGTCATGGAATGTCCCACACTCCGCTTGAGTGCTTCCGTCATATACCACTTCCTCCCAGTCTGTATACAGATATCAGGTATTCCAAATGCTTCCAAGCACAAAACAAGGCGACATTTGCTTAGATGCTAACATGAACTAACTTTATTTAGAATCAAAATTACAAGACTTTATATGCCGTTGGAACCTCCTCTAACAATACAACTGTAACCTAATTAACATGAGCTAGTTTATTGAATATTGTACCCAGACTAAGTGACTATGTCTCCTAGCTCATTGACTATTCAACACACATTACCATAAACATCAACACAGGGTTAATTAGAACAAACAACAATGAGTTGAATACCCTTAGAACCTGAGGTAAGCCAGACTAAACTCATTTACATTAAACACATTATAGCTGACATCAGATAGGTGAGTGGAGTTGATGACATTAGCATCTTCTCACAGTATGAGTCCCAACAGTATGACTCAGTCACTATTGCTACTATGGCAAATACAGGGTCCCCAGAGTCTGTGTGTCCTGGGGGACAAGGACCCAAAGCCAAAGTAACAACACCTCAAGGGTACCCCAAATGCCAGGGCCATAATCTGTAGGCAAGAGGCTCACATTCAGTCCCCTCCAAAAGCCTCTATCCCGGGTGAGTCTGTCACAGTCCTCTCAGGAATCTCTTAAATGTTTTAATTGGCTATGTTTTTTGTGGTAGCAAACTCTTTTACCATTAGCCATGTTTATGTCTGTTTTTTCATGCCAGCTGGAGTGTGTTTTAGTCATAAATGCAGAGCTATTAAAGTCTTCCTTCCCATTCACTCCACACTTGAAAAAGGAGTGCGCATGCCCAGTGTAAGCTTCGCGCATGCTCTGAAACACATTGTGTATTCCTCTCTATCCCGGTGACGTCACATGCCCATGAGCGCCTTGTCGGAATTACGGAGCTTCCATCTAGCCCAACTGCCTGTCTCTCCATGCGGGGGGACCGCGGCCATCCCCTCGGAGTCATCTCGCAGCCTCCTGCCATGGACGTTGGGACTGATCGAGGATAATTTCCCTTCCGGAGCTGAACTTTCCCTACTTCATTATAAGTGTGAATACTTGCTTATTGCTATCAATAAATACCCGCACTCAGAGGCGCTTTTTTTTCTTGTTTTCTCATGTTTGCCTAGAGGGCTGACTTCGCTCATCTTGAAAGCCTGCCCTCAGCGCTGGTGTCAGCAAAAAGACTTTGTTTTTTCCCATCACAGCCCTTAATCACAGTGGCTAATTGCTATGGACATTTTACAAACTTTACATAATTTCCAGCAACCATAGCTCTACTTGTCATTGTTATGTTATTTTATTCTCAATCCACTGAAACATGCACTGTAATTTATGTTATATCACCATTGGTCCTGAGCGCTGGCACATATGTGTGTACATCATACTACACCAAACCTTATGGAACATTGTTAATCATAATTGCACGTTCTTACGACCATACAGGATACAATTTGATACAATTTGGTCTAATTGGTGGTGTGATTTATATCATCTAGGCAATACATACACTGTATACTGTGGATAAATTATTTTTAGCAATGTTTGCTTTAAAATAACTTTTTTGTGTAATAAAGATGTTGAATTTTTAACTATGTGTATCTCAGTGCCTACAAAGCCCATTTCAAATGTTTTCAAAATAGTATTCCAATCCAATTAGGGACGCGGCACAATTCTATCCACAGTGCCACCCTGTGGTGATACAAAAAAAATGTTTATAATACATTATAAACATTATATTACATACAATGTAACCACATCTTCCATGGGAAGGGTGACGTGCCTGCCTAAGCGCAAAGATGCGTCAACCACTGGATCTGTGATTAGAGGAATTAACCTGGATTCTTTCAATGGATATAATCTTGTGACCCTCCCACTGATACCTTATACTGATCTTTTTGTCAGGTTAAGTTCATCGATAAAGGGGGAGTCTCTGGTACCCTTTTGAGGTTGGGAAAATGTCTTCTGACTTTGGGTGGTGTTTCCTCCACCTCCTGCCAGCCGAGGCCTTCCTTGACTGACCTGGTGAATGGTTCTACCAGAGAATAATCAAATCCAGATGCCCCTTCAATTTCCTCATTTTCAGAAGAGCTATCCGAACTTTGACGAGCTTGTTGAGCTGAAGCAGCGGTACTTTGGGCTGCAGTCGAGAGCAGACCCTCTGACAGGTTCTCTGATTAAGTCTGTTACCTCTCTGACATCTGCATCTTTATCTTTAGTTGCCTCTTCCATGCAGGAGTGGCAAGCCAGCTTATCTGGTACACCCGGAGCCCCATAAACCCAGCAATGCATTATCCCCAGGAAAGGAGTGGTGGCCCAGAGAGGCAGGGCGGCAGTGCGCAGAGGGTGATCTGGCTTGCCGGGAGCGAAGATGAGAGCAGGAAGACCTGGAGTGACTTTGTCTGGATGATCTGCTCTTAGAGAGGGAGGCATGCCCAGAGGATTCTCTTCATTTTGAAGATGAGGATCTAGATGACCTGGGAGGGCTGTCAAGATACGACAGCGGCAGTGATGTGGCTCTCTTTTGATTTATCCTCACTACTTACTCAACCCCTACCTTTTAAGCTGAGGGTAGTCTGCTTGGGCAGCGGACTCCATAAACAGAAGGATAGTGACACCTGAAGGATATAGTCCATGAATAGACAGACAAAACCAGGGAAACCCAGCAAAGTGACAAGATAATGTAGCCCCAAACACTTATATGCAATGTGCCAGGAAGAATGATATAAAAGGTACAAGCCAAAAGAGAAGCAGGGTCCCAGCCTCTGTGAAGCAAAACTGCCAGTCCAGCAAATTCATAAAGACAGGAATTGCTTTTAAAAGTGGAGCTGACGGGGAGGAAGTGATGTCATTGCCGAGCATGCTCAGTGTGACCTGCAGACTCTGGGGCTATCTTGGAAACTGGCAAAGAAAGTCTCCGCTGTTGACACTTCCACTCAGAACCCCGAAGCATGGCCATAATCTTGGAAAAGAGCAAAGAAACATAGGAGGACTACAGGGCTAAGGAGAACAACAGCAGAAACATAAAAAGGAAGTAAACAAGAACTGCTGCAGAGAACCAGGCTTTTATAAAGGCTTTGCAATGCTGGCCAGCACACCCCCGATACCACCAGACTGGGGTTCCCTCCATAAAGCTGGTTTAGAGGCTGTACAGGACAGGGACTTTCACCCTGGAGAGGCTGAACCTGGCTGGGGTGAATGCAGAAGGGGGTAGTACGCGATCCATCCAGTCCCAATCAGCTGAGGACAAACAGGAGAATTCTGTGCTGGGGCCTAGCTGAAAACGTATATTTAACCAGCAAGACATGTACATTACAAGACATGAACATTACAGCAAGACTACATTTTGCAATTTGAAGTAAAGGCAAAGGACAAGCCTTCTGAGACAATTTGCTGTGTACTAATGAATAAGGTTATATATGCAATAGTCTTGCGAGCTAACCAAAAACAAACTTCCAGACCACCAACAAATCACCTCCCTCGTGCTCCCCCCCAAAGGCTCACCTCTGGAAGTGTGACCCCAACTAAGCAGGGTCAAAAATGCCTGTGAGCCACACCAGGACAGAGATGTATATGCTCTTCTGCTGACATTCTGAGGAGGAGATCTTGGGAGAAGTTTAGGAGCCAGCTGTGTTGGATATTTCACTGAGTCCCAAGGTGGCTCACAGACGTTTCCTGACCCTGCTTAGTTGGGGGGGTTGTACTCCCAGAGGTGAGCCTATACCCATTAAGGGCGGGGGGGGGGGGGCACAAGTGAGGTGATTCATTGGTGGTCTGGAAGTATTACATAGGATTTCATAATTTTTAGTTGTTCATCAATCAACATCCATTGTGGAATTTTCACTGTTTTATTATGGACTTTTTTGCACTGTATTGCATGGACATTTAATTATGCACTGTATATGTTTGATTCAATCGTTTTTGATATTTGTTTATATTTCATGATTCAGAGCTGCACTCTTATATATTGAAGGTTGTTTGGCTACAGTGACAGGACACATGTTCCGCTCCAACCAAATCAGTATTTAAACACTTCAATACCGGGCTATAGTCATATGACTTTCGAAGATGGGATCTCCCATCCTGGGCGGTCGTCATATGATGTCCTTGGCTTCTCGACACTACTGCAGGCCTGCAGGCCCCCGGGGGCCCGCAGCATGGCAATCGGGGATGAGGTGTGTCCCTCGGACACAGACCATCCCTGATTCATGTGAGCAGCCAATAAAAAATGGCTCTTTAACATGTGACTGGCTGTGTCCAATCACAGCCGATCACATGTACTGCCCACGTGCACAGTGCTCATGCACGCCCCTAGGGCGCACACAGAGCGGCGATCGGGGACAAAGCTAGTCAACCTGACACAGCCCAACCCCGATCACAGTAAAGAGCCAATGAAATTAGCTCTTTACCACATGACCGGCTGTGTCCAATCAGAGCCGGTCACAGAATGTCAACAAACTGCCGTAACAAGATGTTACCGGGTTCTCCTCCTCACACACCGATCGTGTGTGAGAAGGAGATTGTGGTAACATCTCTTTACCGCTTACAGTGTATGCCCCCCCAAATAAAGAGGACCTGTCACCACCCATCAAAGTACCTGTCACAGTCCATCAAAGTACCTGTCACAGTCCATCAAAGTACCTGTCACAGCCCATCAAAGAACCTGACACAGCCCATCTGAGTACCCGAATACCTGTCACAGCCCATCTGAGTACACAAGTACCTGAGTACCTGTCACAGTCCATCTGAGTACCTGATTACCTGTCAGTTCATCTGAGTACCTGAGTACCTGTCACAGTCCATCTGAGTACCCGAGTACTTGAGTACCTGTTACAGTTCATCTGAGTACACAAGTACCTGAACACCTGTCACAGCCCATCTGAATATCTGTCACAGTCCATCTGAGTACCTGTCACAGCCCATCAGAGTACCAGAGTACCTATCTGTAGCCCATTAGAGTACCCAATTACCTGTCATCAGGCCATCATAGTACTCGAGTACCTGTCACCAGGCCATCAGTGTACCCGAGTACCTGTCACCTGGCCATCAGTGTACCCGAGTACCTATCTCCAGCCCATCAGAGTACCAGAGTACCTGTGACTGGGACTCAGATGAACTGACAGGTACTCAGGTACTCTGGGACTCAGATGAACTGAGTACCTGAGTACCTGTGACAGTTCATCCGAGTACCTGTCACAGTCCATCCGAGTACCTGAGTACCTGTCACAGTCCATCTGAGTACCCGAAGTAAGAAGTGCAATTTATGCTCCAAGAACACCTAACGGTGCTCCCTGCATGTTGGGCCTCTGTATGTGGCCAGGCTGTGTAAAAGTCTCACAAATGTGGTATCATCATATTCAGGAGGAGTAGCAGAATGTGTTTTGGGGTGTAATTTTTGCTATATACATGCTATGTGTTAGAAATATCTTATAAATTGAAAACTTTGTGTAAAAAAAAAAAGATTTTCATTTTCTTTCCACGTTTTCCGAAGACGTGGAAAAAAATGAACTGTTCAAAAGACTCATTATGCCTCATAGAATAGACGTTGGGGTGTTTGTTTTCCAAAACATAGCTTGTAGACGCTATAACTTTCACAGAGACTAAATAATATCCACTATTTTGGGTTATTTTTACCAAAGAGATGTAGCAGTATAAATTGTGGCCCAAATTTATGAACAAAAATGACCAGTGGTGATTAAATACCACCAAAAGAAAGCATTTGTATGAAAAAAATGATAAATTTTGCTTGGGTACAGTGTTGCATGACTGAGTAATTGGCTTTCAAAGTGTGAGAGCGCTGAATGCTAAAAATTGGTCTGGGCAGGAAGGGTGTATAAATGCCCTGTATTGAAGTGGTTAAAGAGATGAACCTTATGCCAACTGTAAAGCATGAGTTGCTTTGCTGCTTTAGTGAATAAGCAGCTTGCAGTTATTGAGTAAACTATCAATTCTGCATCATATCAAAAAATGTGCTTGATAAGAATGTGAGGCCACACCTAAGATATTGTACATTGTGCTACTTTTCACAAAGGCACCCCAAAACTTTGGTATTATGTGTTGAAACTGTGTTGTAATTGTGTTGCCCCCCCCCCCCCCCTTACATTGTAAAGCGCTGGTCAAACTGTTTGCACTATATAAATCCTGTATAATAATAATGTGGTGTCATTGACAGTGAATGGCACTAAAGCACACCAAAACACATGAAACCCATTACCATAGATACATATGGTCACAATGAAGGTGCTGCAAAGCTAAACACAGCTGGTTTTCAGTATCTTTCAACAATGGCCACTTATTTAAACACTACATTGTTTAAAAAAGACTGAGCTTAAGCATTTTGTAGCACAATGATATAATATGTAAAAATATAAATAAAATACAATGATGTTCAGTATCTCTTTAGAATGACCACACAAACAAATGTAAAAAATGTTTCCAGTCATAAAAGGAATTAAACACTTTAAAGGATTAAAACAAACACATAATACTAAGCTTCTGATACAAATAGGGTACAATTTTTAGAAAGATGGATGCATCTCTTCTGTGGAATAAAATGGATTGCAAAGATTCGATCTTGTTGGAGATTTTCTACTCACTGCTTTATAAATCTAGACAAAGACTCTGCAGATACCAAGGGGCTTAATTTATACCGTACATTGTGAACAGTACTGCAGGCATCCCCATAAATGTCACAGTAAGCCCCTAAATCTTGATATGGAATAAGGATGCAAGTCATGTTTTGAGTCATTTGTCAATGCATTAGGCTGAATTTATGTTCAAAATATTCTGTCTGTCCATAAAACAAACGTTGAGCTAAAAACCACCACTTTTTTTCATGAGAATGGCAGTGGTCTCCGTTCTGAAAATAAAAGTATACTTTCCACAGTGTTTCTATTGTAAAAAATGCCTCAAATATTAATAGTATAGAAATGATCTTATGGATCATCACATAATCATGCATTTAATATACTGGGAATGTTTGTGCCTGCATATTTAAATACTGTACCTTGTAAAAGCAATTACAATGGTGACATGATATTTAAAAAAAAATAAAACCTGTTTACATACAGTATATCTACAAAACAATAATTCCAAAATACATTTAGGGCTCTTTCACATGGCTAGCTGGAGAGCAGTAACAACAGGCCACTGAGCTATGGTTTTACACTCCCTGGCCACCCACCTGAATTCTGATATTACAGCCTAAAGCCTCATACACATGATCGGATTTTCCGCAGACAAAACCTCAGACTTTTGTCTGAAGGCGTGTGCCTTCATTTTGTCCTGCATACAAACGTCAAGGAATTGCCGGCCAACAAACACAAATGTAGTGACGTACTACGTGTTTTTTCAGATCTTTAGCACTACCCTTTGGGCTCCTTCTGCTAATTTCATGTTAGTATAAGTTTGAGTGTTGATTTGCGCTTTTTTATTTTGCGCTTTTCAGTTCACGCTTTTTAGTTTGTTTCTGAACGGCTGTTCATTAACCAGACATGTTAAGGAATCGGAGGAGATAACGTGTTATTTATTATTGGTCTTTCCTTCGACCCAAGTCCAGTCCAGGAACAGGAGGAGGAGTTCTTTGGACCAAAAATTGGTTGCTTTATTAATTGTGACCAATTATGTCATATGCCTTTGCTGCAGGAGCTCCAGGAGAATAATCCAGATGATTTTCTGAATTATCTCCGGATGACAGACCCCTGCTTTTGACAACTCTTGGCATTGTTGACCCCCTATATTAAGAAGAATAACACATGCATGAGGCTTTTATTTTATTTTTTGGTTGAATAATAATGATTTGATTTGTTATATTTTCTATATTTATGGATGCATAGGATGCATTTTTTGGTTCTATTGGCAGATAGCATGACTAATTTTGTTTGTTTTCTATTTGTAATGCACAATAAAAAAATTGTGGAGAATAATACTTGGATATGTGTTTTACTTCAAATGGCAGTTTGGGAGTAGGCAGATACATTAAAAAAAATACAATGAAAAATTCACAAGTAGGGATGAGCCAAACACCCCCCTGAACGGACCGAAAGTTTGAACGAAGATTCAAACACCGTTAAAGTCTATGGGACCCGAACGTGAAAAATCAAAAGTGCAAATTTTAAAGGCTAATATGCAAGTTATTGTCCTAAAACGTGTTTGGGGGCCCAGGTACTGCCCCAGGGGACACGTATCAATGCAAAAAAAGTTTTAAAAAAAGTTTTAAAAACTGCCGTTTTTTTCGGGAGCAGTGATTTTAATAATGCTTAAAGTGAAAAAATAAAAGTGAAATATTCCTTTAAATATCGTACCTGGGGGGTGACTATAGTATGCCTGTAAAGCGGCGCATGTTTCCTGTGTTTAGAATAGTTCCTGCACAAAATGACATTTCTAAAGGAATAAAAGTCATTTAAAACTACTCGCGGCTGTAATGTAATGTCGGGTCCTGGCCTATATGGATGAAAATTACTGAGAAAAACGGCACGGGTACCCCCCCAGCCCATTACCAGGCCCTTTGGGTCTTGTATGGATATTAAGGGGAACCCCGCACCCAAATTAAAAAAAGAAAAAGCGTGGGGCCCCCAGGCCCAATATACTCTGAACAGTAGTATACAGGCGGTCGAAACAAGACAGGGACTGTAGGTTTGTTCTTAAGTTGAATCTGTTTGTAATTTGGAGCAGGTACATTTGGTAAGTGTAGCTCCAGATAAAAAATCTATTTTTAAGCTTTTTGGATAACATAGGGAAGGGTTATCATCACCCCTGTAACATTTGTTTTGCTGTCTGTGCCCCTGTTCAGAAGATTTCACCTCACTTTCTATCCCAATGACAATTGGATTTAGAAAATTTTGGGTTATTAGGGAAACAAGGATTGGTGATAAATATCAGTGGAGACACCTTTTTCCCATATTAACTCTTACAGGAGAGAATTTCCCTTCCAAGGGGTAGATTTCCTCTCACTTCCTGTTGTCTCCCTCCATTTGTAAGTAGGAGTCAATTGTAAGTCAGATGTTTGATAGTAGGGGACCACCTGTATATACTATACGTCCTGCCCTATATACTCTGCAGAAAATTGGGCCTTAGGTGTTGGGGGTACAAGAACACTGTAAACCCTCACAGTCACTCTTGGTGGGCGCTGGAATGGGCCCTGCTGTGAAATATTATATAAAGAATGGTAATTACATGCCCCTGTTATACAGGGGCAGAAAAATTGGGCCTTTGGTGGTGGTGCCACAAAACTGTAAGCCCTCAGTTACTCCTGGTGGGCGCAGGAACGGGCCCCGCTGTGAAATATTATTCCAAGGATTGTAATTACATGCCACTGTTAAACAGGGGCAGAAAAATTGGGCCTTTGGTGGTGGTGAACTGATGGTGGTGCCACAACACTGTAAGCCCTCACAGTTACTCTTGGTGGGCACAGGAACGGGCCCTTCTGTGAAATATTATATCAAGGATTGTAATTACATGCCACTGTTAAACAGGGGCAGAAAAATTGGGCCTTTGGTGGTGGTGGACTGATGGTGGTACCACAACACTGTAAGCCCTCAGTTACTCTTGGTGGGCACAGGAACGGGCCCTTCTGTGAAATATTATATCAAGAATTATAATTACATGCCACTGTTAAACAGGGGCAGAAAAAATTGGGCCTTTGGTGGTGGTGCCACAACACTGTAAGCCCTGACAGTTACTTTTGGTGGACACAGGAATGGGCCCTGCTGTGAAATATTAGATCAAAAATTGTAATTACACGCCCCTGTTCAACAGGGGCAGAAAAATTGGGTCTTAGGCAGTGGTGGTGGTGCCACAACACTGTAACTCCTCACATTCTATTGAGCGCAGGAACGAGCCCTGCTGTGAAATATTAGAGCAAATATAGTAATTACATGACCCTGTTAAACAGGGGCAGAAAAAATCAGCCTTAGGCGGTGATGGTGGCACAACACTGTAAAGCCTCACAGATACTCTTGTTGAGTGCAGGAACGGGCCCTGCTGTGAAATATTACAGCAAAAATTGTAATTACACACCCCTGTTAAACAGGGGCAGAAGAATTGGGCCTTAGGCACTGGTGGTGGTGCCACAACACTGCAACCCATCACAGATACTCTAGTTGAGAGCAAGAACGAGCCCTGCTGCAAAATATTACGGAAAAAATTATAATTATACGCCCCTGTTAAACAGGGCCAGAAAAATTGGGCCTTAGGCACTGGTAGTGGTGTCCTGAAACAAAAATGTTCTTAGAAGCTATCAACATGAACAGTGAGGAGGAATAGGATAGTCACTCAGCATAACAGGATAGTCACTCAGCATAGGCAGTCTTCAAGGGATCTCACATTCATAGAAAAATTATTCGGTTACATCAGCATCAGGTGCTTGGTAGCTGGTGATGCAAGACTGATTCATTTTTATGAAGGTGAGCCGATCAACTAAGTCTGTGGACAGGCGCACTCAATGATCGGTTACAAAGCCTCCAGCAGAACTGAATGTGCGTTCAGAAAGATGCGGGACAGGCCAGTAGCTCAATTGCATATTGTGCAAGCTCTGGCCAGTGATCCATCCTCAACACCCAGTAACCCAATGGATTTTCGGTTGGAAAGGTCTCCAAGTCTGATCTTGACCCTAGGTATTCCCGCACCATGTAAATCAGACGCTGGTGATGGTTGCTGGGACCAATCAGACCTTGGGGCTGTGGACTAAAGAATTGTCTGAACGCATCGGTCAGACGGCCACCTTCTCCACCGCTCCTTCTGTGACTGACCGAAGCCTCAGCAGTTGTCCAGGAGGACCAGGAAATTGTAACCTCCCAGGCTCTGGAAACGCATTGTACAAACCTTTCTGCAAGGCCTCCCGAAGATGTTTCATCCTCTGCTCCCTCTGCGAAGGCTGGATAAGTTCCGTGACCTTACCCTTGTAACATGAATCAAGAAAAGTTGCCAGCAGCCAGTAATGATCCCTCTCCTTGATACCACGAATCCGAGGGTCCTTTCGCAGGCTTTGCAGGATCAGGGAGGCCATGCAGCGAAGGTTTGCTGAGGCATTCGATCTGGAGTCCTTTGGATCCATAAGGATGACATGATCCACAGCCACCTCCTCCCAGCCACGTACAAGTCCATGGGTTTCTGGGGACTGAGAACGATCCCTTAAAGACTGCTGCTGATGCTGAGTGCTAGGCTTCACCTCCATGCTGACACAATCCTCATCCTCCTCCTCTTCTTCCTGTGTGATCGGCAGGCCCGCAGGAATACTGTCTGGATAAAGGTTGCCTTGAGAGGTAAGGAAGTCCTCTTCCTCCCTCTGTTCTGCCTCAAGTACTCTGTCCATTATTCCACGAAGTGTGTGCTCCAACAGGAAGACAAGAGGGACAGTATCACTGATGCATGCACTGTCACTGCTCACCATCCTCGTGGCCTCCTCAAATGGTGAAAGGACAGTGCATGCCATCCTTGATCAGTAGCCACTGGCGAAAAAAAGCCAAGCTCCCCTGACCCTGTCCTGGTGCCATACTCACACAGGTACTTATTGATGGCCCTCTGCTGCATGTGCAGCCGCTGCAGCATTGCCAACATTGAGTTCCACCTGGTGGGCATGTCACAAATGAGGCAGTTCTTGGGCAGGTTGCATTCCTTTTGAAGGACAGCCAGCTGAGCACTGGCATTATATGACCGGCGGAAATGCTCACAGACTTTCCTGGCCTGCCTCAGGAGATCATGTAAGCCCGGGTACCTGCACAAGAACCGCTGCACCACCAAATTAAGGATGTGAGCCAAACAGGGAACATGGGTCAAGTGTCCCTGTCGGAGGGCAGAGAAGAGGTTGGTGCCATTGTAGCAAACCACTATTTCTGGCTGGAGCTGGCATGGCGTCAACCACCTCTGAGTCTGCCCCTGCAGAGCTGACAGAATCACTGCCCCAGTGTGGCTCCTGTCCTCTAAGCAGACCAACTCAAGCACCGCATGGCATCTTTTTGCCTGAGAACTTGCATAGCCCCTTGAACGCCTACGGAGCACCGCTGGTTCTGAGGAGAAATCTGCAGAGGAAGAGGCCATAGAGGAAGAAGAGGAGGGGGTGGAGGAGAAGGTGTGGCAGAATCACCACTACTAGCATTTTGGAGGCATGGTGGCGGAACAAGCTCCAACAATACTGCACCCTGTCCTACATCCTTCTCAGCTGCCAGCAGAGTTACCCAGTGTGCCGTGAAAGAAAGTTAACATCTCTGTCTATACCTGCTGGACCATGAGTCAGTGGTAATATGCACCTTACCGCTGACCGCCCTGTCCAATGAGGCCAAGACATTGCCTTCCACATTTCGGTAGAGAGCCAGAATGGCCTTCCGTGAAAAGAAATGGCTAGCAATTTAGCCAAGCTAGCATTCAGCCACTGAACATGTGGATGACTGGGACCGAAGTGATAGCAGATTGCCCGCAAGTACTTGGCACACCGAATTCTACACCTTCACTCCTCTCAGTGCAGGTTTCTGAGAGGACTGAAGGTATAGTGGGGTTGAAGATCCCAGCTGATGAGGAGCAAGGAGAGGTCTGCCTTGTTCTTTGGTGTGGGTCTTTTAAGTACTGTTGCCAACGGGCTGCATGGGAGGTCGACATATGTCTGGTCAAGCATGTGGTGCCCAAGCAGCTGCTGTTTTGGCCATGCTTGATACGCTTCAGACATATATGTTGCAAACAGCAATGGTGCGATCTGCTGCACACGTATCAAAAAAGCCCACACCAAAGAACTTTTCAAAATATGCAGAGAGTCGGTAGCGCCCTGCACATGCGGAGCTCTGCTGTGTGATGCAGTCGGGTGGCTGCCCTTAAGCTGGCCCCTGGAGGGCATCCTGCCTCATTGGAGATGTGCCTCCTCCTCTCTTCTATCAGGCACCCACTTAGAGTCAGTGACCTCATCATCCCCTCCCCCCTTGTCACTGGAGCAAACCTGGCAGTATGCTGCAGCTGGGGGAACATGACTGCCAGTTTCTTGTCCTTGGGCACCCCCTCTCTCTGGGATCACGTTACTGCCTTGACTGACATTGAGCCGATGGAATAGGCCACTTTGTCAGCTGCATTGGCAGGCAAAGTACTCTGAGCCTGGGTGACAGAGAATGAAGAGGATGAGGACGGCTTAGTTATTTACTCTACCAACTCTTCTGCATGTTGTGGCCAGCTGCCGAAAAAGGACAAGTGTGCCCCACGGCCATGTGCTAAGAATGCACTGTGTCCATAACCAGCACTGTTGACTGTAGAGCATGCTTGCCCTCTTTTAGTGGCCTGTGAGCGTCTGCCTCTCCTTGGTGGCCTTCCAGAAATGCTGTAAAATGTTATTAGCAAAACACCGCCTGAAGTTTACTATAAAAAGTACACCAGGAATGGCCTGCAGTCAGATATAGGCTTGGCTAGACTAGAATGCAGTGGATATATATATGTAGGAGTCTCTGTATATATTTTATGCACTGAAGATCACTGAATCACCTGCTTGTCTGAAAGTGTATTTGAAAATGTACACCAGGAATGGCCTGCAGTCAGATATAGGCTTGGCTAGACTGGAATGCAGTGGATACATATATGTAGGAGACTGTATATATATTTAATGCACTGCAGATCACTGAATCACCTGCCTGCTTGCCTGAAAGTGAATTTGAAAACATACACCAGGAATGGCCTGCAATCAGATATAGGCTTGGCTAGACTTGAATGCAGTGGATATATATGTAGGAGACTGTATATATATTTTATGCACTGTAGCTCACTGAATCACCTGCCTGAAAGTATATATATATATATATATATATATATATATATATATATATATATATATTAAAAAAAACACTGCAGCTAACTGAATCACCTGCCTGCCTTAAGTATTTTAGAAAGAGTACACCAGGAACAGACTGCAGTGAGATATAGCTAAACTGGATACAGTGGATATATACAAGACTGACTGTATATATATATTAAATACACTGCAGCTAACTGAATCACCTGCCTGAAGTATATTAGAAAGTACACCAGGAACGGACTGTAGTCAGAACTAGCTAAACTGGATACAGTGTGTGTGTGTATATATGTATTAATATTACACTGCAGCTACATGAATCGCCTGCCTGCTCAATCTAAATGAAATTACACTCTTGGTCAAAGCCAGCAACACACTACACAGGGCCGACGTGCAGGCAGCCTTATATAGTGTGGGGCGTGGACTTAACCCCTGAGCCATAATTGGCCAAAGGCACCCTGCTTTTGGCCAATTATGGCTCTTTGCTGATGGTGCTGTGACTGACCAAAGCATGCGGGTCATAGTGCATGCTTGGCCAATCATCAGACAGCAATGCACTGTGCTGCTGCAATGCATTATGGGCTGTTACGCACCCCTCGAGATTTCATAATTTGCCACGTCACGAATGTTAATTCTCCATTACGAACGCTGGTTTACAAGACCGACTGCTTCTGGCTCGTCCTTACTTACAAGCATGCATGTTTGTACTTTGGACTTTTGTCCGACGGACTTGTGTACACACGCTCGGAAAATCCGACAACAGACATTTGTCCGCGGAAAATTTTAAAACCTGCCATCCAACATTTATCCGCTGGAAATCCGACAACAATTGTCTGATGGAGCGTACAAATGGTCAGATTTTCCACCAACAGCCTGTCATCACACATTTCCCGTCGGAAAATCTGATCGTGTGTATGCGGCTTAACAGGACTGCACACATGCTGCGGCAGTGGCAATTTTAACTTGGGCTGCAGAGTTTGACAGGTGGCCTTGCAATGTAATATTGCCATTTGGCAAATAAAAAACCAAAAAGGTATCAGTTCTACCACCCTCTAAAAAGAGAATCACTGTGGATTGCTTTTCAAAGGGCAGTAAGCACTGCCTTCTGTCTGAAAAAGACCTCACAGTCAGGGAGATTGAACATTCAGAAAATGTAATACTTGTATTATTCTGGGTTGTTTTAAAGAACAATAAGACATTTCTTCACCAGGCAGGTGTAAATACAGTGAAAGTTTGTAAAGGCAGGATATGAGCTTTTAGTCTCTAGGTTTTCTGTAGAGACAATATACATTTCTAAATTAAACCTTGCACAAGATAAATTCTGAGGCTGCTGTTACTGATTTCTAATTCTGAAAATGCTTGTTATCTGGCCACCATCTTCAACCTTTAATCAGCAATCTTTGATTCCATATTAACCACTTGCCGTCTGTAATGTAGCCGAAAGATAGCTGCAGCGCGGACTTAATTTGGACGTCCTCCCGTGCTTGAGTGGCCTGTGCGCCCCCTGCAGGGCGCGTGCGGTGCGCTCTGTGATCAGCTGATCACAGATCAGAGTAAGGGGTTGATCCCTACCCCCTACCACATGATCAGCTGTTAGCCAATGACAGCTGATCATGTGATATAAACAGAGCCTGTAATTGGCTATTTTTCTCCTCACGCTGGTAGCGCGAGGAGGAAAAAAAAATCGATCACCGGCGGCTGCGACAAGGGACATTAGTCCCGATCATGGAGAGCTTCTGCAGAGGCTTCGGTGCCTACCAGCACTACCTACCAGGGCCCACCAGCACTACCTACCAGGGCCCACCAGCACCACCTACCAGTGCCCACCAGTACCACCCATCAGTGCCCACAGTGCCACTTATCAGTGCCCACAGTGCCGCCTATAAATCAACAATAAATGCGTCATTACCAGTGCTGCCTATCAATATCACCTACCAGTGCCACCTACCAGTGCCACCCATCAGGACCCATCAGTGCCACCCATCAGGGCCCATCAGTGCCACCCATCAGGGCCCATCAGTGCCACCCATCAGGGCCCATCAGTGTCGTCTTATCAGGGCCCATTAGTGTCGTCTTATCAGTGCCCATTAGTGTCGTCTTATCAGTGTCCATTAGTGTCGTCTTATCTGTGCCCATTAGTGTCGTCTTATCTGTGCCCATTAGTGTCGTCTTATCAGTGCCCATTAGTGTCGTCTTATCTGTGCCCATCAGTACAGCCTCATCAGCGAATATCAATGAAGGAGAAAAATTACCCGTTTGCTAAATTTTAAAACAAACTTTTTTTTTCCAAAAATGTCTGTCTTTTTTTTTTTTGTTTAGCAAAAAATAAAAACCCAAGTGGTGATTAAATACCACCAAAAAATTCCATTTGTGTGAAAAAAATGATAAAAATGTCATTTGAGTACAGTGTAGCATGACCGCGCAATTGTCATTCAAAGTGAGACAGCGATGAAAGCTGAAAATTGGTCTGGGCAGGAGGGGGTTTAAGTGCTCAGTAAGCAAGAGGTTAAAGAGTTTTTGTTTTTGTCCCTGATTTAGGTTCAGAATCATTACTTATGCAATCAAAACCTGCTGTTGCAAGGCTAGATGCAATTAAAAACAAATCTAATGAGTATATTAAATTCACAAGTTCATGTTACTAAACCAACAAACCAGCATCATAACTGTTTTGATCAGGCCCAATGAATGTCATTATTGTTATAAGGCCCCTTTCACACGATCGGACTGTTCAGGTCCGCCTGTCAGTTTTGACGGCGGAACTGAACGGGTGCTCCATGTTAGTCTAAGGAGCGTCGGATGTCAGCAGAGACATGTCCGCTGACATCCGACCCCGTCCGATCCGGTAAAAGCAGACGGATGGCTCTACGTCCAGGTCCGTCGCTATCGGATTGGGTGAGATCTGACGAAAATGGACATGCTGTCCGATCCCTCCATAGGCGCCTGGCAAGCCCCTTCCCACTCAGTGAGCAGAGAGGGATTTGTCATCCGCCGGCTCAGCGGAGATCAACGGACTGATCTCCCGCTGAGCCGGCGGACCGAGGCGGGCTCCAAAGAAACGGAGTCTGCCTCATGTGAAAGGGGCCTAAGAAGGACAAAATCATCTTATTTTATTGAAGGAATATGTGTAAAAATCATTTTTTTGTATCCTGAATAATAATTTTAAGTGTGCCATTATTTATGACACAGACAACTGTCATTGCCAGTATATAACAACCTCAAAGTGAATTTAAAACCATTCTTAAAAATCTCCTATAATCTTTGTCAAAGCAATTTCAGAAGTAATTTCAGATATCATTTCCCATGTTTTTTTTTTTTTTATTTAAAGCATTCATTAAAATGTTGCCATTATGCAGTAGCGTATTTAGGTTTTGTGCTGCCCTAGGGCTGACTAAATTCGTGTAGCCCCTAATTTAAATATCACCCACCCCTTCCTGTCAAGGCCACAACCCTTGCTGTTTAAGACCTGCCCTGAAATTTTCGAGTAGGGACACTAGTTCTGAGGGCCGGAGATGGGGGAGCAATTGATTCCCTTAATTTGCATAGATTTCCTCTCACTTCCTGTTTGGCTACGGGGCAGGAAGTGAAGGGCTATCTCTGCCATGGGACAGGGATGGTAAAAAATAAACTGACATGGGCTATAACCCTCCCTTGCTCTATCCAAAATGAAAAAAAAAAAGTATTGCCTATAGTACTACTTTCTACTTTAAGCACAAATTTCTGATAATTTTACTGAGAGGACTAAGAAGAGAGAACCATGCCAATGGTGCAGCAGAAAACATAGCACAGTGAAGGTTTGTGGTCCAGGATGATGAGAGTCAAAATTAGAAGCGGCGTCCAGCCCCCCCCACAGTTACGAAATGCCGGCCACCCGCATACTGGAAGCAGTACGGCCGCTTTATGGGGGCGCTAGACTAATTCGCCTCTCAGCCCAGTCTGCCCCATAAGACTGGCGCTACACTTATGCCCTGTACACACGGTCGGACATTGATCAGACATTTCGACAACAAAATCCATGGATTTTTTCTGACGGATGTTGGCTTAAACTTGTCTTGCATACACACGGTCACACAAAGTTGTTGGAAAATCTGATCATTGTGAGCGCGGTGACGTAAAAAACATACGTCGGGACTGTAAACGGGGCAGTAACCACTAGCTTTCAACTCTTATTTTATTCTGAGCATGCGTGGCATTTTGTGCGTCGGATTTGTGTACACACGATCGGAATTTCCGACAACGGATTTTATTGTCAGAAAATTTTATAGCAAGCTCTCAAACTTTGTGTGTCAGAAATTCCTATGGAAAATGTGTGATGGAGCCTACACACGGTCGTAATTTCCAACAACAAGGTCCTATCACACATTTTCCATCAGAAAATCCTATCGTGTGTACAGGGCATAACAGTGTAGTGCAAGCCGGCGGGGACTCTTTCTGTGCTGCTCCTGCAAAGTCCTGCCCTAGGCCTGGGCCTTGTCGGCCTAGGCCAGGATACAGCGTTGCCATTATGGTCATTGTTTAGCCACATTTTAACAATTTTTTTTTCAGTTTAAATCTACTTTAACCACTTCAGTTCTGGAAGGTTTACCCCCCTTTATGACAGGCCATTTTTTGCGATATGGCACTGTGTTACTTTAACTGACAATTGCGCGGTCGTGCGACGCTCTACCTAAATAAAACTTTTTTCCCACAAATAGAGCTTTCTTTTGGTGGTATTTGATCACCTTTGTGTTTTTTATTTAGCGCAATCACCAAAAAAAAAAAAAAAATTGAAGAAAAAAAAAATATTTTTTTTTACTTTCTGCTATAAAACATACCCAATAAAAAAATATGTTAAAAAATTGAATTTCTTCATCAATTTAGGCCAATATGTAATCTGCTATATATTTTTGGTAAAAAAAAAAAGAAATCCCAATAAGCATTTTTTGATTGGTTTGTGCAAAAGTAATTTTTTAGTAATGCCAGGTTCACACATATGCAAATGGGATGTGGGTTTCCTCGCATCCAATTCGCATGACAGGAGAGTGTGCCCGGTGTTTAATGGAGACGGTTTACACAGCTCCGGTGCCACCGCGGTCTGCATTTAAAATGGGTCCTGTGCGTCTTTGGTTCAGATTCAGGTGTAAATTCAGACTTGATTTGCACCTGAATCAGTAAACAGGGATGCACCGGACCCCATGCTGTGAATGGCGGCCACAGCATATGTAAACCCAGCCTTATGGCAGTGATCAACAACTTATAGCAGGACTGCGATATTGCGGTGGACAAATCGGACACCTAATTGACACTTTTTGGGGACCAGTGACACAAATACAGTGATCCTTGCTAAAAAAAATATGCACTGCCACTGTATTAATGACACTGGCAGGGAAGAGGTTAACATCAGGGGCAATCAAAGGTTTAAATGTATGCCTACGTTGTACTTACTAACTGTGGGGGAGGTGTTTTGACTAGTGGAGGGCAATGATCTGTGTTCCTACTTAGCAGAAACACAGGCTCAGTACCTTCCCCTCTGTTAGAATGACAATCTACCATGTTTACACAGGCAGACCACTGCTCTGCTTGTGTCTCGTCGGGTCCCGGCAGACATTGGCGGCACACACATGCCCCAGACTCAGACATGTCAGATTGCGTACCAGTATGTTTTTCTGAGCAGAGCGGCCATCCCACCGCAGTGTACATGGGGCGGTCAGGAACTGGTTAAAGTAGTTGTGAACATATTTCCTGGAATCCATAAAGACTGGAACAGACCGATTTTGCAAAAGTGTCTCTCATACATTCTAAAAGTGTTGAAAAATGCACATGGGTGTGCACCCCAAAGCTCAAACACATGTGCGTGTGTGTGTATGTGTAAATACTGTATACTGACAGTGTCAGTATGGCAGCGGACAGAGTTTTTATTATTTTATTTTTTATTATTTTGTACAATTTTTTTTTTACAATTTTTTTAGGATCTGGTTAGGGGGCTTTGGTGAAATATCAAGGGGTCAGAACAGCAGGTATCTTTGCCACACTGGGTGTTAAGGGTGTGCCCAGGCACACCTGTCACACACTGTGCGCATGCCTATGGGAGTGCATCAAATTCATGTATCTGTCTAGAACCCTCTAGAATGTACTTGAGACACTTTTGCAAAATCTGTCTGAGCCAATTTTTCTGTTTGTATGCCAAAAGAAAGTTGGTCTTAATTAGCTCCACTTTTAGGCTCGGTTCACACCTAAACTGGCTGCGGATCGCACAACGCTCTCCGTCCCTGTTCTTCATTTCAGGGACGAATCAGGGCAGAATCTTTGCCTGAATTCAGCCTCGAGACAGAGGCAAAGACGCAAAGCGTTTCTGTGCAGTGCGCTTTGCAGCCGCCCCGGAAACTTGTGAACCGGCTCCATAGAGAGCCGGTCACATTCTCCTGCTATGCGAATTGGATGTGGGAAACTGTCAGAAACCATGAATCAGACTGAGACAGAAGTACAGTTAAATCACACTTGTTTAATCATAATAATAAAAAAAGGTAAAAAGAGTAAACGTAGTCAAAACATAGTCAGAGTTCAGGAACCAGAAAGGATAGTCAGAAAAGACAAAATGTCAGGGAGTCAGATATGAGCGTAGTAGAACAGCAAGCAAACCGTAGCCAGAATACGATTAGGAGTAAATGCAGGAAGCGGAACCGACTCCATCTTGGAAGTGGAGGAAAATTGTTGTGACAAAGCATCAGCCCTTACATTCTTAGTACCAGGTAAGAATGAGGCAATGTAATTGAAACTAGACAAGAAAAGAGCCAATCACGCCCTTCTGGGAGAGAGACGTTAAGCCTCAGAAAAGAATATGAGATTCTTATCGTCAGTAAGAATGAGAACCAGCACAGTAGTACCTTCGAGGAGATGTCTCCATTCTTTCAAGGCTAAAATGATCACTAACAGCTGATGTAGGACATTGAATGCAGGACATTGAGACAGAAGGGTGCCAACTCCAGTTTCAGAAGCATCAACCTCAAGGATAAAAGGTAGCGTAGGATCAGGATGTGCCAACACAGGAGCAGAAACAAAGGCAGCCTTGAGACTCTCAAAGATCTTAATGGACTCCGGAGACCAAAACTGTGGGTTACCGCTCTGATCAGTTTTGGAGGCCATGTAATGCCCAGATAGCACAAACCCCCCCAAGTGACCCAATTTTGGAAAGTAAAAAACAAACAAGATATTTGGGGGGCACACCCTAAAAGATGCATTAAAGATGGTGCAGCCGTAAGACCATACAACAGAACAAAATATTACAGTGCACACATGCAAAATTACATTTATCTCCTGCAAGGCTTATTTAAAACGCCTAGACATTTTCAAAAAGCATTATCAAAAAATATGGGGATTTGGTTACACCATATTGCTATATGGTGCTTAAGCCCACTTACTGCGACAAAGTACCCCATGATTAGTGGGTCCTACACAATCCTTAGACTGGGAAATCCTGCTTCTCTGAACCATGGGAGCAATACACTCCTCTATATGGGGGATCATGAGGTTTCCACCCATGATACAGGTGGACGTTAATGAGAGGCACTTGATGAGGGAGTGGGTCGCTCCTCACCCAAAAGGATTTGGTCATGTTTTAGGGTGTGCCCCCAAATATCTTGTTTGTCTATTGTATGGATTCTGACCAAATCCTTTTGGTTGAGGAGTGTAATATGCTGTAATATTTTGTTCCATTTTGGAAAGTAGACACCCCAAGCTATTTGCTGAGAGGCATGTCGAGTATTTTGCAGATCTCGCAGGGCCTCCGTAACTGCGATACTCCTCACAGTATTGAGGAGTAAAATCACAATTTTACGCCTTTAGAAAGCCTGAAGGCAGTGCTGGTTTTTGGGGTCCTGTACGCAGCTAGGCTCCCAAAAAGTCTCACACATGTGGCATCTCCAAACTCAGGAGAAGCAGCAAAATGTATTTTGGGGTGTAATTCCACATATAACCATGCCATGTTTGAACAATATATAATTTAGTGAAAACTTTGTGTAAAAATAAATAAATTACAATTTTCCCGAAACTTGTGGCAAAATATCAAATATTCCATGGACTCAACATGCCTATCAGCAAATAGCTTGGGGTGTCTACTTTCCAAAAAGGGGTCATTTGGGGGGGGGGGGTTGAACTGCCCTGGCATTTTATGCTCAACATTAAAAGCTTATGTCACACTTTACCCACTCTTCTTTTTTTTTCTCAATCTCTTTATTAATTTTTTTGATACATATAAAAACAAAAAGGGATTGTTGACACAGAATCAGTAAAAAATTAACTTCTCAACAATTCCATCACCAATTAAAAATAGCTTCCCCCCCCCCCCTTCCCAGGCAACCCCCCCCCTCAAATCTGGATCTAGTTTTTAAATATTTATTTCCTCTATGCCTCTTCTGATCAAACTCCCATCTTTTCTGCAAACCTGATTGTAAGTTTTTTCAGCCCAAACTTTCCACTTTTCCTCAAATCCTGTTCATCCATCCTCCCCACTAAATCTCAGATACTCCAAACAGTTTATTTAATTTACTTTTGTTAAACCAACTCCTGAATTTAGGACTGTCTGGATCCTGCCACTGCTTAGGAATTAGGCTTTATTGCCACGTCCAACAGTGTCGGGAGTCGGGACCAGAGTTCTCGTGGGAAAGAGATATCACCGCTCCAGGCAGGTCAATTCGGAATGAACCTCTCCTCTAGTTTGGAAGATCCAGGTGCTGGCAATGCATATAGCAATGAGATTGAGAAAAATCCTGGACACCGGCATTCAGGAAAAATTGATTGCCTTTATTTAATAAAAATCAAAAAAACATGCCACAGCAGAATGGACAGAATGTCCGGACAGACTTAATCATAGCACTGTTTGATAGTGTGAAATGCGTCAGTTTTTCTGTCCGTTCTGCTGTGGCATGTATTTTTGATTTTTATTAAATAAAGGCAATCAATTTTTCCTGAGTGCGGCTGTCCAGGATTTTTCTCAATCTCATTACCAGAGTTCTCGTGTAATGTTTAACTGGAATTTTCATCCTATGAAACAGACACTCCCACGGATCTTCCAAAACCACCACTTTAGTTATATATTTTTTTATCTGTAGTACCTCTCTCCAAAATGATCTTATTTTTGGACAGGTCCACCATATATGAGCCATTGTTCCCACTTCTCCACACCCCCTCCAACAGAATTGTGACATCTTCCTTTGAAACTTATGTGCCTTGTCTGGAGTTATGTACCAACGTGCTAAGCTTTTAAAACTTATTTCTATCAGGTTGCTATATATTGACGTTGCAAATGCCAATCTCAAAATTTTTCTCGTCTCCAAATCAGTCACCTGTGTTCCCAATTCCTCTTCCCATTTACTGATGTATGGCGGTTTATTCATCCCACTTCCTTCCATCACGATCTTATATATTGTGGAAATCCCCTTCCTTCTTTCTGTATCCAAACAGTTTCTCCAATGGGAGGAGATTATCCACAGACCTTACTGGAACTGGGAGGGACTCAAAGATGTGTTTCAAATGGAGATACAGCCACTCATCTATCACCATCAAATCATTTTTCTGTTTTATCTCGTGAAATGTGCAAATTCTACCCTTCACCATTATATCTTTTTATTGTGCATTCTCTTTCCTAATCCAATTTCTGAACAAACTACTTTTCCCTATTGGAAAATAATCTGTATCTTTCAGCGGGATACATGGAGAATTTTATATCCATTTTTCTTTTTTGTGTAACAAATCCCAAATCTCTAGTGCCTTCTGTGCCATTTTTTGTGTATCTTCTCGTATATTCCTTAAATGTGCAAGGATGCATATTTTCCCCAAAGCTGAATTACTTATTGTACACTCCTTTACCACTCATTTTTTTTCTTTACTCCTTTTTGCCCAATCCATCACCGTGAAAGGAGAACCGCTTTATAATAATTTTTAAGGTCTGGTACCCCCAGACCCCCCTGTCTTTTATCTCTGGATAACGCAGCTATACTAATCCGCAGCTTTATTCTTTGCCATATAAACCTCAAGAGCATCGTGTTTAGAGTTTTAAAAAATGCTTATGGGAGGGGAATCGGCAGCATCTGGTACCTATACATGATTTTTGGCAAAAGACTCATTTTTAAGATATTAATTTTCCCCAGAGGTCACAGCAGTCATATGACGCCAGCCTACGATATGCCCCATTCAAACTGAACTGCGGGATAGGAGACATCTGCTCAGCATCCACCCTAAGCATACATCTTGCACAGCGAGTGCCGCGAGTATCGCAGATCCAGTGACCTTGCTTTGAAGGACAGGTTTTTCCATTGCGGAGCTCTTATAAAGAAACATCAATGTGATATAATGTGTATATATATGTATATGTATTGCCGTGCCTTTTCCTTGAAATACCAGATTGTGCTTGTTGCAAAAGACTGACTTTTGAAGAAACATCCTGATTGCCAATGAGTAGTTTGCTCAAATTATTCATCTTGGAGAAAAGTCGGTCATTTTGTGCACTGAAGCTGTTTTTGGATGTTCATTGCATTATTGTTGGGTTATTTGCTGTGGATTTGGGCATAGAACCCTGATTTATACATTCTTTTATAAGGCATTTTTCAACCAGTTGGGACCTCATTGCAGATTCCAGTGTTGGTCTGGATAACATATCGGAGTGTATCTCTAAATGACCATAATCTCAAATGGGACTACACAGAGTCTAAAGGAGTGAT
Organism: Lithobates clamitans; assembly: GCA_037952925.1. Taxonomy (NCBI): domain Eukaryota; kingdom Metazoa; phylum Chordata; class Amphibia; order Anura; family Ranidae; genus Lithobates; species Lithobates clamitans. The sequence goes on from JBBGZY010000720.1 coordinate 4,116,413, forward strand.
GTTAAGTCAGCTATTCAAAAAGTGTAATGATCCATTAAAGTGGAGTTACACTCAAAAATGGAACTTCCACTTTTTGGATTCCTCCCCCCCTCCGGTGTCACATTTGGCACCTTTCAGGGGGGAGGAGGGAGCAGATACCTGTCTAATACAGGTATTTGCTCCCACTTCCTAGCATAGGTCACTGATCGAGATCTCCCGGGGGTCATTCACAGTGAAACTGCAAATATAATTTTTATTTGAATGGGAGAATTTTTTTCATTCATTTTTCTCATATGCATTTTCCCATTAATGTGATTTCATCGCACGTCAGTTTCTCTGTGAATGGTATGCTGGTGTCCGGACTTTTTGTGTTTATTTTTTTATTGTATATGTGTATTGTCGTGTGTGTGTGTGTTTCCATGTTTTTTGACTGTTTTTATAGAATCATCTTCTCTGGGTTTTTTCTTTTCGGAAAAAACCTTTAAAAGTACTGTGAATGAAGCTGCTTCAACATTTATAGTCGCCCTATGAATTCATGTAAATTGCGCCCCTAATGGAATTAATATATTTTGTATTTATTTTATTATTTTATTATTTAATTAGATCTACATCCTTTAAAAATTCACTTATTTTTAGCTTCCTTTTTTTAACCTGTTCTGTTTCGTCCTTGTTAATTGCATATAAGGTCTCATAATATTCCTGGAATACTTTAGCTATATCTGATGTATTATAAACCGGAGTTTCTACACTAGTTTGTATTTCTCTATAAAATGTAATTCTGTTTTCTTTTTTAACAATCTTGCTAGAGGCTTCCCGGTCTTATTTCACCATAAGTACCTTTCCTTTTTAATTTTATTATAGGCTGACCGTGTCTCCTGCTCCACTATCTCTTTCAGTACCTCCCTTTTACCAATGAGTGGCATTTTTGTTTCTTTGTTCCCTCCTTTTTTTGTGTTGCTGTTCTAACTCAGATTTCTTTTATCACATAATTTCTTCTCATTGTTCTGGCCTTTTTTTTCTGCCCCCATTTGAATCAGTATACCTCTGATATAAGCCTTATGAGCTTCCCATAGTGTAGCTTCTGATATTTCATCCATTTCATTGATTTTATAATACATCTCTAACTCCCCCCGATCCTCTCTTCTGATGCTTTATACTGTAAAAATTCTTCATTTAATCTCCAGGCGGGTGGCTTATTCTGATTCCCCTTGATCCTTATTCTCATAATCACTGGGGCATGATCTGAAAACGTTGAAATTTCGATATTCGTGTTGACTACTCTCTCAAACATCCTATGCTCCACCAGAGAAAAAAATCAACTCTTGAATACGTCCCGTGCACAGAGAAGTAGAACGTATAGTCCCGACAATTAGCATATTGTATTCTCCATACATCCATCAATTGATGCCGCTGCTAAATCTTTTTTAGTAACTTCCTCTGTACGTCTCCAGTCCTCTGTGCACTTGACGTACTGTTGAACCCTGGTATTATACAAAAATTTCAATCTCCACCCACAATGGCTCCTCCTCTCTTAAATTCCATAAATGTATTTATAACCTCTTTTAAATATTTTATCGGATTATTATTTGGACAATAGATATTTGCCAGGGAATACTCCACCTCATTGATTTTACCCCTCAAGAAAAAATATCATCCTTCTGGATCCGTCCTTCTCTCATCTAATGTGAACCTTACCCCTCTGGCAAAACCCCCCCCCCGTAAAACCAGACAGGGTAATCTCTTGTGACCATCCTAAGATTAGAGTCGATAGAGTGTGATATGTGTCTCCTGTAAAAGGACTACTTCTGCTTTGTAGTGTTTTAACTCTCTTTTTATTATATCTTTTTATGGAAGTATTTATCCACCGTACATTGTATGTTATAAAATTAAGAGTAGTCATCCTTGCTCACTGTGCTCTGAGTCCTCAATACCCATCTCTTTCCCCTCTTCCCTATCATCCTTCTCCAACAGCACATTGGGCAAGGACAGACACTCCCCTTCTCTTTTTGTTAAACCATTCCAGAGCAATACCCTTATTTCTTCCCCCCTTTTCCCCTACCCCACCCACCCCCCTTCTCGCCCTCCTCCACCTCCCCCTCTCTATTGGGGGTTGTTTAGCCTCCCCATGGCAATTGGATCCGAGGCCCTCCATCTCCTCCCGGCCCATTGATTCTCCCCCCAGAGGTTGAGCTCTGCCTGTGGTCCCTTCCCAGACCCAATGCTACCCCGGCTAGGGAATTCCCTCACCCGCCCCCCTTCCCTGACCACATTTCCACATATACTGTCCTTTAATCCCTTCTCCCCCCCCCCATCCTGCCCCCGTTCCAGAGTTCCCTCAGTTCTTCTTCTTTGCCACGGCCAGTTTCTTTTTTGTGATCGTATGCCTTCTTGCTTCTTCCACCGGTGGGGTACCATCTTGTGCTTCCCACCAACCTGGTATATCAATTTGTGATAAGCCCAGTCTATTACAGAAGCCAACTGTCTCTTCTGGATATCTGAGGATTGCCGACCGTCCTTCCTTCTTCTCGATTAGGCAGGCTGGGAAGACCCAGGAATATTGAATGTTATTTATCTTTAAGTGATCTAACAAGGGTTTCAATGTTCTTCTTCTGACCAAGGTCTCCGCTGCTAAATCTGAATATATCTGTAATGTATTCTCTTCGTACTTAATGGGCTGTTTATTTTTTTGGCTCACCCATATTTGCTCTTTGTCCTGAAAGTTATGGAATCTCGCAATTATGTCTCTCGGTATTTCAGCTGCCAACCCCGCAGGTTTCCTGATCCAATGTACCCTTTCAAACTTTTTTTCTGCCCCTTCTAAGCCCAACCTGTGACCAAAAATGTTATCCATTTTTCCTTGGGGTTCTTCCTCTTGTTGATCCGGTACTCCCCTCACTCAAGATTTTTCCTTCAATTTTTCCTGGTCTTCCAATCGATACCTTGTATGTCTATGTTCTTTCTGTAGTTCTGCCATCTGATCTTTTAGCACAAGTATTTCGGCAGTTTGTACTTATAACTGATCCTCTGTTTCCTCCACCCTTCTTAAAATCTGATTCTGATGTTCATGGAGTGTGGCCATTTCACTTTTAATGGACTATTCCAGTCCAGCAAACATCTTCACCATTTCTCCTTTAGTTGGCAGTTGTTGTTTTTTTCTGTCTGGGTTCCAATAGTATTCTCTTCTGGCTCGCCGCTTTTTCCTAATGGAACATCTGTTGTATCCGAATCCTTTAGTTGTTTTCTCCGACCATCTTTTTTGTGTACTTTCCGTTAATTTACTTTTGGCCCCTGTCTGTTTCCCAGGGCTCTTTGTCCCACCATCTTGCATCATATATTTCTATATGGAACCTGGGCTTGTGCTCACTTTTGGGGGATTCGCCCCTGCTCCCCTTACTGGTTTCCTCCTCATTCTGAGTGTTTTATTTTCTCTTTAAGTATTTATCTGTGAATTATAAGTCCGGTGTGACAGCTCCGCCACGGATATATATATTCTTATATATATTGTTAAACTTATCCAGTCTATGTCCTAGGCATGGGCCTCAAAGGCCCTGTTTATCTGAAAATTAAGAGGAGGAGTGGCTGTATTTATGGGATTTATGATTCTTATTGCCGGGTGTACATATATCCGAACTCTATTGACCAATCATAACATTTCTGCTTGAGGCCCCACCAACCCTGTGCATATCTTCCAGTATTGGCTTCCGATTAGATATTATTTTAATAAAACATCGGTATTACTTCCAGATTTAAAACGTATACCACCATTGTACTTTAGGGCTACCCCCGTTGAACATTTGTTTATTTGTTTCACAATTATTTATTTTACAGTTATTTATTCAGTCAGTTTCTTCAGGCTTGTAGCCACAAATGAGCCAGAAAACTATCTCTCTCTGTCAAGTTGCTCTAGTCGGTCCCATTGCAAGATAGTAAAAAGTCAAGATAGTGTTCACATATAGTGGGGACGGAAAATGTATTCAGACCCCCTTAAATTTTTCACTCTTTGTTATATTGCAGCCATTTGCTAAAATCATTTAAGTTCATTTTTTTTTCCTCATTAATGTACACACAGCACCCCATATTGACAGAAAAACACAGAATTGTTGACATTTTTGCAGATTTATTAAAAAAGAAAAACTGAAAGATCACATGGTCCTAAGTATTCAGACCCTTTGCTCAGTATTTAGTAGAAGCACCGTTTTGATCTAATACAGCCATGAGACTTTTTGGGAAAGATGCAACAAGTTTTTCACACCTGGATTTGGGGATCCTCTGCCATTCCTCCTTGCAGATCCTCTCCAGTTCTGTCAGGTTGGATGGTAAACGTTGGTGGACAGCCATTTTTAGGTGTCTCCAGAGATGCTCAATTGGGTTTAAGTCAGGGCTCTGGCTGGGCCATACAAGAACAGTCATGGAGCTGTTGTGAAGCCACTCCTTTGTTATTTTAGCTGTGTGCTTAGGGTCATTGTCTTGTTGGAAGGTAAACCTTCGGCCCAGTCTGAGGTCCTGAGCACTCTGGAGAAGGTTTTCGTCCAGGATATCCCTGTACTTGGCCGCATTCATCTTTCCCCCAATTGCAACCAGTTGTCCTGTCCCTGCAGCTGAAAAACACCCCCACAGCATGATGCTGTCACCACCATGCTTCACTGTTGGGACTGTGTTGGACAGGTGATGAGCAGTGCCTGGTTTTCTCCACACATTAGAATTAAGGCCAAAAAGGTCTATCTTGGTCTCATCAGACCAGAGAATCCTATTTATCACCATCTTGGAGTCCTTCAGGTGTTTTTTAAGCAAACTACATGCGGGCTTTTATGTGTCTTGCACTGAGGAGAGGCTTCCGTTGGACCACTCTGCCATAAAGCCCCGACTAGTGGAGGGTTGCATTGATGGTTGACTTTCTACAACTTTTTCCCATCTCCCGACTGCATCTCTTGAGTTCAGCCACAGTGAACCTTGGGTTCTTCTTTACCTCTCTCACCAAGTCTCTTATCCCCCGATAGCTCAGTTTGGCTGGACGGCCAGCTCTAGGAAGGGTTCTGGTCATCCCAAACATCTTCCATTTAAGGATTATGGAGGCCGCTGTGCTCTTAAGTGCAGCAGAATTTTTTTTGTAACCTTGGCCAGATCTGTGCCTTGCCACAATTCTGTCTCTGAGCTCTTCAGGCAGTTCCTTTGACCTCATAATTCTCATTTGCTCTGACATGCACTGTGAGCTGTAAGGTCTTATATAGGTGTGTGGCTTTCCTAATCAAGTCCAATCAGTATAATCAAACACAGCTGGGCTCAAATGAAGGTGTAGAACCATCTCAAGGATGATCAGAAGAAATGGACAGCACCTGAGTTAAATTATATGAGTGTCACAGCAAAGGGTCTGAATACTTAGGACCATGTGATATTTTAGTTTTTCTTTATTAATAAATCTGCAAAAATGTCAACAATTCTGTGTTTTTCTGTCAATATGGGGTGCTGTGTGTACATTAATGAGGAAAAAAATGAACTTAAATGATTTTAGCAAATGGCTGCAATATAACAGAGTGAAAAATTTAAGGGGGTCTGAATACTTTCCGTCCCCACTGTGTATGCCAATGAGACAGTTTTCTATGTCAGAATGAGCAATTCAGTCCAATTATAGCATAATAAAAGGAATCATAGCCACTCACCCCACGTAGCCAGCAATCACAGAAGGTCCATTCAAATTTAAGCTGCTGTTTGCGAGGGATTTCTCTTGATCCCATTTGGCCGTAGCTCCTAGGCACCGGAGGATGCCCTGAGGACCCACAAATCCAGACGGGGGGAGAGAGAGCGGGAGAGTGGCGGGGGGAGTCCCCGATCTCAATAGGGATCAACCCCCTGCTAACAGCCCGACTGACTCCCGAGCCTCCGCCCGCTCCTCCTGACCTCAGTTATAGCCAGCGTTGCTCCTCGCGGCCATTCCCCTGCTGCTGAACTCCCTGCCAGCCGCCAAGGACGTCTCCTCCTCCACTCTCTGGAGTCTGAGGGCTCGTGCTGCCCACACCTCTGCTCGTGGACTGCTCTGCCCTGACCGCCAGACAAGCCAGGCAAGCCAGGCAAGCCCTTTAGTAAGCCCTGCTCCAGTCACTGGGGTTAACGCTGCTTCTCCTCATCATCTCCTCTGGGCACCCACCTAGCGTTTCCTCCCCAACTCCTGACCAGACAGGGCAGGGGATATTAATGAGGGGGGGAAGGAAGGCAAGGAAGAGATCCTATCCTTCAGACATTCATGTTAGGGAGGGATCGTGGGCTTCGCAGGCTTCGCGGGCTCAGCAGCTACGTCCGTCCAGCTCTTATATCAGGCCCCTCCCTCTGAAAAAATCGGGGTCTATTAGACCCTAGATCTCTCCTTTGCCTTCAAAGCATCAGACCACACCAAGATCGGTGTGATAAAATGCTTTCCCCATTTCCCAATGGTGCTGTTTATATCCAGTGAAAACTAAGTCATGAAATGCTCATAGCTTCTGGTTTCTTAGGCCATAGAGATATTTGGAGCCAATCTGGTCTCCGATCAGCTCTATAATCAGCTGGCAGAAACACCGGCTGCATTCTCGGGTTCCCTCTTGGGACAAGGGAGCAAGAGAAAATAATGGAAGACGGTGGGGGGGTCATTCCCTCCTACTGCTTGTAAAAGCAGTCTAGAGGCTAAATTAGTGCTGCAGCTGAATGGCGTACCTGAAAAGCAAATGATGGTAAGGATAAAATATTAACTCAATAAAACAACTTGATTTTTTAACGCAATCTGTGCCTAAAAAATGTAATCCGAAGCATGGGGGCAATATGCCCCTAATGTTAGGAGCAAATCACTCCTCCACCACTGCCCCCATGCTTCGGCATATACAGTATGCTCTTTTTTTTAACTGTGGTGGTAAAATCACCTCCTACAGTGCTGGAGTCACGGCCTTACATATCATGGGAGCAAACGCTTTTGCTGTCAGAATACATAAACCTGTGCTGCAGCTGAATGTTGTACCTGCTAAGCAAATGATGGTTAACAATAAAACAAAGTAACATCACAGTATAACAGTAAGACATACCATATCTGCAAAGCAAATACAATGAAACATAGTAAAAATAAAACATTACAGTTCTATATTACAGTAACAATAGTGAGAGAACAATAGATATAGAACAATATAGAGTGGACAATAGAGAGCGAACATAAGAGAGAACAATAGAGAGAAGAAAAATAAAACCACTATTTTTGGCTTTTTTTGTGTTTTTTTGCACTTTATATAAACTGTAATGCCCCGTACACACGGTCGAACTTTGTTCGGACATTCCGACAACAAAATCCTAGGATTTTTTCCGACGGATGTTGGCTCAAACTTGTCTTGCATACACATGGTCACACAAAGTTGTTGGAAAATCAGATCATTCTGAACGCGGTGACGTAAAACACGTACGTCGGGACTATAAACGGGGCAGTGGCCAATAGCTTTCATCTCTTTATTTATTCTGAGCATGCGTGGCACTTTGCCCATCGGATTTGTGTACACACGATCGGAATTTTGTTGTCGGAAAATTTTATATCCTGCTCTCAAACTTTGTGTGTCGGAAAATCCGATGGAAAATGTCCGATGGAGCCCACACACGGTCGGAATTTCCGACAACACGCTCCGATCGGACATTTTCCATCGGAAAATCCGACCGTGTGTACGGGGCATAAACGTTCCAGATTAGGGTCTCTCAAAATGTGATGACCATCTCATCTTTCGAGACCCTGTGTAAGTGTGCCTAGCAGGGGCGGCCCGTGCATTGTGGGGGTGGTACTTTTTGAAGCACCTGATTAGAACCAGAGCCTGCTTCAAAATAGGGTGGTCTCGGGGCGCAGAGAGTGCGCCCTGATCCCACCCAATTGTGTGAAGATGGCAAATTAATTTTCGCTATTTTCACACTAATGCTCCTCCCCACCAATCGGGGAGGCAGGTCGTCAGACCTGTTTCCCAATTGGCCAAAGCGCCAGGGCTTCCTATTGGTGCTTAGGAAAAGGTGGCACAGAAGAAATACAAGGACAGACATCCCCGCACGACTGGCGGTAAGTGCCGGACCAGCGAGCAGGGGGCTGTCAGAGACGTGAGGGGAGCTGCCAGAGCTTCGGGGGGGGTGCAGAGCTGCAGGGGGAGGTTTGCTATACTCTGGTCTGTATACCTTTATCTGTACACCCTGTTCTGTATACCCTGATCTGTATACCTTTATTTATATACCCTGATCTGTATACCTTTTTATCTCTATACACTAATCTGTACACCCTTATCTGTACACCCTGATCTGTATACCTGTATATCCTGATCTGTATAACTTTATCTGTATAACTTTATCTGTACGCCCTTATCTGTATACCGCTATCTGTATACCCTGATCTGTAAACCTTAATCTGTATACCCTGATCTGTATAACTTTATCTGTGCGCCCTGATCTGTGCGTCCTGATCTGTATACCTGTATCTGTATACCTGTATCTGTATACCCTGATCTGTATACCCTGATCTGTATGCACTGCTCTGTACACCCTGCTCTGTATACCTTTTATCTGTGTACCCTAATCTGTATACCTGTATCTGTATACCTGTATCTGTACACCCTGCTCTGTACACCCTGCTCTGTATACCTTTATCTGTATATCCTGATCTGTATACCTTTATCCTTATATTCTGATCTGTATACCTTTATCCTTATATCCTGATCTGTATACCTTTATCCTTATATCCTGATCTGTATACCTTTTATCTGTACACCCTGATCTGTAAGGCTGAGTCATATACTCTGTCCTGTGATGCTGAGCTGTATACACCTGACACCATGGGTGGAAGCAAGTGGAATACAGGGGACGGAATGGGTGGATTCTATAAGGGGTGGGGCTTATGAGTACTGTGCAAAACGGAAGGGTGGGGTCTGGCGTCCCCCCATCCTAAAACTTCACCAGCCGCCACTGGTGCCTAGGACTGCAATGCTGTACCCCACCCTAATACTCCACTAGTGTGTGGTAGCTTTCGAAACAGGTTAATAAAAATGTAAAAAAAAGATAAAAAGCCAAATGGCCGCTTACATTGGTAGGTGCCTACCCGGCACTGGGGCTGCTCGCTTGTCTATGTATGGATGAGGACAGAGGTCCCTTCGCACCGCCTCGAGAGTCGGCGTGCGTTCCACCCAGCGTGAGTAGCAACCAGATAGATTGGATGTAGGAAGAGATCAGGTGACCACGTACCGCTCCGACGTACGCTTCGTATGAACGTCTTCAGGGAAGCCTGAAGACGTTCATACGAAATGTACGTTTGAGCGGTATGTGGTCACGTGATCTCTTCCTACGTCCGGTCTATATGGTTGCTACCCACCCTGGGTGGAACGCACTCCGACTCTCGAGGCGGTGCGAAGGGACCTCTGTCCCACTCCACACTAGTGGAGTATCGGAGCGGTACGTGGTCACGTGATCTCTTCCTACGTCTGGTCTATCTGGTTGCTACTCACGGCGGGTGGAATGCACACCGACGCTCGAGGTGGTGCGAAGGGACCTCTGTCCTCATCCATACCTAGACAAGCAAGCAGCCCCAGTGCCGGGTAGGCACCTACCAATGTAAGCGGCCATTTGGCTTTTTTATCTGTTTTTTACATTTTTATTAAACGGTGTTATACTATGGAAGTTTCTATTGTTTTTCACATATCCCATATCTGAACTACCGGGGCCAGAAGGGTTCTTTGCTTACCATCATCCAGCATCCAGCCATTCAATGTGAGCAGGCACAATCCTGCACAAGCGCTAATGACTCTCTTTTTAATTACATTTTTTTTAATTTTGTTATTTATATACTTTTTACATATTTAACTTTCTACTTCTCAAGGTGTGTGTTTTTTTTTACTCATCTAGTTTCTATATTATTATATTTAACATCTAACACATTATTTTTTCAATACTCACTTGAATCAATAGCGCCCCCTATCTATTTATATACATTTTGATCACTACCGGTATTTGCTCAATTTGGGGAGCAGCTCATTACCATTTTTTATTTTTATTTTTTTTTTTTTCAATCCAATTATCTCTCACTATATTTGGCGCGGAGTCTTTTTCTCCTTTATCAATTAGGTACGATGCCAACAACTGGTCGTTGAGGTCCACCCCTTCCCATATTATTATATTCATTATATTCGTGGACACTTTTTCTCTACAAAACCAGTCGCCGCAGGAATTTGGACTGTTGCCTATGTGTACTGTGTCAGTATAGTGCTGGTGCAACGTGTACACATAGGCACATATTAAACCCCTCCGATCACCCCCCCAGTTAACCCCTTCACTCCCTGTCACTGTGTCATCCAGTGCAGTGTTCATATTTTTCTTTGATCACTGTACCGGTGTCATTTGTGACACTAATCAGCGTTAGGATACTTAGTTTTAGCCCCAGATAAGTCTAGGGACCCCAACCAACCCCCACTAATAAAGGTTTAACCCCTTGATCACCCCCTGTCACCAGTGATCGCCGTATTATTGTTACGGGTGACGGTGTCAGTTAGGACACCTGCCATATAGTACCTAAAAGGTTTAACCCCCTGATCACCTGGCGGGTGATATCAGTTAGGTTTTAGTGCCCATTAGGGTCTGTGTCATCCCAGGCACCGTCAGATTAGTGACAGTAGCACTAACACCCACGCACGCACCATACACCTCCCTTAGTAGTATAGTGTCTGAACAGATCAATATCTGATCAGATCTATACTAGCGCCAGCAGTAGTTAGGATTGCCAAAAATGCAGTGTTAGCGGGATTAGCCCAGATACCTGCTAGCACCTGCGTTTAGCCCCTCTGCCCAGCCCATCCAAGTTCAGTATCAATCGATCAGTGTCACTTAAAAACACCACACACATAACTTCAGCATTCGCAGAGTCAGGCCTGATCCCTGTGAACGCTAATGCCGTGTACACACGGGCGGACTTTCTGACCGGACTGGTCCGATGGACCGAATCCGGCGCATAATCCGACCATGTGTGGGCTGCATCGGACTTCCGACGGACCGATTTGGTCGGAAATCCGACGGACTTTAGATTTGAAACCTGCTTCAAATCTTTGTCGTAACTCCGCTGGACTCAGTTCCTAACGGAAAGCCCGTTCGTCTGTATGCTGGTCCGAGGGACCAGATACGACGCAAGGGCAGGGTACTACATCTCGTGCTCTTTGCAATGGGAAAATCAAATTTTCTTATTGCGGCGAGTGCAAGGGGGAGGCGACGATGTCCCTTAGGTCTGGTATGGATTTTAAGGGGAACCCCCTACGTTGAAAAAACGGCATGGGGTCCCCCCAAAATCCATACCAGACCTCTATCCGAGCATGCAGCCTGGCCGGTCAGGAAAGGGGGTGGGGACGAGCGAGTGCCCCCCTCCTGAACCATACCAGACCGCATGCCCTCAACATGGGAGGTGGGTGCTTTGGGGGAGGGGGCACCCTGCGTCCCCCCTCCCCCCAAAGCACCGTGTCCCCATGTTGATGAGGACAAGGGCCTCTTCCTGACAACCCTGGCTGTTGGTTGTCGGGGTCTGCGGGCGGAGGGGGTTATCGGAATCCGAGAGCCCCCTTTAATAAGGGGGCCCCCAAATCCCAGCCCCCCACCCTATGCGAATTCCGATAAGCCCCCCACCCGCAGACCCCAACAACCAACGGCCAAGGTTGATGGGAAGAGGCCCTTGTCCTCATCAACATGGGGACAAGGTGCTTTGGGGTGGGGGGGCGCAGGGCACCCCCTCCCCAAAGCACCCACCCCCCTATGCTGAGGGCATGCGGCCTGGTACGGTTCAGGAGGGGGGGCGCTCGCTCGTCCCCACCCCCTTTCCTAACCGGCTGGGCTGTTTGGTCGTATAAGGGTCTGGTATGGATTTTGTTGGGACCCCAACGCCGTTTTTTCGGTGTAGGGGGTTCCCCTTAAAATCCATACCAGACCTAAGGGCCTGGTATGCCCGCGACGGGACTCGCAAGGTGTCAATCTCGCCAATAAAAGCGGTGAGATTGGCTTCCTTTTCTAGTTCCGTCGTACCTGAGTCACGTTAAAAAAACCCTCTACGCCGAAAAAACGGTGTGGGGTCCCCCCAAAATCCATACCAGACCCCTATCCGAGCACGCAGCCCAGCCGGTCAGGAAAGGGGGTGGGGACGAGCGAGCACCCCTCCTCCTGAACCATACCAGGCCACATGCCCCTTAACATGGGGGGTGGCCCTCCCACCCCAAAGCACCTTGTCCCCATGTTGATAAGGACAAGGGCCTCTTTCCTACAACCCTGACCGTTGGTTGTCGGGGTCTGCGGGCGGGGGTCTTATCGGAATCCAGGAGCCCCTTTACTAAGGGGGCCCCCAGATCCCGGCCCCCACCCTATGTGAATGAGAATGGGGTACATTGTACCCCTACCCATTCACCTAGGGAAAAAGTGTCAATAAAAAACACTCAGGTTTTAAAGTAATTTATTAGACAGCTCCAGGGGTCTTCTTCCGACTTCAGGGGTCTTCTTCCGACTTTGCCGCTCTCTCCGGCCTCTTCTTCCGGTGTCCGGTTCTTCTCCCGCTCTCCAGCCTCTTCTCCCAGTGATCAATCTCTTCTCCCGGTGTCTGGATCTTCTGCCGCTCTTTTGCTAGCGGTGGCCCAGACTTCTGCATCGTGTTCTTCCCTCTTCTTTTCTTCCGATGTTGACACAACGCTCTCTCCCTCTGTAATGCTGTGTGAGCGCTCCACGATGACTTATATAGGTGGTGACCACGTCCCTTATGACATCAGTCCCAGCATGCCCCGGGACTGTGACGTCATAAGGGGGCGGGGTCTGGTATGGTCCTCATCAACATGGGGACAAGGTACTTTGGGGTGGGGGGCACCCACCCCCCCATGTTGAGGGCATGCGGCCTGGTACGGTTCAGGAGGGGGGGCTCACTCGTCCCCACCCCCTTTCCCGACCGGCCAGGCTGTGTGCTCGGATAAGGGTCTGGTATGGATTTTGGGGGGTCCCCCATGCCATTTTTTCGGTGCAGGGGGTTCCCCTTAAAATCCATACCAGACCTAAGGGCCTGGTATGCCCCGCGACAGGGCTTGCAAGGTGTCAATCTCGCAGATAAAAGCGGTGAGATTGACTTCCTTTTCTAGTCCCATCGTACCCCAGTCACGTTCAAAATGAACGTACTTGTTCGTGTGTGGGCAAGTCTGTTCATTCGTAAAGTCCATCGTAACTCTGGGAAGACCGGCGGACACAGTCCACCAGAAAGTCCGGTCATGTGTAGGCAAGTCCGTCCGTAGTCCGGTCGTGTGTAGGCAAGTCCGTTCGAAAAAAAAGTCAGTCGGAAGTCTGTCAAAAGTCCATTGGAAAGTCTGTCAGACCAGTCCGGTCGGAAAGTCCGCCCGTGTGTATGTTGCATAACTGTTTTTTTGGTAGTGTTTGAAGCAGTCGCTGACAGACAGGTGCTCTTTTTTCCTGTGAGTCTCACTAATGTACCAGTAAATTTAGAGGACAAAATGTCCAACTGAAGGTACACAAGTGAAGAGGCCTACACGTTTCTGAGCATGACAGATGAGAATGAAGAGGAACTCGCCCATCTCTCAGATTCAGGCTCAGAATACGAACCCAAAGACAGCATATGCACCCTGACAGATAGCTCTGATGATAGAGTAGTGGTCCCTGCCATGGTCAAGTGTACCCAACCCCGTTCTTCTGCTGTTGAGGTGCAAGAACCGCAGGGCTCTCGTATGGAGAAGAGAGCCAGTACTAGTGCTGCTCATCCTTCTGGTGAACTGGCAAGCACCAGCGGCCTAGTACATCCTGATCGGACATTCAGCACTGCAGCATCACGAAGTGACGTGGCGAGTCCCATAAGTGCAGTTCAAGCTGGTGATGTGGCTAGCACAACTAGTGTCCCGCCACCAAGAAGACAAAGACAGGCCCGTCGAGCACATAGTGCCCTTCCTGCTGCATTTGCCAATCCAAATTGGGAGCCCACCTCTTCTGCAGCACCCGTACTTCCCACATTCACTGGCCAACCTGGAATTCAGGTGGAATCAGTTGATTTTACGTTACTTGATTTTTATTCGCTGTTTTTCACGAAAGATCTCTATACATCTATTGTGGACCAAAGCAATTTGTATGCTGGTCAATTCATCGCTGCTAATGCCCAGCTGACCCTTGCCAGAGATTGGAAACCTATTATGGTTTCTGAATTTAAGACATTCCTGGGCCTATCCCTTCTCATGGGCATAACTAAAAAAGTGAGTTGCGGTCATATTGGTCCACTGACCCAATTCACCATATGCCCGTGTTCTCTGCCTCCATGACCAGGGCATGATATGAGCAGATCTTGCGGTTCATGCATTTCAATGACAATGAACTCTGTCGTCCTCGGGGTGACCCTGAATACGATCAGCTCTACAAAATTCGGCCCCTCGTAATCTGCTTCAACCAGCAGTTTGCACCCTTGTTTACTCCTGATCAAGTTGTCTGCGTTGATGAGTCTCTGATTAAGTTTTCTGGCCGCTTGTCATACAAACAGTATCTTCCTAGCAAGTGTCCCAGATATGGGGTCAAGATGTATAAGCTCTGTGACAGGGTAACAGGCTATACATATAGTTTTATGGTTTACGAGGGAAGAGATAGTTACGTAGAGCTGGAGAACTGCCCTGACTACATAGGGAGCACTGGTAAGATTGTGTGGGACTTGGTGTCACCCTTATTCAGAAAGGGGTACCACTTGTATGTGGACAATTATTAAACAAACGTGCCACTTTTTACTCACTTGTTTGATCATGGAATTGGCGCATGTGGCACCGTGCGATCTAATCACCATGGCTTACCCCAGCGGCTTGTAGATTCCGTCTTAGGCTGGGGGAGAGAGCCTGCTTGAGATGTAATAATTTGCTCACTGTGAAGTGTGTAGGGCAGCCCATCCAGGTGGATGGGCTGCCCTATGTGAGATGAGTGAAAATGCTCCAAAATGCCTCCCCCCTCACTAAAAAACAAAACAAAACAAAAAAACGCATGTGGGATTGTGAGTTCCAGCTATGCAGAGTTGTGAACGGGCTTGACAGCTGAGTCTTTCTGTCCACTCCTTCCTATGTACTTGTATAAAGATGGCCATACACTATGCAATCTGATTGTGTATTTAGTGAGAAGGGTGATCACTGATTGATTGCATTTAAAAAACGTGCACCTGGGAGTGGGAGGGTGGATGATGCAGGATGTATGCTAATGAGGTCAGCTAGTCAACGCCTTCCTGTGTCATGACCTAAAGTCTGATCAGAAAGAAGACATTACTAATGGAAACGTCTGGAAGCGTGGGTTTAGACAAGAAAAGTAAGTGACTCTAGACTTAATGGAAAACTTTGATTTTTTTTTTTTGCAAAAAAAGTACATGAGAGCTATATTGGTGCATAGGGGAGCTGGAATTTAGAAAAGAAAAAAAGTGTACAAAGGTGAACTTACCTTTTAAGGCAAGATGCAGACTGTGCTTGAGCAGGGGGCATATTCAAGAGGCAGGCTATGATTAGGAGGTTGTGTGCCAGAGGCAGGCTGTGATTGGTCGGAGGGGGGCATGACAGCTGAACAAACTACCAAATACAGGAATGCTATGTGTCTGTACAGTGTCTCTCTGAATGGGAAGCAGAAGGATTAAAACAAACCATGCACAGATCAGCTTTTGCGCTGTGTGTGGTCACTTTAGAACAAGGAAGAAAGGTGACTGGCAGGATCAAAAAGGTGCTTCAGATGGAGGAAAGAAATGGAAATAATAGAGACTATGACTTAAAAAATACAAATAAATGAACACACACATACATTAGAAAAAAAAATATTTATAGTAACATACACTTTAAGGTAGATACACATTATCTACAAGAGAATACAGCAGAATGTAAGTTATATTAAAATATCTGGGGTCTTCAATAACTGATTTTAGTACTCCATTTAAAGGGGTTGTAAACCTCTGAAATAAACAAAACAAAAAAAAACCTGCTAAACAAAGGCATAATGAGCGAATATACCTTAGAAAGATGCCCTGCAGTGCCGCCCGCACTCCGCTCCCAGGTCCAACATCTTTCACCGGAGTTACTTCCAGGTTTGCAGGCTCCAGCACTGTGATTGGCCAGAGCAGCGCATCATGGCATGGGCCCTGAAAAAGACACCAGCAGGGCGTTTCTTCAGTGCACATGCACCGATGACGGCAGAAGCGTATAAAGTGAATATCTCCTAAACTGTGCAAGTTAAGGAGATATATACAGTACCTACAGGTAAGCCTTATTATAGGCTTTCCTGTAGGTACAAGTGGTTTAACAGAGTTTACAACTACTTTTTTTTTTCAAAATTGTATTTTTATTGGGGTATCAGAGAACAAGTACAAAATTGTAACAAAATGTACATTGCACTATCAATGAAAGTGCATTATAAACAGTCATAGTAAAAAGGAAAAATAAAATAGAAAATAACAATTCCAAAAGATCCCATGGTTCCCATATGTTAAATTGGGAGAGGCAGTCATGCACCGAGGCCGTCAAAAACTCCATCTACCTAATCTCAGCCACCAGATGTAGAAATCTGGACCACGGAGGAGGTTCATTGGATAACCAGGACAGTGGGATAAGCCTCTTGGCGGCTAGTAAAATATAAGATATTAGCCTATTTGCCTTTTTAGATACACCTAAAGAAGGTAGACCTAACAGATAGTTTAAAGGATCCATTGGAAGGGACACCCCAACCACCTTTTGTATAAGTAAATGTACATAGCGCCAAAAGGGTTGAATCAGGGAGCATTGCCAAAAGATATGAAATAAAGAGCCTATGTCAGTCCCACACCGCCAACAGTGCATCGGAACTGAGGGTTTATACTTAGGAATTACATCAGGAGTTCTATACCAAAACATGAGAAATCTTAATGGATGTCTCTGAGTGACACATTTGGAGGATCTAAAAGTAGAGGATTAAATCCTATCCCACATCTGTATTGTGATAGGACGGCCCACTAAGTGAGACCACCTGCTCATATAATGGTGCAAGGTTTCCGTGATAGGAGTCGACTCATGGAGGATACGGTAAATACATGACATTAAATGTAGTTGATGAGGGCCCTGGGCATATAAGTATTCAAAGGTAGTTGGCTTATCTAGGGTCAGGGTTGGTGATTTAGAGTGGAAGAAATGTCTAACCTCTAGGTAAAAGTGGAAAAGGTGTGATGGTATATCAAATTTTTCACCTATAGTGTTGAAAGTATGCAGTGTCCTCGTTATGGGATGGACTAGGTTCCGGAGCTGAAAGATGTGCATTGATCCATGGAAAAATCCTGCCTGGGACATACTGTCTGGAATAAGCGGGTTCAATATTACATTCAGAAGAGGAGAGCAGGGGGACATAAGGGGATAACGTTTGAAGCAATGAAGCCAAATGGTTAAAGTTAATGCCATTGGGCCAGTGCACTGATGTTTATATATGGGATCCAGAGAGGGGGGGGCACCCCAAATCAAGGAGCATGGGTGGACCGGATAGAGTACCCGTTTTTCAATGGCGGCCCATTGGTTTGGTGCATGTAAGGAAGTCCAAGAGGTAATGGCCCTTAAATGTGTGGCATGGTAGTATTTAGTAATGTCTGGAGCTCCTAAAACCTCCTCTGGATCTAAGGGAAAACATCACAGAGCTTGCTATGCGATGGGCCCTACCATTCCATATAAATTTTAGAAAATTCCTGTGGAGTGCTTTTAGTTGTGAAGCAGGTACAGCTACTGGGAGAGTTTCAAAGTAATAGAGCAATCTGAGTAGAATAGACATTTTTAAAACATTGATTCTGCCTAAGAGGGACAGGGGATATTTGGTCCAGTTCGAAAGAGACTTATTAATATCAGAGGAGGAAAGTTAGTATTATAAAGGGAGGAATAGGAAGGGGTAAGTAGGACAAGTATTTGAGAGAGGTGTCACACCATTTATAAGAGTGTGATTCTTTGAGTTGGGATAATAAGGGCGATGGAATGTGTATAGGAAGGGCTTCAGTTTTGGAGGTGTTGACTTTATATCCGGAGATAGCACTGAAAGAAGTCAATAGTTTATGTAACGAGGGGAGAGATATCAACGGGTTAGTGATAGTAAGCAAAATGTCATCTGCAAATAATGATGATTTATATTCCCCCTGTCTCATCACCACCCCACGTATATCTGGGTAATTACGGATAGACTCGGCTAGGGGTTCCAAGCACAAGATAAAAAGCAATGGCGAAAGAGGACAACCCTGCCGAGTTCCATTTGTCATGGGGAAGATAGGAGACAGGAAGGACGACATTTGCACCTGTGCCGTGACAGTTGAATATAGGGCCTCTAAAGCTTTTAGAGAAGGACCGCTAAAACCAAATATTTTTAAAGTGGCAAACGTGTAGGGCCAACTTAGCCTGTCAAAAGCTTTCTGTGCGTCTAAACTCAGAATTAATGCAGAACGAGAAGTTCTATCTAAAAGGTCTATTAGGTCTATTGTACGCCGGGTGTTGTCTCCCGCATGCCTACCAAGCACGAAACCCACCTGATCCCTGTGGATCAGTTTGGGGATGAGCCCAGATAGTCGGGAGGCAAGGTGTTTTTTTTTTGTTTTTGTTTTTTGTTTTTTGTTTTCAACTTTTTATTGAATTTTAACAGAGTACAAATATAGATAATAAACAATGTCATACAGTTATATATATTCGTATAAGGTTCATTGTACAGGAAAGTATGACAAAATAAAACTTATATATTTGAGATGAGATTCAACAGTGAGATACCCGTGTGGGTTTAATGGATAAAGCTCAGAGTGCCTTCTGTCAGCCCCGAGCACCCCAAATGGGTTCAAACTGTGTCCAGAGGAGAGAGACGGCACCCTCTGTTTTTGCCTATTATCCGGCCTCATCCTTCTGTGATATATAAGAGTAATGATTACAGTAATCATGGCTGGTCTGAGCTTAGAGTGC